>VXAC01004966.1:223157-386495 GCA_013399225.1 Rhipidura dahli
TTTGTTTCACTACAGAAAGACAGTCAGGAAAAAAGCCTAGACCTCTTGATTTCCTGTTATCTACCCTACCTGCCAGACTGACACTGTGTGCTCCACAGGTGCTGCACAAACCCCCCACAGGTAACACCCTGAAACACAGGTGGTCACACAAAAGGCTGCCTTTCATCACAGCAAAAAAAAAAGTATTTTGCCAGAACTATGCATGAGATACCTATTCATGTCTTAAAAGTGCATGCAATCTGTCCAAAATGTTGGGACACAGTAAGGTTTGGGAAGGGAGTTTTTCAGTTTTGCAGCATAACTGGAAACTGTATTTCATAGCTTCATGGAGTGAAATATGTATGTACATAACACACTGAGCTCCTTAGATGCCTCTTTTCATAATTTGCAGTTACAGCTTCATACTGTAAGGGCTTCTTGTGTTCACACAAACTCAGTTTGCTTAGCTGAGCCACTTCTTGTATCACATTGCTTCAGAGGTGCCCTGAAAGCAAAGCATGTCAGCAAACACCTCCTACAGCTTCAGGAGACAGAGGACAAAGAAAAGCAAATGCACAAGGGCAAAGGAATTTTATGGCTTTCATTTTCTTGGCAAATTCTTTTACAGTCATCAAATACATAAGATGCATCAAAAAAATTGTGAAAAGAATTATAAAAAGTTTAGCTTGACAAATGATATTTCTTCATTTGGCATGAAAGTTTATATTTGTTCAGCAGTCAAACTTCATCCTAATAAAATAAGCTTTTCTAAATCGCTTTTGAAAAATAGTCACATATGGATTGTATTATGTATGTAGGTGTTTTGAGGCCAGAAAACATATTTTTTGTTCTCTGTCTGCAGCACATAGCAGAGTGGAATGCTGGTGGGTGACCATGGCTCCTAGGTGTGGAGATCATTACAAGCCCACAACCTGACTCTACATTCAGTATATGCTGAACAAGAAAGCTCTTCAAGCATACCAGGATACCACACTTTTCAGAGCAGAACCCAAGACTTTAAAATTACTTAGATGCTTAAAGCTTTTTTCTTGAATTCATTTATTCTTTTGATTTCTAGTGTCCTATTTCTGAGGATTTTGAAATTATTCCAATATGAAGCAATATTTTGAAAGTAAAAACACATAAAATACTTCATTTAAAAAAAAAAAAAAACCTGCCCCAAAAAAAGCACTCTTCCCTAATTAATTTTCTCTCATTTAGCTGATGGAAATCAATGTTAAAAAGCTGATGTTCTGTCAACATAAATCTAAAATACTGCTTTTTCAGTAAGTACAATATTTTCCAACCGCCATCATACAGTCAGTAATTCTAAAACTCAAAAAGAGAAAGATTAAAATTCTTTAATTAAACAGAATTTTGCCAAAGTGAAGCACAGTCTTAAACTTGATTTTCTAGAACATTTAATGAGAAATTTAACTCAATTCAGAGTAACCTCACCCTTTTCTGGTACTACTTTATAAGGCTTGATATGAAGCACAATGCTACTTAAATTAGAGGGTTTTTTCATATAGTAATCTGCAATATAATAAACAGTAGAGCACCTGCACAAGAATCACAGGCCTGATATGTTAGTATGCTGTCTTGAAACCAATGTGATATGTTAGTATGCTGTCTTGAAACCAATGTGCACATCTCTTTCCCACACCTAATGACAGCTATTACTGTTGGCCTACTTCGGTTTGAAACAACAAGCAAAACCCCCTTTTTAGTCCATTACTTTTGGATATATCTAAAATGCACAGGAAACTGGATTCTTTGAGTATCACTTATTTTCTATGACAGAATATGGAGCATTCTTCCCACGAACAGCAAAGAAGCTCACACACCTCAGCCAGGAATATAATGATGGACATTTCCATGCATGGCCCACACAGCACACACTGCATAGCACCCTGCTCGTGCCCCAGGCAATAAATCACTTCTGAGACACTGCTGATCTTACCCATCAGGTCAGGAAGACAGCAGTGTACACCACCAGAAACTCACCAACATCCCACAATGTAAAGACATCTCTCACCTGAGGGAGTGACTCTATGTCCCACAAAATTAATTTCTAAAACCAGTCATCTCTGCAATGAACACATCTTTTGTCTCATCATACAGCTAACAGATAACAACTGTGCCAAGCTTCATAGCCTCACACCTCCACTGGGCAGCTTCAGATTCCCCCAGGATGGCAGGTGGCGAGCAGCAGACTGCAGGGTAAATCAGTGCTTTGTTCTAGACTCATTACAGCTCAGTTGGAAGAGTTACTGCTGTGTTGCTGAGACAAACCAAGCTCCTTTCTCTCCTTAACAGAAGAGTTCAAAATACCAAGCGAAGCAGTTCAGATGTGCCCTGTCTCTGTTGGACAGCTTGCCTTGCTTCTGACCAGGAGGAACATGACTAGGAGTGAGAGATACTTACTAGGTATAATAAGGCCCAGGTTCTCAACTGTCATAGATCACATGCATCTCCCTGAGTCATTAAAAACTATTCCAATTTTACTCCAGAAGAGGCTCTATCCCCTGTGAATTTTGGCCTCCCTGCAAAGGCTTTTAATAAGGTGCCAACTGTTCTGGCAGTGAGGATACTTCGAGTAGCACTCAAAGTTAGCAGCAGCAGACAGGACCTCAGCCCAATAACATTTTTCTCTGCAAGAATTAAGTACAGCACTTATTTTAAGCTTACACAATTCTTACTGTTCCATTGAAACAAAGAACAACTCATGCAGTGAATACCAGCAAGAAATGGGAGAGGAAATTAAAAAAAAATAAAAAAAAAAGCAAAAGAAACCCCAAACCAAACAACAGCAAGCAGGTAGATGTCATCAGTCAGGTTTGCAGTACACACCACTACCAAACAATGACATTAAAGCTCTTTATCTCAAACCTATACCACAAAAACTTGCAGATTTCCATGGGCCTCTTTAACACTAAATAATTAAACAACATTTCCCCATCAGTATTCCAGCTCCAATTAGCAGCCCTGATGAGAAACAACAAAATTTCAGGTGTGGGTATGGTAGGAGGAAGAAGTACTTCCCTTTCAGCACTGGGTGCCTTTTTAACCAGTCTTTGGTTGGGATCTGACCAGCACAGCTGAAGCTTTGGAGCAAACCCAGGGAATGTTTTGTTAAAGATTCCAGCAGAAATAAAGAAATCTTCTAAGATGGAGATTATTTTAGATACCTGAAAGAATGATGAGAGGAAAATACGTCTTCCCCCCAACCTCCCTCAATCTCAAAGAAATAAAAAGAGATGTAATTTTTATGTTCTTTTAATTTTTTTTTTAATTTCGACCTTCATTCAGTCCAGATGCAGCTGCAATTATTTATTTTGTTGATACCCAAATTTATATTTGTATTTCTGTGAATGAGCAAGCAAATACTTGCAGGAATAATTCTGCTTTCCAGCTGTCAAAGAAATCTGGACGCTAGTGCATACTTGGAACACTGCAGATTAAGCTAAGAGAAAGAAACCAGATGAGAAGGTATGGTATAGAATACTCAACTGCAAGAAAGGAAGATGGATCTTGAGGAGGCAACACAACTTCTACACCAGGAGGTGCTCCCAAAAGTGTTCTTAGTGTGCTTTAAGTCAGAGTGAGAGCTACGCCACCTCTGGCTAGAAGCCTGAATGCAGTAAGGCATTAAGTGGATATACCTGCTCTGTAATTGTTGCCCACAAGGATCATCCAGGGAAGGCAATGCCAGAGTGGCACGTAAATGACATCCCAGAAGAATACAGTAGGGAGGCAGATTGCCTGCAGCGGTGCCTGGGAGAGCAGTTTCCTGCGTGGGAGCGCACGCAGTGGCAGAGCCATCACCGGCACCAAGAGGAGCTCAGAGCAACTGCAGAAAGCACCTCCTCCAGCACCACTCAAATGGCTGGACTGTGGCCCTGGGGAGGGGGCAGCGCAGAGCAGCTCCCCAGCCTGTCTCTGGGGCTGCTAACCAGAGTGAGAGACACAGAGCAGAAGAGACGTGAACGCACCCTTCCATACCAATACAACTGCTTAAGAGAAGGAAATGGGAAGGAGCATAAAGACTGTGAGTGTACTGAGAGATGGGAATTGTGACCTTTTCTTGGGATTCACATAGGAAGGACCCCAATTAGTTAAAAACTCATTAAATAAAATTAAAATAAAAGCACTTTTATAAGTAAAAAACCAGAAAATCCTAAAAATTCCCTAGGCCTCTCCTTTTACCCATCTAGATGTCATCTGTCTTTGCCAGTAATCCTTCCCCAATAATTGCTTCAGAATTTCAGTGGCTCCGCAGACCAACTCATTTTCTCTCTCATGCTGCCACCTACCACTGCACTACGGCCACTTGCCCTGTGACTGAAGTGATTATTTTTTTAACAAGCTGCCGCTAAATGCCTGTGAATTATTGTAATGGGCCGAATTCACTACCTTGCTAAGCACTCAGGCACTAGGGGAAGTCATGCTTTGGTCCTAGCAAAGAGCAAGCCACTGCTAAGTACTGTGAAAAGTCGGAAATTTGGCATCTTGCCTAGCTCTGGCATCCCGAATGTAGCAAACCCTTTCATTTTAATTCGTCTTCCCCATCTGCAAAACCAAGGACAAAATCTACCTCTTCGTCAGGTGAGATCCGGGCCTGTTTGAGGTCCAAGGTGGGTGCTGACTGCTGGTGGCCGAGGAGCAGGGCTGGTTTTACTCACGGACAGTAACTTGTGCCCAACAGCAAGGGGAGCACAGACCCATCGGTACCACCTACAGCTCTTGTGCCTGGCAGAGCTTTCCTCAGCTTTGCTTTCTGCTGGGTGGTGCTCGCAGCTGAAGTGGCAACTGACAATCGTCTCCGTTTAATTAGCAAGCCCAAAAGTCAGCCCGTGGCTCAGAGGCTGCTCCCGCCCGTAATGATTCTGGGTAGCACTGCGTGCCTCCCTGGTATGAAGTCCGCCAAGAGACGAGCGCCGGCACTGGGGAGCTTGGAGGACGGGGCGGCCGGCTAGCGCTGGAAGAAGTGCAGGCTTCCCTGCGGAGGACTCTGCCCCTCGATGCCCCCAGCCTGACGCTGTTCGCAGACTCGGAATACGCTTGGGGCAACTGCAGCGCAGAGAGATGTTCCCGGCTACTGCTGGGAAGGGTTCGGTCCGCAAAACGCTCAGCCCCCGCCGCTTTCTGCCTATTTGCGAGCGACCCCTGGGACCCTCGGGGGCTGGCTCGGCGCTGTCCTGCTCAGCGCTGCGCTGCCCCGCGGCCGCCCCGACGGTGGGGCGGCTCCGGCCCGCTCCGCGCTCAGCCTCGGCGGGACGCGCCGCTCCTTGGCCGTCCCTGCCCCTTGCGGGAGGCTGGAGGAGCCTGCCGCCCACCGAGAAACCAAGTGAGGGGACACCCGAGGTCACCCGCCACTTGCGGACAAAAAACAAAAACAAACAAACAAGCAAAAAAAAAGACTACCCCCCCCAAAACAAACCCTCACTGATACAGAGCCGTGAGCACGGGGCTCCGTATCGGAGTCACGGTTTTAACACCCTCGGCACACAGATATTACAACAGATAATAGAGGGGGTTTTTTCAGAGCTGCGAAACTCTGGCCATACTGCAGAAAGTCCGTTTCTAAGAGGGAGGGCCGCAAAGGTGGCTGCCTCTCTCCCCGCCAAGGCAGGCCGGACAGGGGCTCCCCGCAGCGGGCCCACTCGCCCGGCCGGCTCATGGGCAGGGAAGCGCCCGGCGTGCACGGAAGGGCGGCGGAGGCGGTGGGAGGGGGTAGGATTTAATTCTTTTTAACTGTCATACTTTAATGGGGATAGAAAATGTGAATTTTCTGTGCATTCCAGGAACAATTCCTTGGGGTGGTGACCTTTAGCACCGATTCTCTGAAGACAGGAAAGTAGTCGAGTGTTTATCTGGATGACTGAAAGCTTTCCCTGGTGGAAGTTTATGGAAGTGTTAAAAGGGGCGGATAACACGCGCTTTGGAGGCGCTTGTCCAATGATCTGGAGGGGCTTGGAGAGCAGATCTCAGCTGGCAGACATTTAAATGGGAGACAGCCCGGCGCTGCTGCAATTTGTAGGCAGGATCTGAGACTCTCTCTCTCTATGGACTCCCGGGCAGCTTCGGGCTCCTACGCCACCCTCTGCACCGAGTGACCCGCCGGGCAGAGCCCCGTAGAGCCCCAGGCCCCGCCGAGGAGCCACCGCCGCCGAGCCGAGCCCCGCCGGGGAGCCGCCGCCGCGCAGGTGAGTCGGGGCGCACTGGAACGCGCCGCGCTGAGCGCACTCACAGCGGGGGCGCAAACGGGACCGGCAGCTGCGGAGTTCGGCCAGTCTCTCTGGGAGGCAAAGTTTTGAGCTCTCTATCCTACCTTCAGGGAGGGGCAAGGGAAGGAGCCGTTCACCGGTGCTAGCAAAACTCCGGGAGTGAGGCGCGCCGATCTTCCCGCCGCAGCGCTGGGTTTTAGGGCGCCGTTAAAGCCCGTTCCCCTGACAAGCACGGGGACTGCGAAATCCCCGTTAGCTCTGCCTCTCATCTCCGCCTACAGCATCACTCCCGACAAATTGGATTCGGCGCCCACCCGAGACACGGAAAAATCCCGGCCCGGCCTCTACACGGAGCGGGGCGGGGGCAGATCCCCAGGTGCCAGCCCCATCCCATCTCATCCCATCCTGTCCCGTCCCGCCGAGCTGCCCTCTACGAGGCCGCTCAGCCCTCGGCTCTGTCCTGGCCCGCCTCTCCTCGGAAGATCGTGCTCCTGGTACCTGAGGAGCTCCCGGAGCGTGGTGCGTGCCGCCCGGGAGACTCGGTGTGCGCCAGCGGGGCAGGGTCCCGTGGGCAGCGCTGCGCGTCCCTCACCGCGCGGCCTCGAGCGGGACCTGACCGGACGGAAAGCGGCTCCACCGCTGCGCTCCGCGCCCTCCACCGCCACTCCGCCCAGCCCGCCCACCTGACACAGCCGCGGGAGTTTTGTAGAGCCGACGGCTCCGTGCGTCCGTCGGCCGCCGCTCCCCTTTTCCGCGCTGACAGGCCCCTCGGCCCGGCCGCGGTGACCTCCCCGCAGCGCGCCGGCCCGTGCGGCTCCGCGGGCGCGGACGGGCTGAGGGGCCAGCGGCGCGACTTGGCGCAGGGCTTTTTCCCTTCTGGAGGCTCCTGCTTGCTTGCCCCGTCCGTTTCAGTACGATCCCCCGGGGCCCTGGCAGTCACTTCAGAGAGTTCGTTCTCCGTTGGGTTGACCTGGACGGCGGCCGTGCCCCGTGGGAAGAGCCGGTCCATGTCGCCAGCCGCCGCGAGGAGCGTCCGCGCCCCCGGGAAGCCGGGCCGAGTCGCTCCCGGCCGTGCCGAGCCAAATCAAGCCTGCGGCCTCTCCGCCCTGACGGCCGCCGGCGATCCCCGCGGCACAGCCAGGCTGCGCTCAGCCACAGCCCCCGACCCGCTGTGCTGACCCAGAACGTCCCTTCCGGCCATCAGCTGCGGCCTCGCTCCTGGTGATGCCCAAGGCATCACTGGTGTCCCACTCGTGGCTCCTCTCGGTGAAAGAAGGGCAAGCGAAGCCCGTTTAGATTATCAGGGATGAGATACAGCGCTGAGGCAGCCTCCTTTTGAATAGACGGGGGCTCTGAGGCAGCAAGCAGAGTGCGTTCGGCTCTCGCTGCGGCTGTCAGCACTCGGGGTTTAGTCACGCGTTTTGGGAGCGGCGACTTCTGAGTGCAGTGCCAGCGGTCCCCAGTCTCGGCTACCTCTAAGCCCAGCCCGGTGACCCGTGAGTTGGAGATGCGCTTTGCTCCTGCCCCGCTCCCCTCTGCGCCCAGCAAACCCGGGGATAACTAACGAGCGTGCTCCGGGTGTGTGTGTAAGTGATAAAAGGCACCGGCGCCCGTAGCTCTCTGCTCTTCCTTTAGCATTCAGGGCCAAGCTGTGCTAAAGCATTTATTTTGTTCTCTCGGCACTGCTGCCCAGAAATGCGTAGCTTCTGCTGAAGACTCTCCTTTTGAGCACGCACGACAGTGCAGAGAGAGGAGCAAAGC
Organism: Rhipidura dahli; assembly: GCA_013399225.1. NCBI lineage: Eukaryota > Metazoa > Chordata > Aves > Passeriformes > Rhipiduridae > Rhipidura > Rhipidura dahli. The sequence continues at coordinate 231,128 of VXAC01004966.1, forward strand.
TATTCCAGTTGGTTTTGGGCTCCGTGAACAAATGTGTCTGACGGGAGTTTGGCGCTGGGAGCTGTCAGGCTGCGGGGGCGTCTTCAGGCAAGGCAAACTCGGGTTTGGTACCAGCCATGCCCACCATGATCATCAGCTTACGTCCCATAGGATGTCCTGCAGAAAAATACTTTCTTAAACGGGGAATTCCCAAGGTTTCAAGGGTTTGTTTGTTTTAAAATTTCTGCCTACACTCATTATATGTCTCAACCCCCCCATCTCTATGACTCTCAAGAAGTTTTCTGAAATGTAAATGTATCCAAATTCTACCAAACACAGATGTTAGTTTTGGTGTCTTGATTTCAGAAATAAATCCAGTTCCCTGGAAACTGTCATGCCATGCCATTTCTTAATCTTTAAAAATACAGATCTATGAACTATGAAAACATTACATAAGAGTGTTTTTGTAATTCAGATGTAATATGTGAGGCATAAAATTATTCTGATCCTTTGGGACATAAACCACTTCTATTTTCGCAGTAGTCAAAGGGATTGTGTTTTGTGTCTTTCTTTGGCTTATATTTGAAGTCCACCAGATAATAATTTGGTTGGTTTTTTTTCAGTTCTTCGTCAGATTATTTTTCATGTTTTCTATGAAGGACAGGAGTCCATGGCTCATCATAATATTTTCCTAGTAAAATTGTTTTACAGATGAAGTTACAGGCCTGTTAAGGTCTGTGACAATTTTGCTGTATATTTCAACAAGGTTTCCATCCAGATTTTTTAAACAAGTTGTTGCTTGTGCTAAAAATGTCAGTAGTAACTTTCTGACTCTGCCTATGAACTCATAGGGAAATTCTGTCTATGAACTGACATGTGGAGATACTTAATTCATAGCAGAAAATGTATAAATGAAAAAATTACAGCTTAATTGTATGAAATAGTAAACCTGAAAGCATTTACATTTCTCTCCCAATAGTTGCTAGTATTAATCCACAAATTTCTTAATGTCCTTAATTTCTTAGATGATGAGATCTCAGGGTCTAGATAAACCACATGTAAAGTGACATGAATGTTAGGGCCCAATTCTGCTCCTGTTTGAAGTCAGCAATAAAACTTCTTTTGGCTTTAGGACTAAGAGCTTACAGATGATGAAAAGTGGAACTCAGCAGTGAAATATGGAAAGAATAGAGTTTTGGAGTATCATGTTACTTTTAAAAAGTAAATATTAATTCTGTTGTATCTCTCTGAATCTGAATGAAATAAGACAGAATTGATAATTTTGGTTATGGTCATCTGTTTGTTCAAAGGACTCTCAAATGAATTTTCAAAAGGATTTCTGGTTATGCCAGTGTAAGAGCCAGTTAGTATCAAGAAATGAAAATTTTTCAGAAATGTGGAATATAAGCTTTTAGAGCCTGATTCTCACAGCTCCAGAGCTATTACTTCTGCAGAATTACGACTGTGATGAGGAGATAAAGCATTTATTGCAGGAGACATTTCTCTTCAGTAAAACTTTGGGTATGGTAACACTTATTTTAGTTACTTCTACTGTCCTCTTCTGTGTTCTACTTCTTTCAGTAATAAAAAGCCCTGTTAAAGAAACATTGACAGCTGCTAACTCTTAGATAGATGAACCACTTCACTTCCTAATGTAAGCAAAGATGTCATCTTCTCTTGTAAGCAGATGCATTGCACTGGGACCAGGGGTTGTATGAGGTGCCCACACTGCATTTTGTCTGCTTCCCTTCCTGAAGCATACCACCTCAATTTTCTTTGTATTTTACATGTAGAAAACTAAAATTTTAATTTTAAAATAAATGTTTAATCAGTTATTAAAAAAGGGATCCTGCTTAGCTGCTGTGGGGATCTTGAAGTCCACACAGCCCCTTCTGTATTTAACCGGCATTTATCCCTAAATGATTGGATTACTTTTACTTTTAGATGTGTGTTTTGGAGGTGACCATAACAAATGTTTCTGCTGGGTGGCTAATTTTCACCTGAGTTACAATTTCTTTTATGAGCATGTAATGCAGCTTCCACCTTCAAGGCTGGAAACCGACCCAGTGAAAAATTACCTTCCTCCCAGTTTAGGATTACACTGAAACACATGCTTGCATTTCCTTACAGATAAGCATATGCTTAATAAAGTTGCATGAATCTGGGACACAGACCTTACAATAGTAAGCATTGCCATGAAATTTCCCCCAAATTCCCATCCCAAAGTACACCTCATTTTCATAGGACTAGACCTTGCTGTGTCATCAATTGCACTTCTATGGAAAAAAAAAACCCAAAAAACCAAAACAATGTAGAGGTAATCAGTTTTAAAAATAAAAGTCGTCCAGGAATATTCATGTTGCCACTAAATAAAATAAACACCTGAAGTTTTCTGGCACTGCTTACAACCTAGCAATTTATTTTCAGCTTCATGCAATTACTTTTTTTCTTTTCTTTTAAGACTCTGGCACCATGTTGAGTAAATAAAGTGCATATTAAAATACTGGTGACTAGACAGTCGCCAGAGAAATAGGAATAGTTTTGGAAGAAATCATTCTGATCTCTTGAGGAAATAAGCAGTAGTTTATAATTCTTTTAAAACTTATTTTTAAGACAAAATTAAAATTGAAATGAAACATGTTTAGATAACATTCAGGTTGTAATAGAGATGAGGAAAAACAGCAAATGTGAAGTCCAGGCTCACACTTGAAATTATGCTGCATCATTCTTTAATTGGAATTCCCAATTCATTTTTTTTCTATGTCAAAGCCTTAAGGTTATTAAAATTGTGTGTTCCATACCATATTTCATTTAGATAATAACAGCAGCCTTCCAAACTGTCTGTTGGAGTCAGCAACAGTGTCATTCTTACACCCCTTCCTTGAAGCACGAAGCTTCTGCCAAACACAGGACATGCTGGTACACAAACATAAATTACTGAAATGAATGCATACATCTATGATATATCAGGAATTCTAGGTGCTCTAACACTTGGTTGACAAACACTAAGAGTGTTAGATCCACAAGCAACTCCTTGAATATAGTAGAATCCCCTATGGCACTTTTCTGCTTCAGGAATTCCTCTCCCAACCCATTAGATGAGAAAGGCTGTTTGAACAGGATAACACTTATTTTCTCCATGTGGCTGGAAAGACCTAATAACTGAGAAATTAGCAGTTATGTTTTATAGCAAATGGTACTTATCCTGAGCCTCTGCTGAGTCTCTAGGTGGCCCTCACAGCACTGGCATTTGGCTGCTTTCCTGCCTAGTTGTGTGGTCTCAGGCAGAGCGGATAAAGCCGTCCAGGACAGTGCCCTTGGTTTCACATGTTTCTTGGGTAGTAACACAAGCAGGACTCTCCAATTCAAACACTAATTTTTTCCATACTGATAAAGCAAGTCAAATAAGGGATACAACTGCAGCACTCCAAGCAGGTAGAAAACACTGAGTTCCTCAGCATTTTTTTTCACAGTCCTATCCCTTTTTAATGCCTGTGCCTCTTCATAATTTTAGTGGTTTACAGGGTTTTTTTGCAAGGAGTTGCTCATTTCTGATGCCCTCTTCCAAGCTTCCATGGGGAGGGGCCCTCAGAGACTTATTCCCTCATCTGTCTGTCATGCTACCACATAGCTCCTTTCAGAAAAAAACTCAGAGGCCATGGTACTTCTGGAACGGGGAAGTGTGACACTGATGAGTTTCTTCCGTGCTGGTTGGTGGTTTGAGCTGACTGAATAGCCTCAAGAACTCAGAGATTTGGGAAGCAGCAGAAATGGTGGAATAAGGGAGCAAAGAAAGTCTTTTCTTATGCAATAATTAGGTTTGGAGCAGCCATACAGTTTTGAAGGACTCAACTGCACTTCCTGAAGTGGTCTTTTTTTGTGTGCGTAAACTCTATGATAATTAATGTCATATACAAAATTCTGCTGTCCTTCTACAACATCATTCTGTGTAAAATGAATAAAATTTAGGGATCTGAAAAATTCTTAGCACTGTGATTGCATCTGTATTACCTCTATCAAAGATTCAGAGTAATGTACAAGAACATGTAGCTTGAAATAGATTAATCTCTTTTAACCGATACCTAAATATTTTTTTTATGTTAGTTGCCTGACTTGTTGCACATCTCTCAGGTTAAGCATCATTGCACTCAGATGTTTGGACCCCTTTAGAGGTGCAGTGTGACAGAGCTTGGGAAGCTGTAAAACAGGCAACAGGTGTAAACAGCACATACATTATATACTGGATGTACATTACACAAGAAGCTGTATGAAGTTTCTGAGTCTGATTAAGGAACACAAATCTAGACTTTTGTCTCTGCTGAGACAAAGACTTTAGCCCTCTGGTATTGTAGATAGCTGTGTCATATAAATGAATCTTTGTTTAATGTAAAATCTGTTCTTCCACCATTGTGCGTCAGGAGCAATCTGATGTCAGGAGCAATATGTCAGTGAGCTATAAGAAGGGAATGAGAACTAGGGCAATGCATATGGAGAAAAGAGCTGGAAAATGATGGAGGATACACAAACAAAATTCTGTTTTGCCTTACTTTAGCCTCTGACTTTCAGTAACTCTATTTGAAAACTTTTATAACTTGGTAATTTGTGAACAGCTTTTCAGCTGGTACGGGCTTGAATACTTATTTTTTATAAGCGTGTGTGTGCACACCTTTCCTTAATGGAACTGAAAATTTACCGCATGTCTGTCTTCTTTTGATATCTGAAATCCACAACTGTGCTTTATTTCCTCAACTTCCTTCATGCAGGATGGTCCGCACACTGTATGCCTTCGGTGCCTTGTTTCTTCTGATGGGATTTCTGCTACCGACAGCCGAAGGGAGAAAGAGGAATCGTGGATCTCAAGGTGCTATCCCTCCTCCTGTCAAGGATCAGCCCAATGATTCAGAGCAAATGCAGACACAGCAGCAGTCAGGTTCCAGGCATCGAGAGCGAGGAAAAGGCACCTCGATGCCTGCTGAAGAGGTGCTGGAGTCCAGTCAGGAGGCGCTGCACATCACTGAGCGCAAGTACCTGAAGCGGGATTGGTGTAAAACCCAACCCCTCAAACAAACTATCCACGAAGAAGGCTGCAACAGTCGTACCATTATCAACAGGTTCTGCTATGGCCAGTGCAATTCCTTCTACATCCCCAGACATGTCCGTAAAGAAGAAGGCTCCTTCCAGTCTTGTTCCTTCTGCAAGCCCAAGAAATTCACCACCATGACTGTTACACTCAATTGCCCCGAGCTTCAGCCCCCAAGAAAGAAGAAGAGAATCACCCGAGTTAAGGAGTGCCGGTGTATATCTATTGACTTGGACTAAACTGAGAGAAAGTAGCAATTGCACTCTGACTGTACACAATCACTGCCAGCGCGAGAGTGAGTGGCATGAGCTAGCCTACCTTCAAGGCTGGGCAAAACTGAAAGGGACCTAGTGAATTACCTAAAATAAGCAAAACCCCCCAGAAAGAAAGAAAAAATTCTTGTAAGGAAAGGGCATGCACTTGCGTGTGTGTATAAGGGAGAGCATGGATATGGATGCGCAAATACATGAATGTTCACTGAAAAAAAAAAGTAACAGGGGTACTGTTAATTAAAAAAAACCTTAATTACCCACAGCCATGAATTAGGTTTCCTAGAGTATATTCACATTTTTGCCGCTTGCTGGGAAAGTGGAGCTGTGGCTTTTGCAAATGTTCACCTTTGTGCTATTTGCTTTTACTGTATTTTGTGAAACATCAAAGTGAGAGGACAATATATGTCAAAGCATGAATCTATTCTTATATAAGAAATAGACAAAGAGTGTAGCAAAATTTAAAGTGTAGCAAAGCCGTCACTGAAAATAGAAGCTGTGTCAAGAGTTTCTAACACACTTCTTCAAAAAAATAGCTGTAATCCAAAAGCCATGTCTGGAGAACAATGGGGGAATGTGGGAGTGCTGAAAAGTCAATATAGGTGGATAGGAAACAGATCTACAGCAACTTAGAAAGCAAAAGGTCAATGCAAGTAGACAGGGAGAGTACAAAAGGGAGTAGAAAAATGAAAGATGCATAAATAGGAAGACATAGAGGAAGAGATATTGTCTTCTGTTTACGTTTTGCTTTAATTTATATACCTAGTCATATATTACATAAATTAAAAAGAAACTATATGCAAGGCTATAAATATACTTCTGAATTCTAATGGCTCTCTAAACCAAACAAAACCCATTCTTATGCCACTAGATCCATTTGATGTCTTGTATTTCTGGTATCAGTTATTCTTCATATCTACATATATATGTATATGCAGTATCTTTTAGGCAGTGGTATCTATACATAGACGCAATGAGAATGCCTACTTCATTGTGTGTATGCAAACTCCTCTTTTTCACACACATACATAACCACAGTACAAAAATGTTGCTAACCAAGATCAAGTACAGAATGGCAGTAATTTAGTACATAAAGAGCAGAGCAAAAATTAAAACAAGCATCATGTGACTGCAAATGCAATAACCACACAAGAGACAAAAGACACGACATTCATGACTAGTAAACATTGCATTGTTATTGTTATTTTAGCTTTGCCACAGGCATGCAGTTTGTTGAAACAGAGATGCAGAACTTTGCCAGCAATGATCCTCTTTTTATATCTTTTGCCACAGACTTGAGTTTAAACTGGATTTGGAGTAAGTAAAGAGAATTTCCTGAAAACTTTGGGCTTACTGCCCCTCTCATTTGGGGGGAAAAACATAAAAGGGGACACACTACTTCCAACAGCTGAATGACTCTCACCTGTGAGGTTATCTTGTCTTTTCTTTCCTTCTGGATTAAGAATTTAAACTTGATCAGGGCTGTAACGTTTGGTGAGAGCAGAGAAGGTGCTACAAAAGAAGTGAGTTTAATGAGGTGTGTCCTGGGGATTGGACCAGAGAGGCAGCCCATCCGTGCATGTTGCCCTTGCTTTCCCGAGCACTTGATGGGAAGCCTGAGGTTATCCTGGGTTCTGCCCTTGCAAGGGCACTTTCCAGCTGGGTACTGAAGAGCTTTCAGGGTGCTGCACACCTCCCTACCTGTGCCTGGGCTCTGTCCATGCCCGTGCTGTGCCTGTGGGGCCTCCAGAGCTAGTCCTGTCAAGTAGAGGCATGTTCCTGTGCAAGAGTCAGGACACAGCCTGAAACCAACCTCGACATCAGCAACACGAGTGAAACGGGAGTCAGGTCCACACTAGTGTGTGGTGAGTCTTTCAGTCCAGGACTCAGTTTCCCCACTCAGCAGCAACATTCTCCAGCATCCACTATCATTTTAACTGTTCTCTCTCACACCAGATGCTTCTCTCAGCCATAAGGTGATTATTTTGACATCATTTCTTGCCACAGAATGCTGAGGAAGACAATTCTGCCCTTACTAACATGCCCAAAGGAAAAGATAAATGATGAGTGGCGTGTAACAGATGCATCTTATGTGGCCTCAGTTTATCAGTTTTCCCACCTGTTATATAGTGCATCACACATTTATTGGTGATATCCTGCATCTCTACAACTAATCTAGTTTTTCTGTAAAATCCACTGCTGTGAGGTTTGGGTTTGTAAAATTAAGTGATTGCAACTCATTTATTGGTACTATTAAAATGCATTTCATTCGGTGTACTCTCACTCAGCAGTTTGACACATTTCTTCATGGATTTTAAAGTCCAGTTTTAAAATCTGGAATTATAGGAAGTGGGTTTCCACTGTGTGGAATGTGAATAGTTAAACAGAAAGATATGGATATTTAATGTTATTATTAATAGAAATTCTCTTTCACTGATAATAGGCAGGGAATGCTTTCCTTTAAATTACTTAAATTTTTTTCCAGGGGAAAGGGCCAACCTCAGTCATTGCTGGACTAAATTTTATACTATCTTGGGTTTGTGTTCAAGAAATGGGAACACCTTATGAACATTTTTTTTCTTAATTTAAAGTTGGCAGCAAAATTCCCATTTTCTTTGACAGTGACTGCTATGTCCCTAAACCCTTAGCTGTTAAGCAAAGCTTCAAAAATTACTGACTCCTCTAAGTTTTGGCTGGAATTCTCAAGTAAAATTGATAAAAGTATTCCAAATCTTTATGTTCTAAAACTGCCTGTGCATAGATCATGATGGAACTCCCCTTGAGGCAGATCCCCTCCTCACCCATGTAAATTTTATACAAAGAACGTTTATGAATTGCTAGTTATTGCCTAAGAGTAAGAAAGTTCTGCTAACTTACAATTATACAAGATATTTAATATCAACCACAATATGTATTTAAATGTCTGCTTTATTCTAAAAACAATGGACTATATAACCTAAGGCTGCAGTATTTTCATGCTCGGTCTCACAAAGCAAAACTTGGTTTAAAATGAAGTTTTAATTATTTTGTAACTGAATAGAATTGGAGTTTTTTCTTCCCAGCATTTTGTACGTCATTTTAACTACTAGTAACAAATAAAGAAAATATCTTCTCCAGCCTGTGTCTATTGTTGTTTGGGTTTTTGGTTTTTTGGGGCTTTTTTGGGGGTTTTTTTTGGTTTTGTTTTTTTTTCTTCCTTAAGTTTCCAGCTCTTTCTGGATCTGTTGTACTTTATGCTGACTTCTGTGGTTTCTTATAATTATAAAAGGCTTTACATTATGACAATAAGACACAGAGACAAGCAATGGCACCATCATTCAACACGGCTACTTCAATAAGGTTTTTAAATGAAATCTGTCACTTCCCCCTCACCCTTCCACAATTTATAGAAGGAAAATCTCAGTCTTTGCTCACACTTTTCCCCTTGTAAACCATATAGTGACAGTTCAAAATATAAATCAGCCTTGAATTGTTGTAGAGTTAAAGTTGGAGTTGGCCTGCCTGCCTTACGCCATACCTCAGTTTCATGCCTAGCAGTTTGGTCCCAGTTCTAGAAAGAAAGTAAGGATCACCTTTACAATACAGCACATTACAAGCTGCAAATAGGGACAGAGGAGATGAAGAACAATTATAAAAGAGAACAGGAAGATTTGTCCCTGCTAGCAGCACATGTGCAAGGCCAGGGCTGAGGAAGGACTGCAACCAGAGAGAACAGATTTCTTCAAACTTTCCACCCCTTTTAGTTTAGTCTTCCTTCACATCTAGCTTTTTCATGCTTCTAAAAGTTACTGAAAAGATAATAAAATTAGCTAAGAATAATTACTTTTGCAAAGTGATTGTTTCTGGTCTGAGATATGGGCACACTAGAGCAGAGTAAGTTTCCTTGAAATGTTGTGTATATGTATATCTTTATTTGAATATTTAAACCAGATAAAAACCTCCTGGGCTTAGCTTTCTAGTACTCCATGGTACGAGGGTCTCATTATTTATATATTAACATATAATTTCATTGTAATTTATATTTCTCCTGCGTACCAGCTTTGAATTGAAGATGCCTCCCATGTGCTTTATAGTTCATTACACTGTTCAAAAGAAGGTAAGAGAGAGAGAATTCACACACCTTTACCTGCTGTCAGGGATGCAGACAGAAAGGAGACCATCCTTCTCTCTGTCCCCAGTGAGACAGGCTGGATCTCTGCTGGGGGTTTCTGTGTGTGCTCTGTCACCCACGTGCTGCACCATTGATTCGTGCCCGCCTTGTCAGGCTGAGGCACCCAGAGAGCGCTGCATTTGCCCAGCGTGCGCTCCCATCTGAGCAGCAGATGTGCACAGTAGGGACACTTGGGTCAGCTGGACAGACAGCACTGTGGCTCTGCTCCAGCTGCCTGTCACCAGCGGTGCCTGGCTGGCAACAGGGACGTTGCCTTTGCAAAAATGATGTGGCAACTTACCTTGTAATTTACCTTCTGCTGAGTAAAAAAAAAAAAAACCCAAACCAGAACGAAACAAAAAACTCACCACCAAAACAAAACAAAAAACCCAACCCAAACAAACAAACAAAAAAAGACCAAACCCAAAAAGGAGAATTAGAACTGCGCCCTTGGGGCTGATGTTCTTTCTCCACTGTAGATGTAAACCTACAGGTATTAGTTCCCATAGGTTTCCTGAGGGAGAACAACCAAGTGAAGAAAGCTTAGATCTTATTCACTCCAAATAATTCAAACCTGCCTCAAAAACCACTTCATTAATTAATGAGATATATCACTCAATTTTGGCGGAAGAATGCCCAAAATTTTTTCTGAGTTGTCCTGCTTACCTGGATGGTTGCAATGCACTAACCAAAAGGGAGAGCTGCATCATTTAAATTTTAAGGGAGTGAAAATTTAATATGTATTTGTATGTAGCCAAAACAACAGAGATATCATTGGTAGATATTTTTAATAACCATCAGATTTTTTTTAAATTAGCTGAGACTGAAACAAGGAATTCCCAGCAGCGCACAAGTATCACAAGGAATCCCAGTGCAGATTTTTGATGCTACCTTGCAATGCATCCACATAAAAACATCTGTAGCCTGTCTGCACTGCCTGCCTGGGAATGTAGCTGATGACTTTAGGGTGCCCTTTGACAATGTGTGGCTTCTGGCTGCCTGAATTCTTTCTCTAGCTTTCATGGGTCTGGGTGGAGGAGAACAGAAATATTAACTGTCACTTGCTCCCTTTCCTATTATTTTCCAGAAATTTTGAAAATAATATTCATAATCCGCTTTTTTTTTTAATAATCAAGGAGCAAGCTATGAGAATCCAAGTCTCTATACTGATGTAAAAAAAAAAAAAAAATTGGGATTGCATTAAAACCCCCCAAACTTCTTGGTTGTGATAAGCAATAACTCCTCCTCGCTGTAGTACAGATGTAAATCACATAGCTTGGAAATGGATCAAATGGAAAAATTACACTGACTCACAATAAAAGTTCTGCAAAGAAAATTTCAACTTGGTACATTTGCATTTCTTTTTTAAAGAATGCCTTGTGGAAAAAAGTAATATTCCAGTTCATTTTACAAGAACACAAAATAACAAAGGTTAAAAAAATCTCTTTCCAGAATATTTGAGAGTTATCTTACCTTCCTGCCTAGTAATATCAATAAGGTTTCTGCCAATAAAGCGACTGGAAAGAATTAATGTGTAATTTACAGCTCATATGGGACAGAATACTCAAATTCATTAATCATAATTTTATTGCATGGCATCACTACTGAGCACTATTGATATTTTTGATTCATATAATGATGAATTTGCAGACAATATTGTTTTCCTTTGAATTCAACTTTTGTAATTCAGTTTTTGAGGTGTAAGGACACATTACTTTCTGTATTTAAGAGAAGAGACATACTCTCAATCTTAGCTTTGTATTAGTGCTTTGTTCTATACACAGAATTAAAAAACCATGCTATATAGATGTAACATAAATGTATTTATCTCTCTAAACAAAGGTGCAAAAGCCAAGGTGTACATTAGATATATTCAGAAGTCTGAAAAATGTACACTGGATAAGATTATACATAAAACTATTGGCAACTCTGCCAAGCTTCTTAAAAAGACACTTTAGGAGTGATTAATATGGAATAAAGTCAGCAATGACACTAGTTACAAGAGTAGTCTTGAAGAATTTATTTTTTAAGGATGGGGAGAGGGTTTTGTGTACTCAGTTAAGTTTATTTCTAGACAATTACACTTAATGGATGAAGTCTTGCTGAACTTCTCTCTTTAGGATCTGAAGGACCTTGAATGTTCCTTCGGAAACAGATGTTCATGAGGAACATGCTTTCCATTTTCGTTGTTAATTTGTTTCAACTTCAAATGAATGAAGAGGCTAGAATTTGGGTGTGAAGTTAGATTTAACAAATAAAAAGGAGAAAGAAAACTATGTGTACAATGGAAAGAACTTACTGAATGGTTCTAAATCCTATGGTAGGTAATTTGATCTAATTTTTGCAGAAAGGCAAATGCCAGATGTTTGCTCCACTTTGATCTTAATAACACTTTAGGCTGCAGACAATAAGATTGGTTTAAAATTTATTGTCTCTTTGATTTCTTCATTCTAATGCTTTTTAAATTCTTTACACAAGACAGATCTATATATAGGCAACTGGGGTGGCATCAGAAGCATTGTGTACTTAAGACATTCTTGAAAACCTCAGTATGGAATAGTGTTTGCTTTTTTATGCATCAAAACAAAGCCAGATTTTATACAAGCAACATTCAATTTTCATTTTATTATAATGTCTCTTTTTATTTTGCATACGAAGTTCTGACTGTCGCATCTGTGGCACAGCTCCTTATATGCTTTTATCTTTCAATAACCTTATTAAAAGTCAAGACAATATATTAAATCAACATTAAGCAGCAGGAGTTGAAAGTTAAGCTAATCCATTCCTTTGCATAGGGAGTGCAATCTATGTAGACCTCTAATTTTGCCATTTGAGTTGCTTTTAGTGTTTTTTTTTGTACAAAATATGCTTTCTAAAAGAACAGCTGCTGCTGAATGGACACCAGTGAAAGCTTCTCAGGAACCATAACATCCAAGAGATGTCCAACTTCCCTCCAGTCTGGATCTTCATGTTCAAGGAGAACATTGCTCTGTGAATGTGATTTGAACTCATCTTAGAGCTGCTTTTTGGTCTCAAGTTTCTCACAGGATATCTTGTGTATTCTCTACTACTGAGAAAGGGTGAAAAGCAAGTGAGACTCAAAACAAACAAAAGAGCAACGACAATCGTTAAAAAGAAATAAATAGGAAAAAAAGCAGGGTGAGTGTCTTATCATGATTCTCTGGCATAATTTGGACCCATCTGTCCCTTAGATCCATGCATGATGTCTCAACAATTGGTTTCACTCTGCTCAGCTCAGTAGTCTGAAAGTTCAAAAAGTCAGAGCCAGTTTTTCTCTGAAGGAAATTCTGAACATTGTCTGGTGATGAAAATGCCATCGCTCAGCCAACTGAGAGAACAGCTACCCTGGCAGGTCTTCTTAAGCTGTCAGCCTTGATGAACTATCAGAAATCAGCAGGCTCCCTACTCCTGTATCACCAAGTTTAGTTCTTGCAACAAACTGCTTTGTAAGCCAAAAGAAGAATTCCTTCCTTCAGAACCAAATATTTTAGTTCATTACCAGGGACAAAACATTATACACAGATGCCCTCAAACCTGTTTGTCTCTTTCTATCATGTAAGCATAAATGAGAAGACTTGCAATTACCTCACCTCAAGAGAGACACTGGGTAAAAAAAAAAGATTCTTCCAATGAGAATTGTTCAAATGCATCTTCATATTTTTTATTCCTTACCACTGCTGTAACTACAGAGGAAAAAATATCTTTATTTATCACTATTACACTGAAATAGTGTACATAATTCCAAGGCCCATTTTGCCAATCCTCTCCTTGACATGATACACCACCTCGTGTCATTAGAGAAGGGGCTCTTTGAAAAGACTGGACAATTAAGTCACAAAACATAGGGAGGTTTAAATGGTATTTGATTTCAATGTGGAAGCACTGATTTCCTAAAAAGACATTGGTTTTCTATAAAGGCATGGCATTATGAGGCTGAAAATCTTTTGCAACACTGGCTTTTGCTTACAAATGCTGCACAATGAAATTTAATGGAAGCCACACAAGGAAAGATTTTAGCCTCGACATTTATCTTTACCAACACATGGAACCACCTTGATCTGTTTTACTGTTGAGGAAAAACGAAGGTAGTGTCTATTTCACAGCAGAGGATAGGAAGTAAGAGTCAGTGTGATGAATGGTGAAAAGAAACAGAGGGCAAGAGCAAAGAAATATGAGCGTCAGGTACTGATCTCAAAGATGAGGTCTAGTCTGCTGTCAGAATGTGTCTAAATAGCTTATTAATAACAGGAGAGATGTATTGGCATTAGAGTGAAAGGAGGAGTGCACTCAGTTTGTACTGCATTGTCACAAGTGAGCCATCTGCATAGAGTATGGTTTATATTCGTCAGATCTAAATAGACTATGCAAGTACAAATCAAGCACACATCAATTCCTGTGAATATATTCACTTATTTCAAGGCATTTATCCAGCAGATGACACAGCAACAATCTCTACCATCTCTATCAAATCTGTCAAATTCACTCACAAGGGGCATAGCTGTATTTCAGTGTGGCAGAAATCCCAGAGCAGTTTTAACCTCGTGAACTTGTTACAAGTAATAATTTAATTGCAAAATCTTGAAGTTTATTCTTTAATTGGTATTAGTCAATGGGTGAAACAAACCCCACTTTCTCCCACATGGAAAAGTGGGGGTTACCAGGGAACTCTTCTTTTGGTCTTCTGTAATGACTGTAAATGCACCAATTTAGGATGGTGTCATTTTGTCTCCCCAGTTCTCTTCCCATTTAGCCCTTTGGTCCCAACAGCAACTCGGTTTCCATCTGGGGCTGACATGCTGGGAAAATGGAGACCAAAATCACTTGGTGAGGTGACACTGAGGAGTTTATGCAAAGGGGAACCCCTGGAAAGTGGGGTACTTAACTCTCACTGGCAAGGGACTGAATTAAGGGAGGCCTGCAATATCAGAAATACATCTGCGGGGCACCCTTGACAGGAGTTCAACAACTTGGTGCTGAAGTCTCTACCTATCAATGTTAGTACAACTAACATCTCCTGGGAAGTAACCTGATTTATTATTACATGCCAGGTATTTTACTGATATTTAGGGAGTGCTTCATTCAATGTTGCAGGCCTTGCTTGATTTAGGCACCTACATTTCATCTCCAGCAACTTGCAGTAAGCAAGTTTTTATTTTATTTATTATTTCTTTTCCAAATAAAATTAGTATTTGGCAATACTAATTAGTTTTGGTTCTGGAGTTTTCAGATTTCAGAGGCTTCACTAATTTCAGTTTGCTGATAAACAACATACAGTCTGATAGCTACAGAAACAGGTTCTCCAATAACCTATGGATTGTCTCTCTAGGAATAAACCAATCATTGGGTCTATTCAAGTGAAATGCTACAAAGGAGCTACAGACTGTAACCTTCCCTCAGGGCTCAATGTTGGTGCCATGATGTGAAGTGTATGCTTACAGTGTTCATTCAGGTCAAAACAGCCTGGAAGCTGGGGTAGCAGCTCTAAATTTTCCAGCTTCAGCCTTAATCTGGCTTTGCACAAAACCCTAACCTTACAGCACAACCTCAGACAGGACTGGTCTCATGCAGAGGACACAAGCTGCCAAAGCCTGTATGTAGGGCTGTGTTTGACTTCCACAAGGTAAGGCCTGGAGGGCACATTTCCCTCTGAGCTGAGATCGGATGTTACACGCCGAGGCACAGGTCAGCGTGTCCGTCATGCACAGACGAGATCGTCTGCACCTCTCGGCTGGAGAGGGATGTTATTTTCTTAAGGAGCAGGATGTTATTCCTAGAGGTCTGCCCCTTGGTAGGGTCAAGAGTAATATTTTATGGTTAATGTTTATGATTAATTTTGGCTGTGGCCTTTCCTTTCAGAATTTGTATGGTGTCAGTTCAAGTTGGTAAGGGGAAAGCTTGACAAGGTTAAGGCGTGAACCGTATACTCACTTTTCCTTCCAAAGTAAATACTACAACAACAATGCACATGGGAACCGAGCAGCACATGCCTAAATCAAACCAGAAGATTCACACAGGGAACTAAAACAGTAGGGTCCAAGAGACTGGCTTTTGCCTTTTTGTTTTTTTAGTCCAAAGGATACATTTTCAGAAAGATGCCTTGGGAATTAGTTCAAAACAATCCCGCAAAGGGCAGTTTGGCATCAGATTTCTTGTGCTCACATTACTTAAAAATTCATATTGTCTTCACCCCTGTTCTCTCAAAAACTCTGCTGAATAAGATAAGGTAACCGATCCTCAACTGTTTAATGCTGTTTCAAGGAAAAGAACACACTTGCATCTCAATGTGATCCAAGTTTACACTGACTCTTACTTTTCGGGAAATATCCCAATCAGCTTCCTGACTTTGAACAGGATCTTTAGATTGATTCATATGCAACTTGTTCTCTTTTTAAGGATGTAAACTTGGAAACTGTTTTCCTTTCATGTTTTTTATTAATGTCACAGTTTCACAACAGGCTTGCAGGTCGACTTGGTTTGGTATTTTAGAAGACACTTAAGGCCAGAAGAGATGGGAAACTTCTTTTAAAATCTCAAGGTGTTTTTGTTGCAGGGACATAGCATATGGTCCCAAAGCTTGCTTTCTGTGGCACTGTCATATTGTAAAAACCTCCAAAAAGATACTATTGTATGTAAGCAATAAAGACAACTTCAGAAGTGTGCACATGAAGCAGTCTCAGAAACCCATCTTGATCAGCATCACCATTTTGGAGTGCTGGAATGCATCATCCAAGGGGTGTGGTGTGGAAGACCATTGTATGAGACCTTCTGATGATGACTTTAAATCTTGCAGAGAGGACAAAATTCTGGCCTTGGCCTCGTCTCTTACTCATTCTTAGGAAATAATTTTTGTAATCAGAGAATAAATCGCACACTGTGCTTTCCTTTAAAATTCTATTTAAATATCTTTCAAATCTTAAATATCACTGAACTTCAGACCCTAAGGGTAGCAATGTGACCTATAATTAAAACCCTATCTTGAATGCATAGCCTTCTTAGAACATTTGCATTGCACCATTGCATTTCTCAAACGCAGGAATGGCTACGGCTGCTCTGAATCACATACAAAATGAGCACTGTCAGCCTTCATCAACACTTCAATGGAAATCAAAGATTCTCAAATAAAAAACAAAGGGGCATAACACACTTGTCTGACTCATAGTCAGTCAACAGCCCAAAATACTGCTACAAATGCTGCAAGGGAGATATGCAAAGAAAACTTTAAAACATCCCAGTGTTTTCATTTTTGAGGTTAGTAAGAGAAGCAAAAGACAAAAAATACAGACCTCAAAATTTAAAAACGTTTCCCTTGACTCATACATATGGTCCTTCGGAGCTCAATTGTATATGGCCATTTTTGGGTTAAGCTTTTTGTAACAAGTTGATTTCAAGTTTTACTGCTCACCTACTTACATATTTGTAGTATTCTCAGTGGCTGATTTACACTATCTTGATTAGTTATGAATCATATGGTGGAGTTTTGTGCCTGACGCTGTGACTAATTGAATCTGAAATGAAAACTTGTAAGTACTAACAAAAATATTTACAAGTATGACCAAAAATCTGGCTGAGAAATTTAGAGATCAATTATTGGAGCAATTTCAAATGGCCTAAGCATTTCAGTCTTAGAATTTGCAGTTTGAATAAATCTCATTATTAGTAATGAACAAATACTGGAGCTGGAAAAATGCACATGAATCTAGCAATGGTTTCTTAACCAGCGAGGGAGAAAAAGGAAGAAAAATTTACAAAGAGGAAACAATGCAAAAGGAAAAAAAAAAGAAAGAAGTCTTAGAAGTCTTATAACATACTGTGACTGAAAATATTATTCCTCACTCACCCCTCACATTCTTTTTAAGAAGTTGCAGAGGGTTTTCATGAAGGCCCAGCATGCCTAAACAAGTTTCACTCAGAAAGAA
The DNA here is from genome assembly GCA_013399225.1 of Rhipidura dahli. NCBI lineage: Eukaryota > Metazoa > Chordata > Aves > Passeriformes > Rhipiduridae > Rhipidura > Rhipidura dahli. Next base: position 248,543 of record VXAC01004966.1, read on the forward strand.
TAAGTTGTAAAAGTTAAATCACCACTCATTTCTTTTGAGCCTGTCTTCAGCTGTGATCTGTGGAGCTTTAGTTTCTCTTTTCAAGGGTAGATAAAACAGTACTGTAAGACCAAACTTGAAAACCCCAAACTTTTTCCAAGTGTCTGGGAATTGCCTATATAAGACCATCAGCTCTTCAAGCGCCAGTCCCTGTAGTAAACAACCAGGAACTTCTGAAGCCCAAACACCTGTTCATCCACATCTTATAGGAAAGATTTGGCACATTCATGAGAGTGTCAAAGATTGTCTGTAAGAAGCAAAAAGCCTTATAGCAAACAAACACAATGAAATGTAACAATTATACAGAAAGCAAAACCAAGACTTGCAAACTGTTTTGAACATTTTTTGATCCTTCCCAAAAAACCAGCACAGCTTTAAAGCCAGGTCTCCCATTTGGCTGGCTTTGGGGCTTGCACTATTTTTGCATCTGGAATCCCTTGGTTTGTTGACTCACGGTAGTAGGACTCTCAAGAGCAAGGACTGCTTTGTTTGACCTAGTGTATTCATCAATATTTGCATTGCTAATTTCATTATTTAGTAAAGGACCTTGGGATTTGTCTCATGAAAGAGGTTACACATAGAAATCCCCAGTCTGCTTTAAGTTTTCTGACAAACACACATCTCAAATGCTCATTTGCTTTTAAATTATTTCAATAACTGCAGTTACCCAGCTTTAACTGTTGATTTTGCACTAACTGTCCTTTCCTGAACAATAGAGGTACAAAAATTTCATAATATATTGCTTAAATACAGATATTAGATCTACAGCATGATCAATTTCTTTTGTCATATCAATAGAATAGCTTTTATTAGAGGCATACATGTATACATATTTTTAAAAATATACATATGCATATATATGTATCTGCATATTTATATAAAGTAACATAACAATTGCCCACTTTTATTTCCAGATTTAACCCCTGGATAAATGGCTGGGATACTTACAGACATGAAACAATGCATCTCTAAAAACTATTTAATTGTATAGATCAAATCTGCCTAATAATTAGAGGTAGAAATTTGCTTTAGAGTATTTTAAATCAGTATATCACAAATTAATTCTGCATTTATTAAGTAACATTTCCAATAGCCCGAGAGGTGAAATACATTAACAACTATTAAGGAATTCTGAAGCATAGAAAATAAAACTTATGTTTGATGAGAACTTTTCTGTTCAGAAGAGCAGCATTTTTGTTAGACCTTCAGGATTGGTCTTACAAATTTGGACTTCTGTTCAACATGTATGTTATTATTCTTGGAAATAAATTCACTTTATCTGATGTATTTTCTTCCCTGCATGTGTTATTTTTCTCTCAGAATAACACAGGCACAGCTCTACAGCAAATACTGCTCTTTGGTTAGATATTGTGTGTTGCTAAAAAAGTCCTGCACTCAAAGAAGCATAAAGTAAGTTCAAGAACTTTGGGCTCCATGACTCCTTCTGGACCCAAGGGCCAAATTCAGGTTCTTAATGAACTAAATTAGTTGTTAATGTGAATAAACCATCTGTCATCTGACATGCTGGCATATCAGGATTCCAAGCAAAGTGCTTTCATAAAGTCCATCTTTTCAGCAGCACACCATTATTTTGTCTTAGAGGACTATGAAACTCGACAGTAATCAATATGAGAAGGAACAGAGAGCAACTGTCTAGAAGCTGGACTGCTTTGCTCAGCTACTTTTAATGAAGATGATGTAACTAATTACGTACTTCCTTAACTGTTCAGTGCCTACCTAGATATTTCTAACATGCTCATCATTGTGGCATCTAGTATGTCTTTATGGACTCACAGAAAGGTTTGGGATGGAAGAGACCTTAAAGATGATCTCATTCCAGCCCCCCTGCCATGGGCAGGGACACCTTCCACTAGACCAGGTTGGTCCCAATTTGTATGTGTCCCCTTCTACAGAAAATTCATTGCAAACAGTTGTTCATATTTGGTTAATGTCTGAACCTTGGTGATTATTTTTATTTGGCAATTTATCTTCAGTTCATCTATGTGGCTGAAATCCTTGCTTAGATTCTTGTCTCCTTCAGTTTTTTCTGTGATGAGAAATGCAGCTTTTCAACCCCAAATCCATAGCTCATGCTGCTGTAGATTTGCTGAGTTTCCCCACTTCCTCTTTTAACCTGTTGTGATTTTCAAGGTCCTTCACAAAATACAGTCGCCCTTACTCTCTCTTGACATGATTACTCCAACCTCTGCTTGGCTAAGGATAAGTTTTTCAAACAATTACATTAATAATGTTTCCAGGAACATCTAAAACCAAATCATAGTCTTCTGGTTTTAAATATATGTGATGTGTGATGCTAAAATCCCCCTGAAAACTGCCTAAAATACATCTGTCTTTAGAGAGTTGCTGAGCATCCCAGTGAAGATGTTTCCAGGTTCTGTATTCCCCCAAAAGGTCAGTTTCTGAATGAAATCACAGCACATTTTTTTACTTAAATTGCAATTGCTTTCTATTCTGACTACAGGAAAACTGGAAAAGTATACACTAATGATAGTAAGGTTTTCTACACTGTCAATATATACAAGTAACAGTAAAATAGAGACAAAGTTATTATTCAATTTACAGTTTTTTTGTTCCCCTAGAAAACAGAATACAAACATTAATGTCAGAAGACATGGATGATACAAACCTCTGAGATACTATTTTATTATGATTTTGTGGGCAGTATGGTCTGAGTTACTGACAAGCTTTTCAACATTATACATCTAAAAATGTGACCAATTGCCAAAAGTGGGATGAGAACTAAAGGAAATCTACATCTTCAGACGTGTGCAAATTGTTTCAGATGCACCACCCCAAAAATTCCTTCAAGAAATGGACATCAGTAAGGTAGATTTTTAAATGCCTTGCAGATCAGAGAAATACTGTCTTTTTTAACGAGCATAGTGAACCTGGGATATTAACTGTATCAGTAAAGCAGTGTAAATAAAGTAAGTTATTTAGACAAAATTTTTCAAACAGAGAAACCTACAGTATCCCAATAATGTATTTTCCATACAAAAAAGACAATTGAAAAAATTATCAAAAATACTGAGGAGGAAAATATAGACTTTTATTTACAGTCAATGTCTCCTTAAGAATTTAGTTTAAAAATAAATACTCCATCCCACTACAATAACTTCTACAAAGTCAATCATAGCACATCTTGGTTTTGAGAAAATTGTACTTTCAGATACACAGTAGAAACACACACACACACATACACACACACATATAATTACAATGGGGGGGGGGGGAGCAAAGCACCTGAATCTATTTAGCTTATTCTTTTAAGACATTTATAACATATTGAATCAAGAACTACTCAAAGGAGCTTAATTCCTGGAAACCAAAAAAAAATCGAAACCATATTAATATTCCATTATTTTTGCTTTACATATTGTAGGATGATAAATGCAAAGTTGATTTCAATTCAAAGGACAGCAAATATATAATTGCTGAGTGTATTTGCACACATTCAAACAAAGCTATGACTTTATTAAAGCAAATCCCATATGGACATCAGAGACCCAAATGCTGTTCTGTCTGTGAAACTTGCTAGGTACACATAGAATATTAATAGCATTGCAAGAGAATTTACCATTTTGCTACATCTTCAAATAGAAGTTAGACAGCGAAGAAACCTCTCTTCTGATGATTTTAAGTCATATGGAGAGAAGAGAGGGAAGAGCACCAACAATAATAATGTTCAATGGTGCAAATATTTAACTCAAAATGATTGGAAAGAAAAAAAAAGTTAAATGAAGGCTGAAAATCATACTACAATCCTACTAAAAACACTTTCCAGTGGTCAAGTCTTGCTTTTTCACATAATATTATTTCTCCATTTTTTCCTCCTGTAAGTTCCAAATATGGCAAAGCTTTTACTGCAGAGAGCAACAGCTAAGTACCATGGCAGGGGCAGCTTTTGTTCTTGGGGCTGATATACCCCCCACCAAAAATAGTGTCATTATACATATATATATCTTAAAATATATAGTTCTGTTATTTCTGGGGAACATATAGTCAGTTATCATCTAAGCATTCACAGCTTTGCTGAAAGCACCTGCAAGAAAGAGTGCTTTAATCAACTCTCTGTGCAAAGTTCTTATCCAGTCGCACCTGCCATGGAGCATGAGTCTTCCTTTGCAACAGGTATTGCTGGTTTCAAAACCGATGCAGTATGACAAGCACTTTAATTTGACATAACTTTTCTGACCCTGACACCTAAAAATCTGTTAAATTTCCCTCAAGTCTCTCCCTTTTCTGAGCTATATGGAGATGAAAGTGTGTTGTTCAGGCCACATGCCTGACGAGCAGGCATACAGATTATTTCACTTGACTACTGTAGCACTCAGGCCCCCTTAGAAGCTTGTCCAAGACAAGCTGGCTTGATTGTCTGATATAATATCACCTTTCAATTAAACAAAGCCCAAACAAACACTTTAATATGAAGTTACATGAGGATGGACTTCTTCAAAAGAAAATCCACAGGGAAGATACTGTGAGGTTTATATTGTTGTTTCAACGGCATTGCAACATTTTAATTCTAGCTATATTTCTGAGGCTCTTTACTTGGCCCCTGCATAAGTAATGGAAAATATGTGTAAAGCATAATGCCACAACACTCAGATGCATCTCCCCTGCCACACATCTGGTCTTCCATCAAGCACAAGTTGATTATGTAACTAAATGCACTACTTGGAGAGATGGGCTTCCTGCGTGTAAAATGCTAAGTTACAGAAATGAATGAAAACACTGTATCAATTATCTAACTCTATGAAATGCCATCGTGCTCAACTCAGGTGGATTACAAAGGTTCAGCTTGTGTGCAGTAAAGCCATACATGTCTTTGTTTTGGTTTCTCACCCAATAAATGATTTTTTTCTTAAACATTTAGCAACCAGACATTTGGTAACTATGTGACTTTATTTTATATAAAAGAGGAAGATTGAGGAATTACATAACCTGGTAAGGAAAAATGGTGATAGGAGAGGAGATCTCCATGCCTGTTTGCTGAATTTGAATACTACAGGGAATCTTTAAGGAATGGTAATAGTTGAACCTCGTAATGTCTTTACAGCCCTTCTGAAATACACTGTACTGTAACACAAGATAAATGAGTAGAATGAGAAAAAAGTATTTTTTTTATGTGGAATGAAATCAGTTTTATTCATCTTCCTGTCAGATATGAAGTAAGTCTAGAATAGAACTGTGAGCTTATTCTGTTTTGATTAATTACAAAATGGTATCCTCCCATGTAAAATCTAGAAGATACCCACAGCACAAAAAATCATTCTAATAGATTGAAAAGAAGAATTATAAGAAGAACATGGCTTTTATCCAGTTTATAGTAATTGGCTGCTAATGGCAATACGTCCCTAAAACTACAACTAAGAAGTATCAGGTGCTATACAGTATCTGTGTTGATTTGCTGACTCTTGGTGCTGCAAGCTGAAGGAAACAGTGCTATAGCCATAGATTGCTACCCAGGGTCTGCAGTTTCTATAACATTGTTTGAGAATAGTTGCTGAGGATAAGCATTTGTTCAATGACAATGGAATGTACTTACAGCATGCCAAATGAGAAAGTAAAAGTACTGAACTACAAGCTTGGTCCTTCTGGGAGAAGTTGGAGAGAAAACATACCATTTAAAGTACTCAAATGCATAATTCAGAGACTGAAAAATCATCTTGTGGAAGATTAAAAAAAAATTGAAGAAACATTAACAACCAGTGAATAGATATTACAGGTCCTTTTTCTAAAGTCACTTGAACTTCTCCTATAAGGATGCCATGTGTCAGTACCAATACAGGACATGAATCTCAGTCTGTCAGTACTCTTCAGGTCTTTGAGCTTACCAAATACATTACAGTTTAAGGTCTATCACAAAAACATCCTGACATTTTTAGTATTATTTTGTGCCCAGCTAACTTCTAATTGCAGTGAAGACTACAGTTATCAGTGATGAAAAAATTTTATCAGGTTCTGTGATACAAATACTAATTTATGATCAAGAGAGGCTGGGAGGGCAGATCTCATGGCAGCTAAACTCATCTTACCTCTAGGAAAATACGAATGTTCCTGCCAGGACAACAGTGGGAAACCTCAAACACAGCTGTCTGTCAGGACTCTGATGATGGATGGCTCTTTCAACAGTTTTTGCTGGTCACAGCAAAATAAAAGAGTAAGAATACATAAGTGATTCTGTTCATACCAAAATATCATATGATCAGTAATAGGCACAGAATGATGTTCATATACATGAATGCCGCATTTCTGAAATCTGTAGAACCTAAAGAGCAGATACATACAACTCTACAAAATTTTTGCTATTTTGGAAGAGTCTGCTAGCTTTTACCTTAATCTGGATATTGAGAGAGAGAGATAGTATATATTGAGAGATATGATCTCTTTCCATTTTGAAAATCAACCACTGACATTGTTTTCCAGTCTCCCTTCCAGAAGTCTCCCGGGGCCATCTATGCTCAGGGAATCCTGCAGTGTAAGTCCTGAGAAACATACTGTTAGAAACTGATGGCTAAAGCAAGGATGCCATGCCAACAAACTTCTCGTTCCTCCAAAAGAACTCCAAAACTTTTGCAGGCAGATCCTACCACAGAAATGAAATAATGTCCCAGACTGGGAGAGTTCATCAGTACAGTTTTCCTAACAGGATTCTAAAAGATTTTATCCAGTTCCATGACCCCCCATTGTTCTCTATGGATATTTTTTACTGTGTGGGCCAGAGGAATACACACATAATTAAAACTGCATACATACATAAGCAGTATCAGCCTCTATAAAAAGGCTTATTAACTCAGTATCAGCTTGTTGAAGGTAAAATTGAGGTGAAAAAGTATGAAATGAAATTAACCAGAAATATCTAATGAAAAAAAGAAAGTGCAGCCTTTAATTTAGTCTGAGATGACACCTGGCAGAAGGAAATCACAGGAGATGCAATGCTGTTCCACACTAGGCAAAGCTTACGTCACCTGATAATGTCCTCCCAGGAAGGTGGAGGAGCACTCTGCCTCTGTCACTCTGCAGCATTTTTACTTCATTGCTGCTTAAAAAACATATATTCTCTCATATCCAGTGCTTAAATTTCACAAACAGGCCCTAATTTAAAAGCTTGAATTCTGTGAGGTATCAAATCAAAATCATTTAAATCCAGTTGAAGCTTGCAAAATTTTGTAAGATAGTATCATTTAGGTGCACCACATTTTCAACAAGTGGAAAAAAAACAATTTTAGTAACGTTGTTAAGAATATTTTTAGATTGAGAAAATTCTTTAAAAAAACACATGAGAACGGTCTTGCAGGCATTTTGAAAAAAACTTGAAAGTCCAAGTATTTTTGAAGAGTTCTACCAGTTCTGCTTGCCCAACTTCTGAACTTTAGATCTCTAAAACAGTTCGATACAATTCTCATGGTTTAAACCAAATTGGGCAGTGGAAATCTTGGGTAATTATATTAGTAGGTCACATCTAATAATTCAATAAGAGGAGAGACAGTTATTTAAATCTGGCACCATGCTAACTGTACCCAAGGTGAAGTCTCTTGCATATGCTCGAACCTTTGACTACAAAGGAACCAGAGTTTCTGTGATTCTGGAATTTCTCACGGTGCAATCCAAAATGCCAGTTTTCTCAGACCTAGCTTGGAAATCTCCAAAACAGTGTTGAATTTCTGAGCATATAAATCTGCTGTCTTTTTAATACCGTCGGATGCATCCAATAAAAGTTAATTATTAATAATTTGAAATATAAATATTTATAATTTGACAGTGGTTTCCTGCATTGTTGTTCAACACCACACTATGTGCAGTATTTTAATTGCAAAATCACACCAAAGAGCTCCTTCATCTTAGAAAAGAGTATTTCATTACTGATAAGAAAAATATTTTATTGAGTCTTTTACATACTTATTATTACATTTTTCTGCCTAGAGGAACTATTGGAACAGGTGAATCAATTAACAGGGGATGGAACTTGGCTACACTTGAACCAAATAAGCTAAATTCTACTACACAGACCTTTCAGAAAAATGTTCCATCTTGATTTGGAAACATCAGAAAATGGAGAAACCACAGCTACCTTTGCTAACTTCTTCCAGTGGTTATCAGCCTCATTACTAATACTTCATTGCTAATTTTATCTGATTTCTATACTGTTTTGTTATATTTCTTCTTGTTGGTGCAAGGAAACACATAGTTCCTGGTATTTTTCTCTCTTTGAAGTAGCTTACTGACTATAATCAAGTTAACTTTCTTTTTCAATTTTTTTTTAATATTTATGTGCAAATACACAGGCTTACCTTCAAATGAAGAATGTCAAAGAGAACTCTCCAGACTGGAAATCCTGAAATTCTCTAACTGGCATTAATAAATTCCAAAAGTGTTAAAAACAAAAACAAAAGAAAGAAAGAAAAAAAACCCAGCAAGATACACAATACTGAACAAGACTGAGATAAGGCCAAGAATGGGTAAAAACTAGGTGAACATGATTTTCTGAAATTGCATGGTCAGATGGGTGCCTAAAAACAGATTAAGGAGATGAATATTTCTAAATTGTGTAGTGTTTCTGAAATTCCACATCCACACAAGATTAAGGCATCCATTTTTAAGATACTGACTTGAAGCAATGAAGAAATAGTATTACTAAAAAAGTATCACACAGTCTTCCACTGCCCCATGTTCACCTGGGAAAGATGTTCAGATCTAAGAAAAGAATTGCTGTCAATTTACTGGAAAATAAGGGCAATAAGAACCTTCTTCACCACTAGGAAAACAAAATAATTTTTTCATGTTTCATGCAGAGAAAAAAACAGACTGGTCAGAGATACCCTGGCTGTTTATATCTGGTTCGAGGAGGTATCCTCAGCAATTCAGAAGGGTGGAAATCTTACAAAAAATGTATCCTTCCTAAAAGTGTTTAAGATCCTCAATTATTTTTCTCTCTGCTTACTGAATATTCCACCCATTTTACTTTAATCTTCTATATATACAGAAACCGAAGACCACAGTTTCTGTTTTGTTTTGATGCAAAAAATTTTAAGTTAAATATGAAAGTCTAATATTCAATCTATACATTTACAACCCTATGATAAAACACAAGGCAGAACAATTGCATGGGTCAGTCATGGCAGAACACCTGGGCAGTGTGGGCACCTTTACAGTTTAGTAAAAACATAATGAAAAAATAATTTATATTGTCAGATCTCAAAGACACTATGATCTTCCATTTTAAAACTAGCAAACAGTAATGTTGTAAATAATGTAAAGGGCACTTAGCAGATTATTATCTACTCACCTAGAAAGAATTCTTCCATATAATTCGATTTATAAATCAGTACTGTATATTATTTTTGTGGGTAATAAGCACCTAATGAGTAACATGGGCTTTAAAAGTACTTTGCTTTACAGTCTTTGAGGAGCTTGGCAGTAACAGATGAAAACAAAACAAAACAGAAAATTCCTCCTCTTAAGTCATATTGACTTCACGGTCACAGAAGTGAGTTCTGTGAGGTGTTGAGGTATTTTAAGTTACATAGACCAGATAATTGTACCTGTCTAGCTATTGCTGCTTGGCTTGAGTCCACTCTTTACTTCTACTTCCTTGACAGCAATTTAGGCATGCACCAGAGACTTCTGTTCCATTCCATCTTTGTAGTTTCTTTCTTTTCTCCTTCTCTCCTTTTATTCTCCATAAACTAGGAAGCTCAAGGTAAAGTGAGGCATCAAACTAAAGGTTAAAGCTTAAAACAAAATGTTTGGTGAGACTTGGTGACCCCAAGATGAATGCTGGTTGATGCCTATGTGCTATGCCTGAAGTATCCAAATGTTTCATAAATAAACAGCTTATGTAGATATATCTGTAAATATCTCCTCTCCAAGACAAAATTTTAGTTAAAGCCAGCAGGTGTACCATTGTGGCTTAAATCACTGTCTGGAGACACATGTGGGTATCACTAGAGGGGTTAAGTGTGATATTTAGCTGATGAATTCCATCCAGGAGTCTTAAAGTCTTAAGAGAATGAATCAAATAGTCTAGATGAATTATTCTTTTCATTTAAAAATAGTTTAATTAGCAGTAAAGGATGTAAGTCATGGGTGAAGCTAGAATCAGAAACTCTGACTTGAGAGGAAAATCAATACAATTGAAAATTAGGAAGAAACAAGGTCCCTGTGCTAAGGTTTTGAATCTTCTAAAAAATAGCCTTAATTCTCAAAACCTAGGAAGATCTGGAAAAAGAATTACAAATCTGATCAAGGAACGCTTTAAATGAATAATTTTAATTTTAATCCCTTTTTATATATATTTTTCAACATTTCAAAATTAAGTCAATTTGAACTAAACATGAAAATTCACATTTAGAAATTTTGAAACAGGATATTTCAATAAGTTAAACCTTTTTTCCACAATATACTTCTAATAGGAATTTTTAAGACCATCCTTTTTCACAAACAGTGCTGCTCTTGTTGAGTGATACTTCAAGTAAAACACTTCATTGAAAAACTCTCAGTGAAGTCAAATGGCAATATACACTATCTTCATGATAGATAGAAAACTATATCAAAAATAAACACTGTTTGCTTAAACACTCATCAGAATCGCCTTGCTTGCTATTGTTCTTTGGCTTTTATAGGCATTATTGCTCCTCTTGTATCACTAATAGTATTGGAAAGAAATGTACTTCATCTAGTTAGTGGAAGACAGACAACTTAAATCTTTGGATTTTTTTTTTCTCTGCAATGCAACTAGTCAAATGACAGATCAGATTATTTTTGCTGGCATATTATTGACTGCTTTCATAAGAATTATGCTTACACATCTTGAGTATACCTGTAGCAGGCAGAAATGCCCAAGCCTACAAGAGAATCTTGAGTCCTTTGTTTTTATTTATGCAGGAATGTGAGAGATACTAATTTAAGAAACCTGCAGCGAAATCTTAAGTTAATTTATGAATGGGTCTCCACAACTGCTATTTTCCTTAATACAAATGTACCCTGCTGGGGATGACTTTGCCTAGGTTTCACCTCAGTCTCTCTATCGAATTTGCTGTATGATAACTGATGTCTGTCTCATGTATATTCTTCCCAGTTTCAAAGCAAAGGACTAATGCTTTTTCCCCTAGTAGCTTTATGCACCTTTTTGCTTAACCTAATTTCTCTTCGTAACCAACTTCATACACCATTATCATAAAGATAGTTTCTCTCCTGTGGAAAGCAAGCAGAATCACTTCTCTGTTTTACCTTAAATTAACTTCTGCTTCAAGATTTCTCCTCCTGAGAATCCAAATCCTTAAAATGCAGTAAAAATCTTCAAGTAATAGTAGATTTCAGTAGGGTTATTTTCAGGCTCTGCTACTTTATGGCAATGGTTATAATGTTACAGGAGGACAGTAAGACCTTGTTTTTTCTTTCTCAAGTTTTACTTATTATATTATGTATATATATATATATAAGTATATATACGTATAAAAATCTATAGGTATGCTGGACACATTCTTCATACAAATATAGGGGGACAAGAGCAGGCTGCATAATGTATTTTAGAGTGAGATATTTGCTGTTTAAAAGAAAGCTTTCAATGGAATTAATAGTCAAATATTTAATGGCAAATGCGTAACTTCATGGAGAGATATTATTGTATCCTAATGAATAATCACCTATAAACTCATCACTTTATGGAACTGATATTTGCCATATATACTGAAATAAAAATATACATTTTATCATTTTTTCTTTTGAAGCTCAAAATTTAGGAAATGTTAGATTAAAACCATAAAAATAATAAATCAGTTATGCCATCAATCATAAAACTAATGAATTTGAATATTCCTTTTTATGTGCAAAATATTGTTCCCATTTCAGTGAATGGCATAAGCTGAAGCTTCTATAAAAATATTTATAGTAAAATACAGCATGAATCTATAATTACATTTAATCAGTTTTAGAAAGAAGTATCCAATACTTAGACACTGTAAAATTGTTTAGAATCAGTCAATTTTACCTCAGTTACTGCTGAAGTAAGAAAAATCATGATGCAATAGACCTTTGTGAACTGAATGGCGTATTTGCTTTCCTCTATATAAAGCCCTGTAAATAACCTACAGGTTGTTAGTCATAACTTAACTCAGCATCCAAAATTCTCATTTTAGCTCCTCTGTATTAATACATTATGCACAGAGTATTTTAATTAACCATTAACAACAAGATGCATTTTAAGCAATGTAAGGAAGAGTTACAGAAAATAATTTTGATTTCCCATGTAAAAACCTTCTTAGAATTCCCTCCATTGAACATACAAACCCCTCTGAAGGAACTCAAAAGTCTTTAATGGATTGTCTTGGGACAGATCAGCAAAGCAGAATTCAGTATCTAACATAAGGTGCTCCTTGGGCCATGGGTGTAGTAAAGCATCATGCAAGGTATGAAATCACTCCATCGTTTTCATTCTTTCAGTTGGCAGTCACACTGGCTTCCTTCTGACGTAGTCTTTCTTTCTGTTAAAGAAAAAGAAAGAGTTTTATTAAAATTCTTGTCTGTAATTTTCCATCTCCTCTCAAGTTGCCATGAACATTTGGTTTAGAATATGGAGAAACAAGTCACAGTTCCTGTTTTCTTTAATTAAAAAATGCTTGGAGCACTCAAAGAAGGTTTAAAACCAGTTCATTACTTACTGTGGAAAAGCTGAGTTTGCTTTAGTTACATGCTTGTCCCATACTGTGTACCTTTAAAAACACACATCTGTGAAGACCAGTGCAGCTAGAGAAAACCAGACACATTTCAAATTCATGTGACTCTGATGCCTTCTCATGTCTGGAATGGTTTCTGCTGACACAAAGGCTCTAATTTAGCATTAGCTACATGATCTTGCTTAATGACCTCTTCCCAGATGAGTGTAGTCATTCATATCTCTGCTGCCTGATCTGCAACTGATATGGTCTGCTGGGAATGGAAATAATATACTGGTTCCTCATGTACATTTCCTTCCCTTAGTCTCCTGCCTTGTAGAGTTTGAGAAATTCTGGTCGAACCTATGTGCCTTGCACACAGACAAAAAAAAAGGATTTATATCCAGTGAAAATTATTAGACCTTTTACTGTGTTGCATCAAAAACACTGGTGTACAGCAAGGAATAAATGTGGGATTTAATCCCTTCTATCACTATTCAACAGAGAAACAAGATTTTTAAGGTTTTGAAAAAACCAGACACTCCAGCCATTGGACGAATATATGCAGTGAGCTTCAATGCACTTTGAAGCATGGAAGAAAATACAAGAGACTAAAGTAGAAGGCAAGAAGAAACCACAAAAGCAGCTCTTTTTGTTATCTAAAACAGCAGAGCCATTATTAGGCACAACTGAACTAAATTTTAAACATAACTGTTGGACAACCATAGAGCATAAGCTTAAATATTTCTCCTTGGGAAGAAAATCACTCTGCTACATTCAAACTAGGAATTCTATGCGCTACAACAACAGTAGAAACCAGCCAGCATTCTAAATGACAAGAATGGTGTCACAAAACCCCTTCAAATGTTATACTGAAAACCAGATCATACCAGGCTAGCTGTAGGATTGATTTTCTTCGTTTCAACTTTCTTCTCTGCAGTTAACTTGCTCACTGATTGCTGAGCGACTTTAATTCTGAAACACAGAAAAGACATCATTAGATTCAATGAAATGAAAGGTGTTATGGTTCTGCTTGGTATATACTTTGTAAGAAGCCCCACCAGTAACTTTTTTTTAGGCACATTAACCCACCAACTACTATTTCTATTCAAAGGCACGTAATAAAGTACTGAAAGTAGATCAAAGTACATTTTCAAACAGGGAAAATCAAAAGCAAAAGGACAGCCTGTCTGTATTGCTCACTGAAAATGTCATCAGGAAAATAATTTCTCTGTTCTTGCAGGATCTGGATTTTATGGAGTATCTTTCCCACCAAAAAAGCTGTGGATATCAAGGCAAAAAGATCCTCTGAAAAAAACCAAGAGCTAGCTGGCCTAATCTGTTGTACACATAGAATACACTATTTTAGCAGGCCATTTCCCAGGCTACACATTATATTTCCTCTGAAAACCTTGAAAGGAAAGCATCAAACACTTTTCTTTTTTAATATTTTCCATGTTGCTTTAGATGGAATTGACTGACCAGCCTCGCTGATACAGCAACAGGAGGTACAAGAGGTTCTTGTCTCAGGGCAGTTTAAGCTGTCTTGTGTACAGCTACAGACTAGTCTCCCAAAAGTACTGTAGAGACAAGGGGAAAGAAGAACACAGATCTGATTCCTCTGCTTCCTGCCTTTTGCTCTCAGGGTCTTGCCTACAGAACACTTCTTTCTGTGGGGATTTGACAAGAACCCAATGAGGAGTTTCATCAGGAGGAAAAGTAGAAATGGAGAATTAAAGGGACTTGATTCTCCTTGTATGGACTGGAAAGTGCATGGGAAATTATGTGCTAAACAGTGATAAAAAAGAAAGAAAATTCTTGGCACTCCTAACAGAGGATCTGCCCAGTGCTAAGTGTCTCTATAATACTTATGGTACATACACCTACTTTATAATTCCACATGCAAAATGCTAAAGGAAAGAGGTTGGGAGTGAATTTTTACAAGCAAGGAGAACTCAGAAAAGCAATTTTCAGTAATGTACACCAAGTCAGTCTTTTACTAGAAGCAACACATTTCTTGGCACTCTTGAACTGAAAAATTCTACTTTCTTGTATTTAACTTTTTCCACTGGCAGAAATAATTGCTATGGCCAGTCAATAAATACCATGTCCAGTTCAAACCACTTTTGACACACTCAATTTTTGAGGAATTTTGGAAGAAAAGCAAAAAGGAAAGTGGATTATAGCTGCAATTACTGATGTGCACTTCTGTGCTGTAATACTAGCAGCAAGCTAGATTCTTTTTAAAATACAGAACACATTCGTAAGTTCATTACTGTCTTTATCAGTGTTGGAAATGTTATCAGTGTTGGAAATAAATTTCTTCTCTACATATTTTAGCATCTACTGGATATTTCCTGGTGTTGTCTTACTTTCCACTGCTTAAGAAGAGGAGAAAACAGTTACACTACTTTCAACTAAACTTATTTTCAAAACTGTTTAGCTACAGCATTGATTCAAGCTGTAACTACACCCTCAAATACACACATATGAAATTATTATTCTGTATATTTTTAAAATACAGCTGGTGTATTTTTAGAACTTAGTTAGTGTTCCCTGTTTCTACATGTAAACAACAACGTGACAACACACCATTCTATCTTTTTATTCTTGTTAATCTGCACAGTTTACTTCTTTATGCTGGATGACTGCACCCACTGGCCAGCATGCTATTCCTCACAGCTACAACGTTCATGCAAACATGATGATGTATTTCAAGACAGTCTTCAGGTTCAGCAGAATCACACCAAGTGATGAGCTTCTAAACTCTTCCCTATTTTCAACTCATTTTCTGTTTGATCACATTCTCACTGGTCCTAGAAGTGTTTTCAAATAGTTTTAAAATGTCTGGAGTCCACACTTTCATCCAAAGGGAGAATTACAGGGCTTAGAAACTTTTAGACTTAAAAAGAAAATTATTCCTTTTACCAATTTAGGCCTTGCTCTGGGTATTTTATGGCCTATTTGTACTATTTCTAGGAAACCTGGATTTATAAAAGTAGAATGAATAGTCTGGAATACAAAATAAAAATAAAACAGCTTACTAACAGGATTTGAATCATGTAATATTTGGCTCATAAAAATGACAGATTAATTGTGTCCTAGGGAAAAAAGTCATCACTAACATTAGACTGATAAGATGAGCAGGCACTATCAGAACTGTACTGCATCATTTAAAAGGAATGTAATTATTTAGATTTTGTAAAACTCAGATGGCTAAATTTCAGGGAAGTTGTTAGCTCAGTTATTACATCAGTGAATCAATACTCTAAAGGTGCCTTATATATAAAAATACATCCTTGTTAAACATGGATAAGCTACTAGTACTGGCTACTGTGTTTGGAAGCACTATACTTGAAATGACAAAAATGAAATAATATGAAAACTATCCAATTCAAAAATCACAGAAGTGGTTAACAGCAGAAGTTTAATTTTTTAAATTATTTATTTTCATTTTAAAAATCCTAAATATGAACACCTATCATCCCTTAAAAGCTGTGATAGCCTTCCAACAAAACTTACAAACACTCAAAACTGTTCTTTACCCACATCCAGCTCTGGACTCCTTAGCAGAGGAAAGACATGAACCAATTGGGGAAGATCTTGAGGAGTGCCACAAAAATGACCAGAAGGCTGAAAAATCTCTTCTGTGAGGAAAGACTGAGAGAGCTGGGCTTGTTCAGCCTGGGGTACAGATAGCTTCAGGAAAACCTTACTGTGGCCTTGCAATACTTAAAGGGGGCTTATAAGAAAGATAGGGACAAATTTTAAACAGGGCCTGTTGCAAAAGGAAAAAGGGCAATGGTTTTAAAATAAAAGGTCAATTTAGATTATGTATAAGGAAGAAGGTTTTTACAGTGAGGGTACTGAAAGAGAATTGAGCCCTGAGATGGAGTGCCACAATTTACAGCTCACAGTGACAAGGACAGTTTTGGACAGAGAGCACTGGAGAGGACAAAGAGACCAGAAAGGATGGGAGAGTAGCTGAATCACAACACAAGAGACAAGGGTGACTGCACACTGGAAAAGAGTGTCCAGGAAGGTTGTGGAGTCTCCCTCACTGGAAATACTCAAGAACCATATGGATGCAATCCCATGCCATGTGCTCCAGGATGACCCTGCTTGAGCAGGGGACCCCTGTGGTTCCTTCCAGCCTGACTGACAGGCGAACTTAGCAAGCAATCATGAGCCAAAATACATTCTGGAATGCAGGTCAGTTAAAATCTGATCATCTTCAAATCTGATGAGCTGCAACAAGCATGTGATTAAAAGAAAAGTTATTCTCCTTCCACTGTGATCAAAAGAAGTCTTTACACCTTAATGAATAAAGAGGATGTGGTGTCAAACTGAGCAGTTCTGCACATTAGCACACAATATGGAAAAAAGATTGAATTAAATGATCAAAACTATGTATCATTAAATATGAAAACCATTACTCCACTACTGCACATGTATCCTTACTATAATTAATGGGAATGTAATCAGCTTTTTCCTGTCTCTATGTGGCAAGTGGTGTCTTCCCCTGTAAACTGGATAAAAGCAAGGCCTCTTAAATTATAAGTTATTAGTGAAAAATAAAGACATTATTTTTATTCAAAATTATTTTTATTTTGGACATAGGGATGCGGAAACCTAATCTAAACATAAGCTGTATTTGTTATAAAAAAGTTGCCTTTGTAAGTTCAGGAAAATGAGTTTTTTTCCTTACAGGAAAAGATATTACCAAGCCAGGGACTAACCAGATAAACTGCTTATCATTTTCACCCCTGCTTTCCACTCAAGTCAGACAGATAGCGGTGTGATGTGGCACGCTCCACCCTCTGAAACTCTCCAGTTAGGAAAACCAGAATCCCTTGTAAACTGGTATTCATGTTCCAGCTCTGCTGTTGTGCGACAACAGAGATCAAATTATCTGGTTCTCTCTCAGCTTCTCAATATTCTGGAAAATCCATTCTTTTCACTTCTACAGTTCCTTTCATGCAGCTGGTGGGTTATGTGGATAGCTGTGGGTTAGGAAATAGCTTGGAATGACAGTTCTGTGCCACCTCAACTTCCCATGACTGTAAGTTTAAACTTCTCCCATAAAACCGTTTTGGCATAAGGAAATATTGTGCAAACAAAATTTCAGATATGGGTAGAGATGAACAAGTGGAAGTAGCTACAGTCATCATCAACAGTTCAATCTAGAGGCAAGCTGCATACTCAGTCCAGATCCTTAACACAGCTGAACAGTGACTTCCCTTAGGACTAAGAAATATCCCAAGAGCTCAAATTCCTTTCATGTGTTAAATGCCTTTCTACTCTCAGTCCTATTTCGGCACGCACCTCATCAGCTAAACCCTCAAGTCACAGCACCATCTCCTGAAAACAGTTAGCCCATGGAATATAACAGGTTTTGAGCTTTCAGTCTCAAAATTTTAGAATATGGATGTCTGTGTGTTACCTGGCCTGGCAGATGATTTCACAGAGTACTTGGTTAGCTTTAATATTAGGAACCTTATACCAGACTATGACGTTTGAACACTGCCACTTCTAGTACCATGTTCTACAATACAATTGCCTATCAAGCCTTCAGGCCTAGATTTTCTGGAAAGAACTTGGTCTTTACTGATCAAAGCTTTAAATTGCATTTAGAATAAATGTTCACTTACAAAACAAAAATCTACTTCAGTACATCTGAGATGGTTACTGGCAGATACTTCAGCAAAAAGTATCAAAAAGCCTACAGTGATAATTCCCAGAATGGTTTTGCAGCTGGACACTCAATGTGTAAATCCTTCATATATTTTTCTAATATAATTTTGTACTGTCACCATTTGGAAGAAATGAAAGCTTTTGCCATCTGTGACATCTTGTGACAAAGTGTTTCTATTTCCAAGATGAAATATATAATTCTGTTCATTAAATAATGTTCATGTCTTCTCCAGCTATTGAGAAAAATTTTGGTTCTGTTTTTGATTTCTGAATTTTGACCTATTTGTAGGCATATTTAATCTGAAAGAGATACTTCATCCAGTAGAGTAACCATTGTAGCAATCTTACCTTTGCAAGTCTCAGCAGTAAGTTAAATTAAGAGCAATAATTTCTTTCCTATTCAATTATTTAATATTTAAAGGAAAACAGGCATAAACACATTATTAAAATCTTTGTCACATTTCTTTTGCAAAACATTATCACAGTTTGTGATGAAACTCACTGCAAACTACTAGTATTTCTTCTGTATTTATACTTTTACTCTATTTCAAACTTGTCTAGGACATCCTCTTAAAATGTAATTTAATGCATCTTGAATGCTCTAACAGATTTATGGATGGACATTCATATATATATATGAATTTAAGTAGTTATAGAATGTATTTTTCTGGTTCTGAATTCATAGACATGCCCACTGCAAATAAAATTAGTAGTCTAAGAAAAGGAAGTGACATTGGAAATATATGCAATCTACCATGCTCTAAGTGCTTTACTGCCAGAAACTCCAATCTTTCTTTCATTCTTCAATTCAGTTATCATCTTAAAATTTCATAAACAGAAAAAAGCATAAAAGCAGTTGATGTACCTGAATGCATACAGATTGTAAATTATAAAGCTGTCAACAACAAAACTGGATTTTGATGCAAAACAGCACAATAAAAAAAGTTTCCAGCATTTGGTACATTTACACTAAGCTGTTTGTCACAGATGAAGATGGGATTGTCAAAGCAAATTTTATTTCATTGTACTTAAACTTTGGTATTGAAGGGAAAGTAAAATGTCATCATATTCCTATCAGGCATATGATTTGGAAAATTGTTTTCATTTTATCCCTATGGTCATTTATGAATCATATATAATATTATATCATATATCATATCATAGTTTGTTATCTATCTGTAACTTTGTTTTGCATTCCTAAATGGTGTCCAAATTTTGTCCAGGAAAGAGACAATGACTCAACTATATTTTGCAGGCAGCTAATTTATTTTCATGGTAGGTTAAATGCAGGCCAGCTCAGTTGAAGTGTTTCCTTTACTTTAAGAAAAAGTCTCAGAGAAATCTCATTAGATTTCTACAGTTGTGTTACATTTGGGAGCCAAGTAGCTTTAGACAAAACAGACTCTTTGCAGCTGAGACTGTCATTTAGCTAAAGACAGCACTCTTTTTTTCCTGAAATTCAGAGATTTTAAAGTTGTCTGTCATACAACACAATGTAGGTAGTTTGGAGTATAAAAATTTGTATTTTTGAATCATTGATCTTTTAACCTATTTTTACTACTAATGAGTTTAACTTAATACATTTTAATTATTCCTTTGAATGACAATTCTGTAGAATTAAATTTTTAATTTGCGTCATATTTCTTGAAAGACAAATTACAATCCACTATTAATATTCCTACATAAATGTAAATAAATACATAAATAAATATGATTAGCTAATTCATACACATTTTACATTGGGTTTCTTCAGCTCCTGAAATTTGAAAGGTAATCCAATTGGAAACATGCTCACAAAATGATATCAATGCCTCAGTTTCAGAACCTAAGATTGAAACTACTGATTTACATTGATGTTTCTTCCTCTTTAAAATTTCCTTCAAAACAAAATAAGCGTTCATGATAAAAAGTTCTGTTTTGTTTTTTTTTTTTTAATTAAATTGCAATCTCTAAAAATGCACAACAAATAGTGCATCCAATTAATTAGCCAGTTAAGGAAGACAGCTGTCCATTCCTGTCATTCCAAGGTTTTTAGTTACCAATGTGCACAACGACTCTTAGCTTGCTTTCAAACTTTTTTGGACAGCAACTGTTAGTTTCATACTTTGTTATACAGGACCCTAAAATGGTCATGACTGTACAAGACATTTGCCAGGTGATGAAAAAGCTTTTCCACCATTCTAATCTACTGATTTCATGATGTTCTTCTTTTCAGTAGCACAATACAAAACAACTTAGGATGATGAAAACAGCTCTTCTGTCATTCCAATTTACTTATTACACACGGCTCGTCATTTTAACAGCTCAACGTCTTGATGAATCACAGAGATTTTGAATGTGAAGGACAATGAGCTGTCCTTAAGAGACTAATGAAACTTTGTAAAAATAACTTGAAGTGAGCACTGAAAAACAGTCTGTATGATCCAGAAAGTGTCAACACTTTGAAGTATTACAGTAGTAACTGGTGCTCTGCATTCTACTGGTACTGCTTTACATTGACCATGAATGAAGGCATCCATCAGAAGAAGTGACAATATATTTGTTCTGTGTTTTTATTTGTAGATTTGATTGATAAAACTATTAAACCACAAGAAATTCTCACCTTCACACCCAAGTTGAAGGCACAAAATTTAGCAGTCTACTCACAAAGATTTCTTGATTATTGTAAGAAGAAAGTAAGGAAGTTATGTACTGTTAAAACATAAGGCATTTAAAATCAATTTATTTGAAAGGATCATTGTATACCATTAGCGAGGTGCTAATTACACAAAAAGGAAAGGATATATAGTCTGGACTTTTTTTCCCTTGGGTAGTTAATTTCTATTCCTCCTAACTGCTTTTGGAATAAAAATAAGTCACGATTCTGCAGAAAATGTATCCCTGAGATGACCTTTATCATGACCATAGCTATGAGCTTGGGACTGTTTATTTTACACAGTTTTTAACATGTAAACCAAATATGTGCATTGATTTGGACACAAGGAAATAAAAGATTCTTTGTAAATGTTTGCAGTTGTCAGCTTCCAAAATCAATCAATAAATGATACAAAAAGCTACAACTTTCATGTGTTTTAAAACTGTAAGACCTATAAAACAGTGTTTATAAGGTTGACAATTGAGAATTTCTGACTTCTACATCTAGTCCTTCAAAAAATCTACTTTACATGAAACTAAAAGCCCCTATAATTTGGAGCAAAATGGAAAATGCGAATGTAAATGAGTATACTAATTTGCTGGTACTTATAAAGACATTTTAATCTAAATCTCTGTCAATTTGGAATAAGCACCTGAATTTAAATTTCACATTGAAAGAAATTGCTCCATTTTTTTCCAAAGCATGACTACATTACCACTCTAGGTCTTTACAAATGAATTGTGATATGCTGAGCATGATGAGCTTGTAGTAAAATTACTTTTAGTGTGTAAAAGATTTTAAGCTTCTTTAAGAAAATCGAGAAAAGAGCATGGTGAGTTTGCAGTAGAATTGCTTTTTTGTGTAAAAGATTTTAAGCTTCTGTAAGAAAATCAATAAAATAATTGAAGGTTTTAGGTTTTTGGGTTCTTTTACTCGAACTAATAAAATCAGGAGACTGTTGTGAGATCTAGCGGCAAGTAGTTTGATGTCCTCAGCAGGACACCAAAAGTCAGAAAGTAGCGCTGTAAATTCAGTGTGGGGCTTCGACACTATGCTAAGTGTGGCCTGAATCTCTGGGGCTTCCCTTTGATGCAAGTGCAGTATATTAACTGGAAAAGCATTCACTTTTATTTGTCTGTACTGTCTGCGACAGCAATATCGCCTCATTTAGGCTAGTTCAACATGAAAATGCACAGAGAAGCAATCTGTTATAAATTAGCACAGCTCCCCTTTCATTTTACTAGCTAGTAATTGGAAGGGGTTACAAAAGTGTAATTTATCAGATTATATGTGTTTATCTTTTTGTGGGGACAGCATGCCTTTGGTGAATTTTCCTACACACCCTGAGGGAATAATCTTTCCTTGATGTCCATTAGAACTGAAAGAAAACAATGACGCCTGTGAAATATAGGAGTATAATTTGTTGGGTTTGAGAAGCAGCAGTTTCCCAGACATCTAAAATGGTATTAATGACTTTATTAGAACCTTACCGTTCCTTGGAAATGCTTTTGCTTTCTCGTTTCCAAATGGTCTTGAAGTCACTGCAGAATTCGTACCACACCGTGAAAACATAGTTTGGTGTGATCTCCTTCTCGCCAGGCTTTGGCTTTATCCCAAAGTATCCCACTGTTTCTTCAAAGCTGCAAGGGAGGGGGAAGAAAAAAAAACCAGTCAACACGTAAGCCCACTGGGGAAACAGGCTGGAAATTACCATAACTTCCCCTTAGCCTTGGAAATTACAGCAGCAATTCATGCTAAGCCTAAGTAACCTTCCAACACCCAGCTCTTTTCCAGAGGATAACTTACAGTTGCATGAGCCACCACAGAGATCTGTCACACTGGCAAATCACAGGCATTCAATTATAACAGGTAAAACTCAAGTTTCTTGCATTACAGGAAGTGCTATAACATATTTATTTAATTTTATTCTGCTACACTCCATGAGGATCCTATTCTTCCATTTATCTTCACTGAAGGACTATGTAAAAGCCACATGCCAAGTCAGGAAAAAATCTCCAGGTTTGGTTGAAAATAATCTTCTAGTATTCAGGGAGACTTGTGAGTAGCAACAACCAAGCCACAAAAGGTACCAATAGTCAGTTTGCAAAGATTTTACTGAAAAGAATCTCCTTCCACATGTGTCAGTAAATAAATAATTAATTTTACAAAATTACACTGCCAATATTTAAATGCTTTAAAAAAAAAGTATAATGGGGCCTTTACTGAATTGCTACACAGCTGGATATTTTCAAAGTATTCTTTTATCACAGACAAAACTTCCAAGAGCATATTAACTCATTGTGCATTTTTAACCTTTATGACATTAATTTGTATAGATACAATGAAACAATCCATATGACTAGGTACATAAATAAATAAAAGTATGTTTGCTTTTGTTAAAGTTGAATCACTTTTCTCTTCAATGCAACAATGCTGAAACGTGATGATATTTAAAAAAATGCTGTAATTTAAAAACAAAGGCAGCAACATATTTAAAAGTAAGTAATTTTTCTTGAAATAATAATTTTATTGAATCAAAAGGAAGTTATATTCCTCTTTAGATTTGCAAATAGATTCTACATCTAAACACAGGAGGTGTAAATCTTGAAAATAAAATAAGTAACTTTAAAGACCTGTAAGGAGTCTCCAACTATTCAACAGATGTTAATGTGAGCCACAGATGCAGCTTCATCATCTTTCTTAATTTATATTTGCATTTGCATAGTCCACATTGCATGGTTTCATATGGAACTACCAAGGTTAGGCTCAAGGTTTTTTTACTTAATTTGAAATTAAAGCTGTTTAGCTAGGCTTGAAGAATAGAAAGTAGCCATCAAAAAATACAGAAGTTATCCTTCCAAAATAAAGGAATATATACTTTGGATGCTTCACAAAGAAGCCTGGATTTTAGCCACATGAGCCAATATGCTCTGGGTTTTTCTCTTTGATACTTTAAAGGCAGAAATGGATTCTAGACCATGCTGAAGAATATCTCATATTGTTGAAGGTGAGCAATTAATAGAACCGTTTTTTTAATACTCATATGTGATAACCTTTAACCTTTTACATTTCTTACATAGGTTTTGCATGAAACATTTAATTATATTTCAAGTTAATTGATGATCCATATTTTAAGAATCACAATGATATATGTGTGTGTAAGGCCACAATATTCAGAGTTAAAGGGTCTTGTGGTGACAGTATGAGGAGAAAATTAAACAAATAGGTAAGAAAATAAGTAAGTAAATAAATCTAATACAGCTTTAAATACCTGTGTAGAACATTTTGGTTTTCAAACTCCAAAAATACAAAAATACCTTGCTCATAATTACATGGTTAAATTGGGTTATATTGACAATGGGTTATATTGCCCATTGTCCACTGGGCAATATAATTTGCATCACATTCACTTGGGTCAAATACTCCTCAGCTGTTCATAGCACTCTGATTGGGATAGCTGAGCCAAGAGCAGCAAGAACAGAAACACTTCTCAGGTTTGCTTTATGTAACAGAAGCCCCAGGAATATTGTTCTCTCTTCTTCCTAACAGAACCCTTCACCATCCCAGAAGGAGTGTAGAAAGGTGGGATCCTGAAATCCTGCAGCATCTCTCTAGACTGCCTTCATCCTGACACTTCTCATCCTCTCTTCCTGTCTTTGTCAGCCTGCCCCTCAGGAGTATTCCTTTGCTTTCACCCACCTTAATCTGGCTTCCTGGGCTACTTTCTGCCTTTTCAAAGTAGTAATTCAAAATACTGAATGTTTAGTTAGCAATTAAAAAACCCAAACTGTGTTGGACAACTAATTTCTTAAGTCAACTGCAAATTAGGTGCAGCTCCATGCCCTGGGGAGTCGATTCTACTCTAGAAAGGCTACAAAGCAAGTAGAATATGAAGGAGCCCTGTGCCAAGAAAGCTAGGTTTGTAGCTAAGTAGAACCAGTCCGACACTCTTGGTGTGAGAAAAGTACAGTTAAAATCCAGATTACCACAGATCTGCCTTTAGTGACCAGGAAGAAAAAATATTGATAGCAAATTAAAAAATTAGTTTACCCCAGTTTATTTATATATTTTAACTTACTGAATATTTTACTATCCATCTATAAATCTATTAATCGATTATTTTCCCTACTTCGACTCCTTTGGCCTAAGTGAGGCACAAGTACTCAGGCAATAAAAACATTAGGATTTCAATGGTTTCTTAGGCAACTGAATGCTATGTACTAAGTGCTTAAAATGTTCAGTGATGATGAAATACATTTTTATGTCATAAAGTAGTTAATCGGTTATTTATATATTGTGTGAAACCCCCATTCAGTTCAATGCTGACAGTAATTAAAACCTCAAACAGTACACTGCTTGGATAAAAAACTCAAATGAAGTTTTTCCTGGAAGATTACATAAGAGTTTTTCAGAAAACATATTACTTCTTTGAAATACAAATTGCTTTGCCATTTAATATAATTCCTAAGTTCAATAATATCTTTGACCAAAATAAACTGTTAGAAAACCTTACCATTTTTGAGCATTTTCCAAACTGTTCTCTTCTTTTTTCCGTTCTTCTTTAGCTGCCAATGAAAAACATTTTAGAGGTATAAATTATCTTACTGTTTCAGAGATCCCACAGAAGAAACAAACTCTTATTTTCAAAACTGCATAGTTTGTATAGTAAGTATAATAAAAGTGGTAAACACTCACTAATTTTCAATTTTTATTTATTTCTTGTATATAATGAATGTTTCTACTGTACCAATAAAGTGTATTGGATTTGAAAAGTTATTTAAAATCCATATTATAATATATAGTGTTAGGAATTTATCGAACAAAATGTAAATAATTAAATTTCACTTTCAGATTTTTTAAAGAGAAAATCATTAAGTTTTGTTTGTTCCTTTATAGTTTTAGGCCAGAACTTACAAATTTAAACCTGTTTCTGCAGCACAAATAATTGGAAGTTCAACTGGAATTGAACAGGTACCAAACACATTTAACACCAACCCTTCCATAGAGCTATCACATTTTTTCTGGAAGCTGGAAAGTGAAAATACATGTACTAGGTTTTAAATGTATAGCATGTACATGACTTTTTTTGAAACATCAGCCAAGAGTTTGAAATACAGTTAGTGAATCTGCGCCCTTCTGTTACAGAATGCTCATATGAACTGCTTTAAAGGATTTGATTTTCAAAAGACAAGCATTCTCTAGATTTGAATTTTTTCCTGACCAGGATACTCAAAGCAAAACCACTAGTTTTTGTTGATCAATTCTTCTTAATACAGAGGTGCAACTTTAGCTCCAGCAGAATACCACATAGATAAAATAATATTATTGTGTAAATTTATTTCTTCTTCACATTAAAATAATCCTGTAAGTGGTAACGTTAACATAAACAGAATTCAGACACGAGTGCCTGGTTGAAATACAGTTACAAACTTGAGTTCACAGATAAGGCCATTGAGGAATTGGTCCTGACTGACCCAATTTCTTTATAAGACTATTAACAAAGAGGTTTGTAATATGACAGTTTTTTAAAAAAATAAAAATTGACTGCTTCAGCACATTTGCAGCTAACAAAACAATTTAATTTCAACTCATATTTTTCCCTACATTGGGTAAATGTGTTGGAGATATTTATTCCTATTATTTCAATATGGCAATAGCCAGAAACAATGTTGTATATCCTCTGCAAGGAAAGCAATCAATTCCATACCACTAGGGTCTCCACCTCAAATCTTGGTGGCAAGACAGCTGCAAGTGAAATATACAGGGTAGTTCTGATTTATTGCATTCACCACAGGACCCCAAAAATTTGCCTAAAGTTACCCCAATATATTTAATTCATTATTTTCATATTATGCCATTAAAAGCAGGAAACACAGGTTGGAATTCTAATGATTCAGAATTATATAAAATTAACTACATAAGCTGAACTGTTTATAAAATTGTTCAATTGATTATTACATTAATAATTTATTTCTGGTTTCCAAGGAGATGGAAAATTAAGTAAGGCAAATTTCCCAACATAGCTACAACAGAAACAGTATCTTCAGGTCCCTGCACAGGAAGCACAATAACTAACAAGTATAACATGTTTACACATTTACGGTTAAGTGGCAAGACTTGATTTACCCTTTTTTGATCTTGCAAGAACAGGATAAAGAAAGACAGTGGAAAGAAGTTTTGATTTCTAATACAAAGTAAAGAAAAAAGGTGTGACTTTTAGGAAGGAACACATGAAGTTTACATTAATAGTATGTGTATTTGTGTACCAATAAAAGGGAAAAGAGGAAAGAAGAAAATACCTGTATTATATGGAAAACAGTATTCTCCATATTTTTAACTGTAAACACGTCCACCCAGGAATTGTTTAAAAGTATTTGTTTGAAATTTAGCTGTTGAGACTTGTTAAGAAATTAAATGAACAACTCCATGTAACAAATTCTGTAATGTGTAAGACAAGAAACCATGGCAATTCTCTTATCTTCCATAATATTCCTAGCTAATTTCCCACTCAAAATTTGTATTATCCTGCTCTTTTTCTCCTTCTCCACAAGCTGCAATGACTAACACAATCAATGCTGTCAGTACAGGTTTCCATGAAACAATGCATTTTCCTCAGCAGAGTCTTCAAAGCCCCACAGTCAAGATATCAATCCCTGTCTTAATTTGTGGAATTACTGAAGGCAATTCAAATGAATTACCATTTATAAAGGAAAGAACTTACTTTCTTTTATTTCTCTAGCAACACCACATTTGCTTGCATAGGATTTGCTTTTTGCAGAAGTGGAATCATGTAATCCTTTCACCCTTAGACCATGTTTGATTCCAGTTTCACCAAGTTAATAATATATTAACAAAATGTTTCCTGCACTGAACGTCATTGTAATGAAATTGTCAATGGATTCTCTCACAAAATTGTTCAATCTTTGCTCAAGCTTTTACAAGGTTTTTAACTTCCACAACCTGCTGTGGCAAGTGTTCTACAGCCCAACTATGTGCAGCACATTTTGTTTGTTTTGAAATGGACGCCTGGTATTACTCTCTTGTATCAGAGAAAACCTGACTGCAGTGAACATTGAAATAAGGTGTCTATTGGCATCAGCTCTTTGATTAAAATGCTTATGAAGCAAGTTTCCTCACCATCCCCTTTTATTGAGCATCAATTTGTTCTGCAGGTAAGTTTAAGTGCTCCGAAACTGATTTCCATTAGGAGGAAAATAAACAGAAAGCTCCACAGCAAATGCACTCCAATACTTTGAAGGGACAAAAGGACCAAAGTAACGTTTGAGCCTTCAGACAGGTTTGAACACATGAGGTGGAGATGTTCAGCTCAGATGAAATCTAACTCAAAGTTTAAATCTCTACTGTAAACACACTGGCCTGAGCCTCAGCTGCTTCAATCTGCTGACCCAATCATACTGCAACAACTCCTCAGGATGTAACTGTACATGTTCTACATTACATGTATACAAATTACATTAAGGTCCTTCAAAATTATTTCCCATGAGCTGCTTTCCATAGGGAGACACCCTTCTGTCCGGCCTTGGAGTCAACAGGCTTGACAATTACAGGGAATTGTCCCTTATAAAGTTTGCCATCTAGTCTCACTTCTAAATACAAGTTCTTAATATGCTCCACTGTTTGGATTAGTCCATTTCCTGAATAAAGTATCAGATCCTGATATTATGATCAGATAAGAAGCAGACAATCTTAGTTAATATAACATCTTTGAATACAGATATAAAAGCCAGGAACAATTAACAATTTCTGCGTCTTTCTACAGACAAGAACTTTGAAAGAAAAACTGATGTTTACAAAATATGCAGTTCTAATTTGCTGTAAGTCATGTGTAATACAGCAAAAGGCTCTGAAGAACAGCCACTAGTCTTACTCATCTTGCTATCTGTATCTAGCACAAAGAATAAGAGAGTAAATGGACTATTATCTTATGAATTTGCCTTATGAATCAAGTATTTGTGATGACTTCCTTTTACTGAAGTGCAGAAGTCAGCATGAAGACTCATGATCCTCTAAGAGTTTAAAAAGTGCAGTAATACTAGAGGGAAATCTAAAAAAATGCCCCAGTATATTTTTTCCAACATATTCTACTTGTTGAGGATGGAAGAGTACATGAAACACTATATTGAAAATGAGAAATTAACAGAAAACACTCATTTTTTAACAGGTCTAATGTATGCACAGCAGCTTCCACTTGTAACAGAACCAATACTTCTTCATGCATCAGGCTACTATGAAACAGATCTCTAAAGAACAAAGGAAAGAAAATACTGGATAGCAGCACAGACCAAATATTGGAGAAGGTCAGTAACTAGCAGAGGCAAATAGAGAATAATGATGCACTAAGAGGGGAAGACAAAGAAAAATGGGTAGCCACAAGTACGCAAAAATCTCACAGTTACTTCTGCCCCTCTAGTGAAAATTTTAACACTCATTGAGTCTGACTGGATAAATTTTCTGGTATTTCTCTCTGACCTTAAATATATGAACATATGTAAGAAGAATAATTCACGTAAGTGACTGATTTAGTTGGACACATTACAATCTTACTACTTTCAGAATTGAAACATCTGATGCATAAAGTTTTTACAAATTTTCTAAGCATTTTTGAGCAGTGACAATCTTCAGAATTACAAGAAAACTTTAACAACTAGCAGTTAGGATGGGGACATCAGAACTCTTAATTTTAAATTCCAAGGCTGAGTTCCTGTGATTCAAAAATATATGCTTTAAGAACTTTAAAAGGCTGCTTTGTAAATTATAGTGCTTTCTGCATGGGAGAAACATCACCCTAAAACAAGGCATTTGATTTTTTTTTTTTTTTTGCATTGAGGAAGGAAATATGTCTTTTCTGACCCATGTCTTCCAATCAATCACAGATAAGATTAAGAGAGAATCTATGATAGGACATAGACTGACAAAAAACCCCAACCAAAACTCAACCTTCAAAGCAAACAACAAAACCAATCAACCAAAACAAAATCCCTACTGACATTCCTCTTGGAACTTTATAAAGCCTGGACAGAGACTGTTGAAACAGTGACAAAAGGTTATTACGACATTTCTAGTCTCACAGGAACCCATCTTCCTCATTAGTCAAAACTAAAACCTCTTAGGTTGGCATGTTGAAATGTAGTCAAAACATGAACCCCATCCTAGAAACATACTAACCCATGATTTAATGGCTGAGGAAGAAAAGTACATCCCCAGAGAGGTTCAGCAGGGTTCTCTTTTCCCAAAGTGAGAAAAGTCACATTCTGTGACTTTATCAAGTTAGGAGAACAAGTGACAATTGACCTTATTTACTCAGTCTTTGTAAAGCATGAAGATTTACCACCATTTGAAAACAGAGATTGAAATCTCTTAGATATTATCACTGCTGATATACTTGGGTATCAGAAGTCGAACCCAGAAGGCTCCCAGGCTAGAAGTGTACTAAGATCTATTTCCACCCTCATGTACAATTGTCATCCAAGAGAAGTTTTTTAACAACCCTGTTTAATCAGGGACTTTGGAGAGTGGAAGAAAAAGCTCAAAGGTGTCCCAGGTGAGTAAAATTACTACAGAGGATCATCAAAAGCTCCACAGTTATACAGTTTTTCTGTCTCTGAACAAAATTCTTGACATATTCAAACTACTAGCATACTAAACTATAGCAGTACAACAACCAGCAGGATTATAGTGGGATAAAATAAGCCTTCTTTGGTTTTGATTTCAATAGATCTGTTAACAGTGAAAGTTTTTTATCAGATTTAATTTTCAGGAAATCCTTGACTCTAAGATTTATTGGCCTACAAGCACAAACATGGAAAACAAAATTTTCATAGGGATGCATTTACTAGCACATTGCATTTCTTTGAGCTGCTAAAAACTAGCATGAGCAATCTACGCCCTTGGACTTAGCAATCTAAACCCCTTCCCCAAGGGTTGCTGTTTTAGAATCATCATGGGCTGACTGTGGCCAGTAGCTGTGCATCACACAACCACTCACTCACTCCTCCTTCCCCCTCAGCTGGATAGAGGAAAGAACAGGAAGCGTGAAAGGGAGGAAAACTTACGGGTCAAGATAAACACATCAATACATGAAGGAAAAGGGTAACAAAAAACCAAGTGATGCAAGGGCAGTGTCTCAGCACCTCCCACAGGCAGCGTGATGCCTAGCCAGTTTTGGAGCAATACTACCTCTCCCAAAATCCTTTCCCCTCCTTTTTCATTGCTGACCATGACATTACATGCATGGAATGCTGAGTTTGAGTCAGCGATCCAGGTTGTAACCCTTTCCAATTCTTGCCCACCCTGGCTTATCACTGAGAGGACAGAGTGAGACAAAGAAAGAGCCTTGACAATGTGCAAGTGATGCCAACAACAGCCTAAACACTCCTGTGCTATCAAGACTGTTTTAGCCACAAATCCAAAACACATCCCCATACCAGCTGCTATGAAGAATACTAACTCCATCCCAGCTGGACCCAGTACAACAGCACACAGCCATACACACTAATCATATATCCACACAGATGAATCCCAAAGATCTAAACAAATTGAATAATTTGGTCTGCTTATACATACAATAATCAAGACTATAGTTATGTTTTTATTATTATTATCAAGGTGTCCAACAACTTGATTCAGCATGTTAAACAATCTGTAGTTTAACACACAGTATGAAGCTTTACTGTTTTAGCTGATGATTGCAAAGCCAACAGCACGTAGCTAACAATTCATAAAAGTGTTCATAAGTATCATCAACACCCATTTAATCTTTTTATTCCTAGTGTAATCTCACTGTCTAGAGAAAGACTGGGCTCTACATAAAAGGCCATGAATAGAATACATTATAAATGTTATAAATTAATTTATGTTATATAACATGTAAATTTCTATTTCAAATACCTGACACTGCCAGAATCTGCTTTCCCGAAATGTGAATTTTAAAGGAATGGAAATAAAAGTAATAGCATCTTTTAAACAAATTAACAAAATGTCAAGTGCAAATAAACAAGTATTCATAAAAACCCACATATGAATGCAAAAGAATGTAAAATCAGAAAATGGATTGTCTTTTTTTCTTTTCATTATCAAACTGGAATATATAGCTTTTTAAAAACATATTTTGACTAACAAAAGTGAGTGCTCAGAATGAAAATTGGAATTGTTAAAGACATTTAAATTAAATTTCTAGTTTAGTGTCATATGCTACTAGGATGAAGTTTCTAATTTCATACAGACTGAATCTAATTTAGAACTGTTTTACTTTTTGAAAACATATTGTATAATAAAGAATATAGCAGCAAAGAGTATAAAAGTTCTCAGAAATTAGGTACTCACAGTAAAAATGAATTTGGCAATTTCAGATATTTATACTTTTAATTCCAATTATTGAGTAAGTTTTCTGAATAATCTTAAAATCTTTCTAAAATTATGATGTTTCAAAGATTCTAGAGGAGTTGTGTATCCTGATCTGGGAAGAGATATTCTCAAGGAACATCCATCTGTCTAGAGTGATACATAAAAACTGAATTTTCTCCTACATTATTATATTGAGTTACTTCTAATATAACCCTGTATTTTGAGAAAAACTATTACTTCTAATTTAGTTCTAAACAAAAGAATTCTTATTACTTAGTTGATTTCATGTGTAAACATAGCAAACATGAGAGAATACATACAGTGTAAAAATTTTTCTTTTTTTTTTTTTATTGTACTGTATTAAATTTCAAATTTGAAAAAACCATATGAGTGCAGTTAATTTCACACAGCTACAGCCTACCATTCTCATACTGGAGCTTTTTTGTCTTATAAAAATTTTTAATTTCAGAAATAATGAAAAAAAATTTATATTCTATACACAGCTTCCTTGCAAATAATTTTCTAATATGTATTACTTGACAAACTGTCTTTAGCTAGTTACTAACTTCTAATTGGTAGGTTTTAAGAACTCAGAGAATTCAACAGCCTGGAAATTCTGTGTAAGTATTTGATTGTATGACTAATATAGTTTTCTATTACAGAATATTATAATGCAAAAAAATCTCCAAATGAAACAATCCCATGCCCTTGAAGAGATTTTTCTTCTATGCTGTCAGTTAAACAAGAAGGTCTGGGAGAATGGAATCAATGAAACTTGGGTCTTCTGTGGGTCTGTACTTCAGTTTGCTCCCAGATGGATTCATTAATGTTTAATTAAGGGGTGAGTTCATGATAAAGCCCTTCTCTCCCTGGAAGGCTAATAGGGTCACTCTTGTCTATTTAGCCACATATTTTTATTGAGATTTTAAGAGCTTAATATCTCAGGATCTCTAACCCTGTCACATTTGGTCAAAATTGGACAGTGCATTAAAAATTACTGGCAGGGCAATAATCAACAGGCAGTGCGATCGCATAAGCCTTGTTTCTTTTATCTCTTCTTTATATTAAAAAGTATCACATTTTTAACACGGAATTTGCCTATGCTGGTTTTGTAGACATTTTTAGTGGTACAGATATCTTAAACCCTTTCAAAACAATCTTCAGAACACTTGCTGCCATGAGGTCTTAATCACCCTTCCCTGAAACAGTTCTCACAAGTTTATTTTCCTCTGCAGTGGCACAAAAGTTGTTTTTAACTAAGAAACCCACATCCAGTGATGAAATTCTACAAATGTTCATACAGTACAAAGTGTCTCTGTTCAGTCCTGGAAAGATGCTTAACAAACAAGTATCCCACAGCTTATCAGGAATACAATTTATCAACCTGTATCTCAGGTATGTGTCAAGAAAAAATTAATGTTTACCATATAAAAATTGTTAAACATTAGATTCAGTATTTTTAATGTTACAAGAACATAACAAATTACAGACACTTGCACACACAGAGAGACACAACACCAGCAGAACATGCTCAAGCAACACATTCAGGAAAGTGTTTATTATCATAGGTAATAAAAAGCCTAGGAAATCATGTTTTCTTTTAAAAGTGATAATGCTGTCTATAAACGTGCCAGAACAAAGTGTTGAAGGTCATTTTACCAAAACATGAAAACTAACTATGACGGAAAAAAAGTTATATTTATTTTCAAAACCTCCTCTACTTCTTAAAATGTATGTTTCTTAGTATGACACTTCTATTGTATTTTGTGAAAGAAGATTTTTAAACTAAAAGAAAATTAGCTTCCATATAAAAGGGTAATTTTTTCATTAAAACTAGGACTAACATTAGTATTATTTCCTTAATTACAAAACAGGAATTAGCATCACATTTTTCAATTTTATTTATTCAATTACATTATTCAAAACTCCATTCTGTTAAAATGTAACCAAGACATTAATCCCTCATTTTCCACACTTGGGTTTCCAGATAATAAGTATTTTTTTAAAGCGTGCTAGTATTTAAACATTAGAAAGATACATATTCTAATTTTACTTTATTTCTAATAAACTCTTATAATGTTGTGTTTTAATTCCAACATTAATCCCCTGACTAAATGTATCTAAAAGAGTTTTACAGAACTGAAAAATTACTTCTAATCCTTTAAAACCGACCAAGGTTAAATCCAATCTGTTCTGTGTCTAGGAAAACTAACTATCCAGATTATCTGTAACTACAATCTCTTTTTGTAAGCAGCAGTAAAAATTTTTAAGATTGGCCCATTATTATACCAAGGACAATGTTTTTAAATAGTTGAACGATTACTGAAAGTCAATAAGAAGCAGGAGGTCATCTCAAAAAAAAAAAAAGAAGAATATTTAAATTAAAGAAAAAATAAACTTGATGGTGAACCAACTGCTAATCTGGTTGGTAAAGATCGAATAATTACACAAATATAATGAAACTAATTTCAGAAAAGCTTTGTGAAATTTGTGGCCTGAAAAGTTTGAGGAGAGAAAATCCATAGCAATGCCTCCTCCTGTGGAATGATAACAATGATTTATGAAGCTCAAGTTATTTTCGCTGATTGAGCTCGGTCAAGATTGGTTTCACATGATCAGCTAAAGTACAGCAATCCGTGATGTGTAGTGGCCCCACATGTTTGAACACACTAGGACACGCTCTTCTAGGTGATCCAAACGTTGGGGGTGGGGGTTAAAAGCTGCTGCTTTGTTTTCCCTACATTTTCCCCTCATTAGGATACACTCCTCCTGCAAAGTCAGCCACTTCTGGTGGTCGGGAGCAAAGTCTCATTGTAAATGCACAGCAGGATAGTGGCAAAGCTGAGATTAATTCTCCATAGATTTATATAGACCTTTCTCACTGCTGATTGCTTGTACTGTTTCAAAGGTGCGTATGTTGCCTTTTTTATTGCTGCTTACTGACTTTATTCCAGCATATGGTGGTTGGCGCCATGACACAAAGTGAACATTTTATACTAGAATTAAAGTGGATATTTGACAGTTTCTGTCAGAAAGTTCAGAGCAAAGAATTTGTGAGACAAGATTTATGGCATATTTTATATGGGACACATCTGTTTCTTTGCTATGTTTCTCTTTAAACAGAAAAATAGCAATGAAGTTTCTTTAAGAAACAAAGACTGTCAATAAAAAGCATGAACAGAAAAACTACATTATTGAGAATGAATTTAATCATTCTGACCTTCTAAAAATGTGTTGCTTGGAAGTATGACAGTCACCTTCCCCCTTTTGTTCAGCCATACAGACAGAATAGATTTTCAAATACACAGCTACCCATATTTAAGGATAAATAAAATAAAAATGAATATCAAATTAAATCTATGTATTGATATTGGATATTCACATTTAAAAGTAAGGTGAAATATTAAGATAGATTTTGCAAATTTTTTTAGTATCTGTAATTGCGTTTTAGTGATGTGAAATATGTCAAATAAACACCCTTTTTTTGAAAATGTCTTATGAAACTATAGATCTGTTATAAGAAGATATACAGCAAACTTCCCCACATTTATCTATTAATATCACTAAATCTTGTATAGTTTGGCCTCTGAAGTTGTGTAGTCTTCTTAACACCTGAATCCAAACTGAATTTGAAGAACACCTAGCAGGATCTTGATTAAGAAAAAGAATTGTATGCATTAAACAAGAAAGTAAAAATCTTTCAATAAAATTCTAAATTTTTAACCAACAGCAGTACTGTTCATTACGATTCATATTTAGTATAAAACCCTAAGATTCAGCTTGAGAAACACAAAGTTTAAAGAGGTAGAATTAAACAAGAAAAAAGTACAAAAATAAAATATATAACTCAAAAATAGAAAAATCTCTTCTGTTGGACTACATACAT
The DNA here is from genome assembly GCA_013399225.1 of Rhipidura dahli. Classification (NCBI taxonomy): domain Eukaryota; kingdom Metazoa; phylum Chordata; class Aves; order Passeriformes; family Rhipiduridae; genus Rhipidura; species Rhipidura dahli. Next base: position 284,838 of record VXAC01004966.1, read on the forward strand.
TCTAAAAAATAATGATGACAAATAGTTAAGAATACTTACAGGCTCAATACTTTCTCAAAACAAAAATGTTGTAATTTCCTCTAAAAAATCAAAAATACTTGTCAAATTATTTCATACTTCCAAAGCATTAATTGTTGTTTTTAATTCAAAGATTTTCTAGAACTTCAATTTATGTAGGAAAATTTATCTAGCTAAGTTTGAAAAGTCTGTAATTTGAAATAAAATGTAAAAAGGAGGCAAACTTAGACCTGGAATATTTCTCCTTCTTACCACAAATAAAATACAGGATACTAACATTAAAAAGTATTTTGTTAGGATTCTTTTTAATGATTTTTCTACAAGAAACCTCAAACTGCATTCAAAAGAAGGCACAGATATTTTTCTGAGCTTGTCTTTGCAATAAACACATAGAAGAATATATTTGAAAGTAGAATCTCTCAATTTCTAAATAAGTTCCTACAAACCTACTATTTCCCTTATTGGGGAAGGATCTTGGGAAAAGTAAAGCATGTGTGACACATTAGTCAGGTCACTTAATTCATTCCTTGAAAGTACTCAGATACAACCGTGATGAGAGAAATGAGAGTGCATAAAAAAAAAAAAATCCTTTAAGTTCTCAAAACAACAGTCCTGCTACATTCTGTTCAAGACTGCAGGTTTCACCTGCTCTTATTGCTTAGAGTGGAAATCAGAGTTTAGACCATAAGAGAATGTAATCCAGAAAGCTTCAATTTCTTGATGAAATTTTTCGCATCTAGTATTTTCATCAACCGTGCTCAAAAGCATTAAAACAGGATATTCATGTGCTTGCTTTGGAATTTGGTTCACCTGCATCTATAACCACAGAATATTCTTTACATCAAATACCTACTTTAAAGTTTTTTCAGAAATATCATAAAATTATTTGCAATATTTTTTAAATTTGGAATGAAATTCCAAAAAATAACTGAGAAAAAGTATTAGCATTAATTCACTGACTTTGAATATCAGCACATGAAGACACAAAAAAAGAAAAGAAGATAAATAGGAAATCATGCAGGAAATTCCTAAGAATATAGTGAAAAAAAGCAGCTGGACTAAAAGAAGAGTCTAACAGGATCCCTGCGAAAAGCCAACATACATAACCTAGAGTTTTGTTTACTTCTAAGTCTACGATTTAGAGGATGGAAGAAATCCAGTGGAACTGAACAGAAAATAGAGGTTACAATAAAAATTTAAGAGGATGCTGAACTCCAGACAGCTGATTGTGGTTATAGCAAAGGCATCAGTAATTCTAGGAACAGATTTTATAACTATCATATACATCATATTTTTGTATTTAATCAAGGGTATTAATACTAACTTTCATTATCTCACTTAGTTGCTATTAATAGAAAATCATTATCATGACATAGCAGTGACTTTGGAACAGCCAAAGTAATTCAGTGTAACACAATCAAATTGAAAGGAAGTTGGAAGGAACTGTTTTCTATAAGAGATTCCCTACTTGTCTTCTAAGAGAAGATGACATTGCATTTTCAATTACCAGTTCTTCTAAATTACATTCATATTACACATTGCAATAGAGTGTAACCTTCCAATTTCTATAGTAAGTCATGATACAGTGAAACTGGTTACTGCAATTTGATGTATATCTGTTTCAAAAATAATAAATTGAAAGTTTCCTGAAAAGTCATAGCTGTAATTAACACCAATTTTCAGGACCTTGATGTTGATAATTTTTCTGGTAGTGCAGGAGAAAATATTCATTTCAGAGCAAATTCTTGTTCTTTGAATCGGCTTGTTGTCAATATTGCATTACTTGGGAGGCGGCATATGGATGCAATCACATTCCAGGACAGCTTGTTTGGTGTCTTATGGACTGAGGCTATTGTCTAGCTATACAATCTCAGAGTACCTCAGCAATAAGGTTCTCTGCTTTGCAGACTCATGCCAATTTATGTAAATCACTCTTTCATCTGTTTAAATATGACGATCTTTGAGTGATGAAAACAGTTATGTCTGTCACAAACAGTTTGGAAGATTAAAGTAATTCTACTCCTGGCATATAAAACAGCGTTCCAGATCTAAACACAAACTGCCTGGTCTGTAATGTCATTGCTGGGAAGCATAAAAAGTTTTAAGCAAACATTATCACTGCAAGGAAGTATGACATATTTTTCATGTTTGACGCTGGACATAAATATCCTCCCACACTGTTTAATGTGAGAACTGCATATGTGTGGCAGAGATAATAAAACATCTCAGTGAAAACAAATTAAATGAAAAAGAAGTTATGATAAGTAGAAGAGAAAATAAAGCTTTGAAGTTAAAAGTCTTCATATCTGTACATTTAATTCACAAAAGGAAGAATCAGTATTTGATATGCAGAGTGGATAGTGTCACAATCTGGAAGAGTGTCCTGTGCTTTGTAGGAATGGTTATCTGTCCAGAGATATATTTTTTAAGTTGACAGAAGCAGCTTCATAACTGTAGGTAAGAAAAATCTGGTCAACTCTAAGAACCTTTTAAGTGGTATTGCTCTTCTGCTTTTACTTACACATGGTATTTTAACAGCTGTTACTGAAATCTAGTGCTCTTAAAAATTATCCTTGATTTCCTTACTTCACTTGTTCAGCATTAAGACATTCAAGAGCTTTACAAATAAAATGCAACACAAGTACCATAATCCAATATGTGCATTAAAGCAGAGGAGTACAACACTAGTAGGAAGACAAGCACGTGACTTAATTTCATATGCAGTTTTAGAATATTTATCTTTCTTTCTGTTAATATTCTTCTTGGGGAGAAAAGCTGTAATTTTATTGCAGAGAAGCAAGAACTTTAAATAGTTCCCAAGGTTTCTGATATTTTGGGATGTCAGTACAGACAAGTTCTAGCAAACTGCTTTGAGTAACAACTTAAAATAGAATCTCTGTATCTGTCTTAAAAACAACAAAATAATATTGTCACACGTTGAAAGGAAATAAGTGTTAATGTTACTTTTCTCCTAATCTTTGACTGTATTAAGATATATAAAGGTATGTCCTATTGACAGTAAGAGAGAAAAAAGAAGTATTATTGTACTGTGTAGAAAATGGTGTCTTGGAGAGTTCTTGACTTCTGATTCACTACTAGTGAATGACATTAACATCTTGTTTATACTTTGTAGACTGCTTTGAGAGAAAATCAGCAATTTTGAGTGGAAATACTTGTTTTCCTGTAATATAATAAACTATGCTATCACCCTCCTACACTCAAAATATGTACGGAACTATAAACTAATAAAAGGATGCTTTTCCAGGGTAAATACAATAGGTGCTACTAGAAGAGAAGCATAAATCACCATGTATGAGCACCTATAGCACAAGAACAACATATTTACATACTGAGGAACAAGTAGGAAATGAAGAAGAAACTCAAAATTGGCCAGTTGCTAGCTTTTATCATAGAATCATAGAATGATTTGGGTTGAATGTGACACTTAAGATTATCTAGTTCCAACTCTGCTACCATAGGGCTGGTTGGAACAAGTAGACCAAGTAGTTCAGAGCCCCATCCAACCCAGCCTTGAACACTTCCAGGGATGGGGCAAAACACAGTTTCTCTGGGCAAATTATTCCTGCGCCTCACCAACCTTACTGTAAAGAATTTCTTAGTATCTACTCTAAACCTACACTTTCTCAGTTTAAAGCCATTCCCCCCTTTTCTATCACTGCATATCCTATTGACAAGTCCTTCTCCAGCTCTCTACTAGCCTGCTTTAGATACTGGAAGGCTGCTGAAAGGTCTCCCCAAAGCTTTCTCTTCTCCAGGCTGAACAGACCCAACTCTCAGCTCCAAACTTAATGGCCTTCCTACCAGAATTTATTTCTTATTTTCTTTCTCAATGTACTACCTCAACAATCCTTTGTGGTGCACTTCAACAGGCAAATGAGGATATGTGGATCAAAACTCCTGTACCAGAAATGCATTTGAAAGTGAATTGGACTCGATGCATGCCCAGGTAGCTAATGCAGCCTGGCTAAAATTATTGAGAAGAAATCACTCAGCATTTAAGAGTGGATTTGCAGACTGTTTCCATATGGTTGCTAAGCTTGTCTGAAAAATTCACTTGCTCCTGACAGAATGCTGTGGTGACTAGTTTGGTCTATGACTCTATTTTTCTATGGCATAGTCGCATAGATAGCACTGTGTTGACCTTTTATGCAGTACACAACACACAGCAGTTGAAGCAAAGCAATTAATCTAACCAACGTTTCCCAAATGTTAGGCTAGTATTCTAAAATAGGACAATTTCTTCTTCTTTGGGATTAATCTCAATGACTACTCTATTTGACAAATCCCTCCCTCTCCATCTTGCTTGTTACCTTGGTCACTTCAGTGTATCATGCACCTTTCCCAAATAGCTTTGCTTTCCACTGCTAATGAATTTCATAAACTGTCTGCCTTGACATCAGGCTACTTGCTTCCCAGACTCTGTTCTAAATTAAACAAATTCCTGTAATAGCACAGTCTTCATCATCAAGATGCTTCATTCTTAGAGAAATGAAGAGAAGCAGCTATGCTCTTGCTATGCTAACTGCTATGAAGCATAAAGACTTTCATTTTCACATTCCAGCACATGAGGGAGGAACCCAAGACCAGATTAAAGTTTTCACATGCTTTCTGACCTGGATCCAATGAAGAAGAATGTGGAAACAGATTTTGCAAGATCCGGCATTAATCTGTGCTATTTGTTACTAGATTTACTAAAATGGACAAACAATATGAAATAGTCAAGCAGAAAAATAGGAAATAAATTTAATTAACATTAGTCACCTAATCCTGTGTGTCATTTGCTTTCTGGTTTGTATTAAATTTGAGGGAATGCACAAGGAGAATAAGAAACACTATGGAAAACACCAATGGTTAATGACCAGAATTTCTTCTAGTGAGCTGCACAGTTGCAGTAATCAAATTTTTTTTTCTCCTTTTCAAAATAGAGTATTTTTCATCTTTCTCACAGTCATCTAACTATTCTGATTTTTTTGTGTGTGAGATAGTTTCATACCAAAAGTGGAGTTTTCTTCTAAGATACTCTGAGCAAGAATTTAATGAATTAAAGAGCATTCCAGTCCACACAATAATTTCATGATTTCAAAGGCCTTCTTGCATATCACAGCAATTTAAATAGAAAATAGTTATGAACATCTTTTTAACTGCCTCATACAGTATTTTCAGTGGAAATACAGTAAGTGACTATTAATTCATAATAATTAGTAGGTCTCCATACTATAGGAAAACTAATATAATTTGCTGCACATGATATAATTAGATTTACTAAAGATTATTTCAACTTTGAGAGTAATCTAGGCCTTTTCCAAAAAGCACAGGCATATCAAATACAACTAGTGAAGCATTAAGACAGTTTACACAAGATGTCTTTCATGTGGAATTCACAAAGTACTTGACAAAGATTATCTTTCACTACAAAAACCAGCAAGAATCAGTATTTAACATTCTGTGTACCAGAAAAGACAGGCGCTCTCTGTAAAGGATATTAACCAACTTTGCTAGCATCACATATAAAGTAGCTAAACTGGGAAGAGAACCCAAAGTTTCTGGCACCTAATTCCCTGTTGAAGGCACTGGGCTACATTACATCCAGTTATACAAACCAGCACTGACATCAGCAGAAGTACAGTTTATCCCCGCTAGCATTTTAGAATGTCAGTCTCCATAACACTCTCAGTGTTTTTTTGTTACAACACAGCAAGTATTAGATTTAATTGGTATTAATTATAATTAGGAAATGTAAACATTTCAGTATGAGCAAGTCAGGATTTTTTTGTCCTTACAGTATTTCCAACTTCGCATTGACTAGAAATGATGGGAACTGCGCGTGTGGGAAAAACCTCAGTATCTATGAGTTCCAGCCCTATTTTCAAGCCAGAAGTCTCAGAAAAGCATCTGAGTTTTGGATACTTGCTGTGAGCTGGCAGAAAGATAACAGACAAATTTTTCTTATGTTTGCTTAAACCAGTCACAACTCTTTTTTAAACAAAAAAACCTGAAACCAGACACTTATCGGATGCTCATTACTATCAGCTAACTCCTAATTTCACAGAAGCAGATGACTTTGCAGACACCTCTAAGCCTGACATTTGTCCAATGCCTATTCTAGTTCTATAAATCAAGATGGGTTTCTGTGTTATTTTTCCTTATCTTCTGTGTGGAATTTCAGAGGATTTCCATTCTAATGCCACAGAAAGTACTGTTGACCACTATAAAGATTCAAATCAGTCAGGTGACTGACAGAAAAACAGAATCAAACATTATAGAATTTGACAGCCAACTGAAAACTCATGTCAGAATAAGGCAGAATAAGAGGTCAAAGATGAGAAGTTAAATGATACAAAATTAAGTGTGTCTGATTAGATACCATAAAGCACAACTTTGTTAAGCTACAGTAGAAAAAGGGAACATAATTAAAAGTGGACAAGTAAGTAATCCATGTGCTCTTTCTAGTATACATGAGATCTCACTAAAAAAGTGAGGTCTAATATAAAGAATATATAGAACTTCTTGTCCCAGGACAGCATGCAGGAATGTATCCTCTTTCTTTTTTTAAATATATACATTATTCACACACATAAGGACAAAATTTTCTGTCACACTGAGAAAGATAAATATATCTCAATATCCACATCAATAGGCATAAACAGGGAAAATATTAAGAAGAATATATTCTTCTCTTTGAAATTATAGTGCATAATTAAATTGCACTTTTATCTAAAGCAGTCTTCTTCCAAGATCAACTGGGTATTTATATAATATTCCACTCATCAGAAAGTCAACTATGATAAAAAAGGTAGCTTAACATTGCAGGAAAAACAAGGTACTGGATTGTCTTTTTTTTTTTTTTTTTTTTTGGGACTGTGTTGCTTTCTTCACAGGGAACTCCTACAGTGCTGTAGACTGGATGTGTGACCAAAACAGTGTTGATAACACATCCATGTTTTAGCTATTGCTGAACAGTCCCGCACAGCATTCAGGCCTTCTCTATTTCTAATGCTGATTTCCAGACAGTAGGCTGGGGATGAACAAGAAACTGGGAGGGGCTAAGCTGAATCAACCAAAGGGATAACTCATACCACATGGCATCATGCTCAGAAATAAAACTGGGAAAAGAAGAAGGAAGCAGTGGAGAAGTTCAGAGTTATAATGTTTGTCTTCCCAAGTAGTGGTTATGCATGGTGAAGTCCTGCTTTCCTGGTAATGTGAAATTTAGAAACGTGTGCTCTAAATGGAACTCAGAAATACTGCGGCAAACAGGATGAGGGGAGTGACAAAACCCCTGTACTTGGTACTGGCGAGGCCACATCTGGAATCCTGTGGTCAGTTTTAGGCCCCTCACACAAGAAAGACATTGAGGCGATGGAGTGTTTCCAGAGAAGGACAACAGCTGGGGAAAGGTCTGGAGCACAAGTCCGATGAGCAGCAGCTGAGGGAGCTGGGGTTGTGTAGCCTGGGAGTATAGCCATGTGGGGGTCAGTGTCTTCTCCCAGGTAACAAGTGATAGGACAAATGTGTCAGGGGAGGTTCAGATTGGATGCTGGGAAAAATGTCTTCACTGAAAGGGTTATCAAGTGTTGAAACAGGCTACCCAGGGAAGCAGTGGAATAACCATGCATGGAAGAGTTCAAAAGGAGTGTACATGTTGTGCTTAGGGACATAGTTAGTGGTAGAACAGGCAATGTAAGGCTAATGGCTGGACTTGATGATTTTCAATTAGTCTTTTCCAACCTTAATGATTCTATGAAATGGCTGAACACCTGCTCACTGAATGGGAAGAAGCTGATTGAATTCCGTATTTTGCATTGCTTGTTCACACAGCTTTTGCTTTCCCTATTAAATTGTCTGTATTTCAACTCCTTAGTTTTCTTGCATTCACCCTTCCACCCCTCTTTGCCTCCCCATGGAGGGGCAGCATGCAAACAGCTGTGTGGTGCTAAGCTGCCACCTCTGCATGAACCACAACAGTCCTCATGAGCTCCAGGGTGTAGTAAGAATTACAGAATCTGTGATATGATTGTGGAAGACACCGTTTGGTTAGGGACCTGGCAAGACCGGGCAAAGCTGAATTACTACAATACTTTGGCAAGCTGGATCAAGAAACATGCTGGGGATCATAATGCAGAAATACAAACATATATATATACATATAGTACAATAACAACCTTGATATTATTGTTAGACTGTAAGGGAAAATTTCCAGTTAAATACATTAGAAAGACAATAAAACTGTCCTGCAGGGACATAAAGATTTCCACTACATTTTTTGTTTTAGGAGTTCTGTGGCAAGGAATTTGCTGCTTAAACACTGTCCAAATACACTTGCAACTAAAAAAAAGTTATATCAAATAAATATATCCATTGAGCTCCATGGCCTGGGAGAAGGGTAAAAGAAAATACTGGCTTATTTAACAGTGCAATTTAACTGTTACTTTTGAAACAGCCCATTTTCATTTGTATTTACACGGAGTATTTATACAAGATAGCCTCATGAAACAAAGTTATTAAAAATACATTAGGACAATCTTTATAAAAAAAGATTAAACTAATTAATAAATTATTACAATAATCTGAATGATCACTAACATTCTGTCTGGATGGGCAGATTCAGATAGTTCAAATGACTTCTCAAATAGTAAATTGTTAAACTGTTCACCATTTCTGTGAGAAATACAATTAAATTCTTAACAATTCTAGTATCTCTGTCAAGAATACAGAATTTGTTTTGTTTACCCAAAAAGACTGTACTCCTACAAGGAGAGGGGGGAAAGTCTCTTCCTGTATATATTTTGCATAGCTCCAGAAGCAATGGTGCTGGCAGGAGCAGGTGGTGGGGAACACAGTATGGGAAACAGGAGAGAGCATGACTGTTGTTGTCAACAGCAACCTGCATTTACATTGTCTTCAACTAATAACAAAATTGTACTTTGGTTTTCACTCACTGTCTCCAGACTCTAAGCTAGTAAAACACTTTTTTTAATGCCTATTTCTGTCTCACACAAGACAAAAATCTTTAGATATGAGTAAGTCAGATCATAAGCTCACATCAGTGAGAAAAGATAACGTGTATATTATGGACTTTTTCTAAAAGAGTGTCTTTTGCTCTAGTCTTTGTAAGTCTTTGAAGCTTAATATTTCCTCTGATAAATTTGGTCTGTGATGAATGTATTTTTCATTTCGCCTACAAATAATAATAAAGAACAAAGCACAAAATAACCAATGGGAAATCGGTGAGATCAAGGGAACGATTATCTTTGACAAGTGATGTCTAAGATCTGTATAACACATATCAACATATATTAACATTTATTAGGCCCATTAGGAACATAGTCCACAGGAATTTTCAGAGGAAACAGATACTTTATGCAGCTTACATTATGCATAACTTTGTAAACCACTACACTATTTGGCAGTAAGTTTTTTTTCAGATGTGGTTACCTTTCTGGAAGAAATCCTCTAACTTTTCCTTGAAGGGCTGGAGATGTTCTTCAGAAGACTCTCTGCAAACTAATTGCATCTGCTTTTCAGAGGCTACAAAAAGAAGATGAGACACGTTTGTGGCAGAAGTAATGTATAAGAAGTAGATTTCACCTCCATAAGAGTCTACATCTAAATTAGGCACCTGAACTTACTTTAGAGATAATAAATAAGCACTATGGAATCCAGCAATTACATTAAAATAAAAAATACCAATACTAGTCTAACATACTAAATAAAAAATTCTATATGTGTTAAAAGAGGACAATTTGTCTTCAGTAAGGAATTTGTCCTAAAATTCCTGCAACGTGCTAAGGCTTGCTACTAACACAGCCTGCCGCACACACTAAATCTAGATGGCAATTTAAAGCTTTAAAGTCTGTTTCTGTGGTGAGTGGAGGATGCCTTGTATCTGGATTGATTGTAATCAATCATGCCAGGCATCCTATACTCAACCTTTTTTCTTGAAACAGATGCAGAAATTCAGCATTACTTAAGGATTCCATTCTCAGACCATGATACAAAAGAGTTGCAGTATGCAAGAAAGTTAACTTACATTAAAGTGCAGTTTGTTTACTAGTCAATCTATCTGCTATTTCAAGAACTGATGCCATGCCAATTTCTAAAAAACTTTTTTTTTTTTCCCCAATTAATTTTAACAGGCCTAGAACTTCTAGTAAACTTAGTGCATTCCAGTGTTCCACATTAAAGGTGACAGCAGACAGAAATCAAAATGAAATTAGTTTCCATTTAGCAACTGAATTTATGAACCACTACAAAATTTTTCTTCCACAACTTTTCATTCTGTTCCATTCAGAAGCTAAATTTAGGTGGAAACTTATTTTGGAGTTAAACCTAAGACTTATAGTTTGGCTGCATGACCTGTATTTACACCATATTGCTACCACCATTAAACAAAAATTAATGCAAAACTGTGGAAAAAGAAGTTGAGCCTGTGTAATTAAAATGTCACATTAATTTAAATTTGCAACGTAGTGTAAAAAGTCAACAGAAGGTTGAAAAGAGATGCATACATTTTATTGTGCAAGTAGTATTGTGCTTATAATACCCTTGGACCATCAGGATGTACTGAAAAGAACCACAGCTTTTCAATTAATTGAGAGCAGAAATGCATTTGAACAGTTCTTATAGAAAAATACCCATCCCCACTTAAGAGTATATTTTAATTTAGCAACTCTCCATGAATCAGGTAGGTAGTATAAAATGGCCTGGGCTACAGTCCATCTTAAATCTACAGTCTTGTAACTGGTAGCATATGACAAACCTTTCAAATGATTCCTAGTGAAGTTAATGGATATTTGTTTGTATGCCAGATAGCAGGCAGAATGGAATGGCAATTTAACCACACTAGATTGGGAAAGAAAGTCTTTTATCAGCTGATCAGTTGTGTGCCTTTAATAATTTAAATTAAGCAAAAAAAAATCCAAAATCAGGGAAGTTTATATGACATCTTAAGATTATTTTCTTGATACATCCTGCTTATCATTAAAAGTTTGAACTTTCCGTGACTGTTATAATACACTGGTTGAAATGTGTCAATAGTTTATGTTCGCAGAACCAGAAAGAGATTTCAATCTAGCAAATTGTTGAAGAAATTGTCTACTTTGGAAGACAACAGATGTTAGAATTTTATAGGTGGAAAAAATCTAGGAAAATAACTGAGACAGTATGTTAAGTTTCTGACTGTAACTTCAAACAAAGCAACAGCTATAGGTTTGTGTTCTTTTCGTTTAAACAAATACACAGAAAATAATGAGGAACTATTTGGAAACTATTCTGGATAAATATAAAATGACAAAACTGTAAAAGAAATATAGTACACATAATATGTTCAGGCATTTGGAACACAGTAAATGATTATTACAGTCATGTAAGGTTGCAACAACTGCAAACCAGTAATTCTTTTATAATACTCTTACATAAATTTATATAAATCTATACAAAATACAATTTCTATGACTACATATTAGACTAATAAGCTTGTAGGTACAGTAGTATCTAAACACACTCTAATATACTCCAGAAAGGCAATTTCCCAAACATATGGTGTTGCTAATCTGAAGCATTGAAAGCTTCCTGGATGCTTCCTACAAGCTTTAATAACACAAGACTTAGGAAGGTAGGTCCCATGTGTTTAAGTGATCAACATTAGGATCAACTGTTCCTAAAGTAAAAAGAAAGCACATCTAAACCACTTTCAGTATATTTTTTTTTTAAATTGAGATTACTAACATTAACTTTAAATGGTTAGACGTCAAAAACTACAGGAAAATCTGGATAAGAAGTACCAACACATAGACCATATAGAAAAATAATTGATTTGGACAGTGAATTCTTAAGAAGAATCCAAACATCCCTAACAAAGAGATCAACAGTTGGAATGAGAGGAGAGGAACAGTAAGAAGAAAGGCACAGCAAGTAAGAGAAATGGGACAGATGACATAGAATAAGTGAATCAGGATGCTGACTGAAACCCTAAAAATTTGAGATGAAGTGAAATGAGATGATACCAGTTTCAAATGCTTAAGTCATCTTGAAACAATGAAACTGAAAGAGGCAGAAGAAGTTAAGTAAACACTGGCAAATTCTAACAATTTATGCTATTGTAAAGCCTTAAAAAGAGATCTTTTAGGCTGAAGAACCTTAAAATATGACCAGATTTGCTAGGGAATAAATATGACAAGGAATGATGGAAGTGTGTTCAAAGGAATTGCAAATCAGATACAAGTAAAGACATATTTTGAAAAGAAAAAAACATTTAATGACACAATTAATGTGAAGCTTTTGATTCAAATGGCATTTGTAATGATACATAATAGTCAGGTGGTCTTTGTCAAGCTGCTTTCGTAGTAATGGTGGAAGTCTACCATTCAACTGTATGACCTACCTCAGTTCTACACAACATAATAAGAAAAATTTCTGGTAATTAACATTCACTGAATTTCCTATTATAAAAGGGTTGTTTTAGTTGTTTTTTTATTTACTGGAAACATACTGTTAAAAAAAAATCATGGCAAACATTATATAAAAATCCCCCAAACTGGGAAGTCTAGTTCCATTAATTGCTTTGTTTTGCTTTTCTAAAAATACTGTAACACGAGGGAATATTACATCTATTCTTTATATTTTGTTCTCATATTCACTACAGTACAAACCTTTCCCTCTTTAAAAGAAAATTATGTCAGCAAAGATTTTATTAGAATGGTTTGGAGATAAAGGGTCCTATTAGGCTTTCCTTTTAAATACATACTGAAAAGCTGCTTTCTGAAAAAATGTAAGAAATTCTGAGGAATCTGAGGGAATTCTGAGGAAGCTGACAGCTATCACACCACACATACACTTCTCCTCTCACCATCTCATTCCAAAATAATCTTCTGGGAAAATAAAAACCTGTTTCAGCATTACTGAGTTCAAACAGATGCAAATTCTCTACTAATGTAATAAACTTTTGGTTCTTTTCCTTGGTATGAGCTGTATGTTAGTGAAATTGAATGTAATATGCTACTTTGAAAATTGTTTATTTCTAAATGAGCTATTGCAAAAAAAAAAAAAAAAAAAAAGGGAAAATACAAGCGTGCAAAAGTATTTGAGAGCCCTTACAAATTGTTGGACGTACATCATGCTTCACCCACTACAAATCTTGGCCAAAGAAATGGAAAGCATTAGCGAAACATTAAAACAAAGCTGGAAACTGCTGATTATCAGTTTGCCACTGTCTTCAGATTTAATGCAGTACTTGGCTCAAAAAGTTCTTTAAAAATCCCCAATATAAGTGAAAATATTTACAAAATAGAATGTCTCTCACTTAATGCCTATTGGGCAATAGTCTTAAAACTCCACAGACACTTGTAAATCTGTCAAAAGAATCATGGCCCATAAACAAACTTTCACGTAAAGAGCATTTCTGTGTCAATCAGACACGATTTGGAATTTTTCAAGCGCCATTTTTAAAGTAAACGCAAAACCAGAAATAGTTTAAAGTTGATAACAGTAAATTACTAACTATTTACTCACCAGAACCCACCAGTAGCATTTACAGGAATCAGCCTGACAGCAAAACCAAGTATCAACACCATGAATTCCTATAAACCTGTCACTGACACTATCCCCTATGAGTTATGCCTCTGTGAAAGCTGCTAAACCTCCCCTGCTCCTGTCTGTTCAGAGTATGGCGGGTTATACTGCCAGGCTCGCTCTTTATTTTGTTATAATGCAAGCATCTTTGACAGAAGGATTACTGTTTGGTAATCCCTTTTTAGAACCCTTACCTTTTCTGTTTCAAAGAGCATTTGAAATCATGAAATCATTTGCAAAGTAGTGCTAAATAACCCCAAATCTCTGTATGAGAGAACCCATGATTTTAGACAGTGCAGAAACCTGTTACACTACATGGATCTATACACCCAAATAAAAACCTAATAAACCTCAGATAAAATGCATAGATTTGTATTGTTCAGCAAGTGTGATATAATTTTTTCATTATTTAGTTCCTTTGGTACTGCTGTATTAATTTTTTTGCTTGGAAACAACTTTGCAAGCTAAACAAATAGTTACTGGAGATGCATGTTTACCTATTGGACACTTGCAAGATCTGGTTATTTTCTGTTATTATTACATGCACTTAGGTACCTACTTACTGGAGCTCTTCACATGATGTTATTAATTTAATACATTTTGCACTATCTACAGCTTTTTCACTTATAAATAAACTTGCACCTAAATTTTCTTTTCAGATAGAATTTTAAATAATGTACAGAAGGGAAGAGATTAATCTTGATTCCGTGGGAGCATGGTAAGAATTTTAACCACTCACAACTGCAAGAGGCTATGCTGCTACTGACTCAGAACTAAGTTTCAGAGACAATATTTTATTTGCCCTTTTTGACACATATTGATATATGTACACAGGTCAATAATAGGAACACACAAAGGTTCAAGCACTATCACCAAAGCCAGAGCCGTGAAGTGGGGTGGGAAGTTTTCTGAGAAAAAAATATCTGAGAAAAATGGAAAAGGGCATCGGATTGTGGTAGCACACTGTTCTCAAGCTTAGTTTTTATTGTCTTAAATACAAGTCAACAATTTAATGCATAAAAGTATTAGCACACATAAAATGAATACACCATTCTAACCTATTAATTGCTTGCATAGCTACTGTTCTGTGAAGGTATTTTCAACTAATTTAGAAGAAAAAATGTGCTTCTACATACAATTATCTTCTTCTGTGAAGGTATTTTCAACTAATTTAGAAGAAGAAATGTGCTTCTACATACAATTATCTTCTTCACATATTAATAATACCTTTTTCTTAAAAAAATAATTTCAGAGGATAGAAAGTAATAAGTCCAGTCTTTGGCTGAAGCACATTTCATCATGACACACAGAAACAAGTATTTCTTATGTTCTCTAGCTGTCATATATAAATGAGACAGAAAAAACATATCAGTGTAAGTCCTAAGATGTGGAAAGTGAAACAGTTGAATTAGTGGCATACAAAACATTCTGTAAAGCTCACCTGTTCTGAAGGAGTCAGACATCTTGACAATTCTCACAGGTTTGATCAGATATTCTACCTTTGTCTTTTCAGGGGGCTTTGTTTATTTTAAGTTCAACAACATTTTGAATTTTTAAAGTTGGTGATGGCATACAGAGGAACTTTCAGGCCTATAATAGTTTCAACTAACCCCAAAAAAATTTTTTAGCTCCTTGTTTGGTGAAAGGGCATAGATATTTTATATAAATAATTTAAAAACCTTTCTGTTAAAATTGTTTCCCAAGAATAAATTTAGCAAAATGAACAAAGACTGCTAGTAAAACTAAATATTTTTCACACCATAGCAACATATCTGAGCCTCTGCTTTATGTACTCCTTCTGAAATGGTAGTTTACATTCAGGGCACCCTTCAGCAGAGAAGCACACTGCAAGGGACTGAACAGTACATATAAATGATTATAATGACTAAAGCCTCATAATTTTCCAGTTGAGTCCTTGCAAGATTCCTTTAAGTGATTCCAGCACACATGATTAGTAGAAAATTTTTGTTAAGTGTCAAGATCCAAACATACAGAACTCCACACATCATTAAGATCTGTCAAGAGCGCAGAACTGTGCACTTGCGGAATCTGCTGAGAAACTGGAACACTTCCCTTCTCTCCGAACAGTACAAAATAATGAATATTTTGAAACTGAAGAGCCTTGTCTGGGTAACCAAGAGGGAGACAACACTTTTAAGAAGCAAGGATAAGATTTTCATCAGATGAGCTATGATTTTTACAATGCTAAGAAAAAAAAAAAGAACTTTCAAACACTCAAACATTTTATCACTTAGCGTACTGAATAAGGGATCAGATAGAAGAGATTTGGGCAATAGCTGAAGGAGCTTATGAGCTGAAATTGCAGAAGCCAGAGAAATGCTCTCCTATTTTCCTCTCTGTTGCTGTACCTCTGATTTTATGTGCAAGACAGATCATAAAGTTCGACCTAAATAATTCTTCTACCAAGTTGGTAGAAGTTTGGTTCAGCGGGAGCATTCAGCTTAGATTTAAGATCATGTAAATTCATAAACTACCTGCGATATTAGCAGGAACACTTCTCAAAGTGCTAATTAGCCCCACTATTACTAATTTGTATCCCCTGGTCTGAACTAATGCATTTTCAATCTTTGATACGTGACTGTCTCAATTCTAGCAGAAATCTGTCTCGTCTTTTACTGCACACTTCCGCAAAGAGGAAAAGCCGATGAGGTCCATAAATATGAAGTCACCGTTCCTCCCACCACTAGTATTTAACACTCTCCAAACTACATAATTCATTATCCATCATACACATTGATGGGGACAATATTCCTCCTGTTCCCAGATGTACACTACCTGCTCCCAGATGTATCCTTCCTAGTTACGTAACTAATGCTTAACATACACACGTGTTTATTTATTTAAAAGGGCACACAGAAAACTGCACAGAAAATCATAGCTGTGCTATTTTCAAGATTCATTTTAGAATCTTAACATTTGCAGAACGATTTTTAACAAGAAATTTCCGAGAATTCTTTAGCCAAAGAAACAAAAAATATAAAAGAAAAAATTAACAGCATGCCATTGTTTAGCCAACTGAAAGCTTTCTCCCTGTGCCTTTGTGCACACATGCAGACATCTGCTTTCAGGGAATAAACTCTTCAAAAACATTACTGCTTTGCTCCTCTATTATATATCTGAATGTTATTTAAACCATTCCATACTATCTTTTTTATCAAAAACTAAAAAAATCTAATGAAATTTTAAGAAATGATCCACTTAGAACAATTCCTTCTAAATGTATACACATATGAACATTATCAGTGGAACACTGTCAAAAAGTTAGTTTTATTATAAAACAAAATCCAATGCAGATATAGAAAATGCATTTTTAATGCCTGTGTTGGATCTTCCTAAATCAAAGCAAACTGAAATACATCTCATCCTGCTGAGACAAGAGACTATTCAAAAAGTGGTCAGAAAACTCTGAGAAATAAGAGTATCAACTCCTGTAGAAGAAACCCCAACTTTTCCTGTACAAAGCCATCCTTTGCTCTTTTCCTTACACCATTCTGCATTGCCTCAAAATAGATAATGTAAATATTGGACTGTGCAAAACCAGTGAAACCACAAACAAAACAACATGCTTTTTTTATGCTATTACCTAAAGAAATAACACATGCACCTATCTGGTTCCTCATGTTCCGCCACCCAGATCAAATTTCTACTTGCTTGCACTTCCAAAATTTTAAAGAACATACAACTAAAATGAGGAAAAAAGTAGGTCCTGTAAATTATCATATGACTTCTCTGCTCCTGAAGATTTTTTGACGTGTACATTAGTCAGACATTTACGTCCCTCTTTTAAATTGACTTAAAACATTTAGTTTAAATTAGACTAAGGCTTCAATTGGTTGAAAATATTTTAGAAGAGTGTGTTTGATACTTTTTTGAATACTATCCTCCTGCAATGAATAAGCGATCATCTTTTTTTGAGAAGTAGCTATTGATGCTACAATATTTATATTGTCATGTTGTTTAGGAATGGAAAGTAAATTAAGCACTTGAAAAAAGAGGCAGGGGAAGGAAGTCAGGTGTGTTCAGCCCAGTATAGAGAAAGCAGGCTGGGGACCTAGATTTTCACTTCAACTATGTAACAACTGGAGAGAAGACAGAGTCAGACTTTTTCAGAAGTGCACATCTAAAGAAAATGGAGAAACAGTCACAAGTTGCAGCACAGGAAACTCTCACATGGGATAAAGAAAAATATTCAAGATGGCAATTAAGCACTGGAACAGGTGCCCAGAGAGGTGTTGTGATTTCCATCCTTGGATTCAAAATGGAACTGACTATGGACTTGTAAAGCCTAATCTAAATATGAAGTTATTCCTGCTCAAAGGCTCTGGATCACAGGACCTCCAGACGTATATTCCAACCTACCAACCTGCACTTCTCTATGATTCTAAGATACTTATAATGATTCTGAACAAAAAGGAGGAAAATGGCCAACACAACACTGTGATTTCTCAAGTTTTCATGCATAGTTTCATGCATTACTTCCCTTTTAATCTTTCCATAAGGATTATGCAATTTTACAAAATGNGTTTGATACTTTTTTGAATACTATCCTCCTGCAATGAATAAGCGATCATCTTTTTTTGAGAAGTAGCTATTGATGCTACAAGTTATTTAGAAAGTTAATACTCAAACCTGATATAATACTTGGAATTTTCATGAAGTGCTCCAGTAACCTTACTGTCAAGGAAATCAAACAACCGACAAAACCCCTTGACATTGTAATCCTTGCACAATTGATTGATCCTTGTGCTGCATCATGATTACACTAAAACTCTACTGCACAGGACAGACTTCACTGAAGGCTGTATTTTGTATGAACTAAGTAATTCTGCCTGAATAAATGATAACACATCAAAATAATTTCTCCCTCTGTGCATACACAGAAATCCAGTGAGAGCTGAAACCACCTCAATCTATTAACTGAAAACATTAGTTAATCTCTAGAACAAAACCAGTCCATAGTTAATTAGGGGACATGTTGCTGCAAAAGGCTTTCACTCAGTTTGAGGACTCCGATAGGAAAAGATATTTAGGAATTTTAAATTAACTTCTTGTGAATAATACCAATAAAACCTTTTTCCTTTGTATGTTTTCCTATAGATAATTATACTCCCTTATAATCCTTGACAAGTCTAGATGTTTTTCAGTACTTTAAATTTGGAAAATCAGAGTTTTAGTCTGCATGAACTAATTATTTTTTCTTTTAGCAGTTTCATCCTTGATTCTTTATAGTAACAGTTGCTGAAATCATTGAGAATCAGTGACCCTTTTCAAATTCCATCCATTTCTTATTTCTAAACTCTCTTCCATGCTTTGCAATAGAATGTGACACATAGCTACCTGAAGAGGCACTGAATGAGAACAGTGTAGATGCAACAGTTTGGTCTAACCAGTGAAGCTAAGAAACAGCGTTTAGAGAGTGACATGACTGGTATGGTGTTTGCTAGTTGCACCCTGTCCACTGGACCTGTTTCTGTGAACAAGAATATATTTATTTATATATGAACATATAATATATATATATATATATATATATATATGTAAAGGATTATTTATATTGTCATGTTGTTTAGGAATGGAAAGTAAATTAAGCACTTGAAAAAAGAGGCAGGGGAAGGAAGTCAGGTGTGTTCAGCCCAGTATAGAGAAAGCAGGCTGGGGACCTAGATTTTCACTTCAACTATGTAACAACTGGAGAGAAGACAGAGTCAGACTTTTTCAGAAGTGCACATCTAAAGAAAATGGAGAAACAGTCACAAGTTGCAGCACAGGAAACTCTCACATGGGATAAAGAAAAATATTCAAGATGGCAATTAAGCACTGGAACAGGTGCCCAGAGAGGTGTTGTGATTTCCATCCTTGGATTCAAAATGGAACTGACTATGGCCTTGTAAAGCCTAATCTAAATATGAAGTTATTCCTGCTCAAAGGCTCTGGATCACAGGACCTCCAGACGTATATTCCAACCTACCAACCTGCACTTCTCTATGATTCTAAGATACTTATAATGATTCTGAACAAAAAGGAGGAAAATGGCCAACACAACACTGTGATTTCTCAAGTTTTCATGCATAGTTTCATGCATTACTTCCCTTTTAATCTTTTCATAAGGATGATGCAATTTTACAAAATGGAGTTGTCACAGACCCAAGTTTTGATGAAGTTCTCCTATTTAAATGGGGAAATGTCGGGGGTTACATATTTCTGCAAGATACAGATCTGTCAGCAACTAGGTCAAGAGGTGCCCAATGGGAAACCCTGCCTTCTGTCTCCAAGTGACTACTGTACAGCAGATCCATAAAGTCTCCTTTTTATTTTAGATTATTTCCTTTCTGTCGTGCATGTGTGTGCAAACACCTACATATATGCTCATACACAGTTAAGTTCATAGAAATTTAAAACATATATACAGTACTGAAAAAGATATTAGTAGGAAAATTGGAACCAGTATTTCTACTGAAGGCCATGAAAGTGGGGGAAAGTAAAGGGTATGTGGATTTTCAATGGAATCAGAATGTTACAATCTCATTGGAAATTTAATTAATTATGGGAAATAGAAGTGTGACTCTTGAAAATACTTAGGGCGGACCTACCTTGGTTTCCGTTTCTAACAATTCAGTAAATATCATTTGTTAATGTCAAGATCACAAATGAGTTATAAGGAACATTACAGTAAATTACATAAGGCATCTAATATTGCCTTCTTTTGAGTAACAGAGCAGCATAAAATTTTAAAATTGCAAAGAAGAGGAATGAGTATGACAGATGGAAACAACCTACACTGTAGCTAATTTGGATTTTATTAAAATTGTTCAACTTTGGACATATATTAATAAAAGGATTCTTGGCAAAACTTACACTAGTCTATCAAACCTTGGTAAAGTGGCTTTCTTTCTGAAAATCTTCTTATGATTACGCATTCAAAACATTCTGTGCTAATTCCAGAAGAATAGCAATTTCAAGAATACCAAGTGTCATTGTCCAAATTAGAAGGTAAATCATGTTTGGTCACAGGGGAAGGAAAATGTGGAAATCATTCATTGCCCTAGACAAGGAATAAGATGTCTCAAAATCTTAAGCAAAGCAAAACCTTTTCTTTCCATAACTATAAAGATTAACTGGAAAGCTAGCATGTGTTAAATGAATACATGTATCTGCTTATGATACTGTGTAATATTTGAAAACCTTGGAAATACACCAACAAGACCTGGAGTGAAAACCTGAGTTTACAGAAATTTCTTTCTAGTGGGGTGTCAGAGTGGAACCAGATTTCACTCCAAAATTTTCATCTCACCATCTAATACTCACTTCTTTCCCCTTAAAAGCCTACATCAAATGCATATTTTTGTTTCTCATTCTTTTTAACCTAAAACGCTCATGATTAAAAAGTCTATTCTGGAATATGTTTTTAAAACTTGTTGAATTAAGGTTCTTCAATTTTTTTTTTGAATTCTTGATTCTAACTTCAGTCTTATCCCTTCAGAGTAAAGTTAGTCTGCACCTTTAAAGTCTAATCTGAAAGATTTCAAAATAGCAAATTGTATGGAACTCAATCTGTTTATCTGAAAAGGATGAAAGGGTTTGTGTTCCATCCAGATTTGAACTTTCGGTTCCACAGTGTCTACACATTTCAAACCAGAGGTTTACACCATTAAGACACAACACTCATGATAACTCCATCTTTCCTAGGTTAATATCCATGTTAGAAACATAAATGAATGCCTTGATAAACTAGTCAAATACTAGTTTACAATATTTTTGAATACTAAATGACAACTACTATGAAAAGTAGCTATCAAAATTGCATTTCAGTTGCAAGAAGTGATAGACTTCTTTTTTTTGTTAATCATACCTTACAAATCTCAGAAAAAAGGTAAGTCACTAACAGGAACATTAGTTAATTCCCTAATGACACAACGAAAACCCGCCTTCCATTTATTACCTTTGTCTCAGCCCACTTCCAAGGTAATCTGCCTGAGACTACCTTAGCTAACACACTGTGAAATAAATCCAATGTACCCTGTAACAGAGGCAGCCCCAGTTAATATTGTTCAAATTATTTACATCTGAAGGGCCGCGCCTGTCTGGATAGCTGGGCCCGACGCTTCTCTGGACTTGGTTTCTGCTACTCACATCTGTTTTAGCTTTAAGACTTTCACTGGTATTCTGCCAGCAGTCACAACTTTTTAATGGCTACAATAAACTACAGAGACTCATCAAATCTTTGTTGTACGTGTTAAAATTATAACCTCTTCAATTAAAATTTTGATTTAAAAATTAACTAGAGCACTAACTGAAGAAAAAAATCTGAAAGGGAATCTTTGAAAAAGATAAATTCTTACATAAGTGATTGTTTCTTTGTTTAATTATAACAGAAATAATCACAGGAATGCTTGTTTGAATCTGTTGCATATTTCTAAGTGATAAAATACCAACATCTGAAAACATTTCCACAACCTTTTTGGTTTCAAATATTTGTTGTCATTAACTTTGTATGTTAATTGCTTTTTTAACATACACCTTCACAAAGAATTGTGAAAACAACCTCAACATAACAATGTTTCTAGATTTGCTATAAATCACTACAAAAATTTGATTTAGAAAACAGAAATCATTGATCACTATAAAGTTGAAGTTTTTATTTTAGGAGTTAAAGAGTTTAGCTTTTCCTACTCGCTGTCTGTGTCTTTGCACTGTAGAACAAACATCATGTCAATGTCCCAGCCTCAGTGCAGATCCTGCACGACTAAGATGTATGACAGCAGGACTACATGCTGAAAAAGTACAAGATCAAACACAGATCATGTTTCTGCAAAAACTAGCCCAAAGGAGGGCAGGCCAAGGGGCTTCCAGGGCCAAGCGATGAGAGGAGATAGAGCACTCACTTATGCCCGGGTCGAACAAACAACAACTGATACTTTCCTACCACTATTAACCTTTGAAATTATGCTAAGGATGGCAGTGACCTAATCCAGCAATTCCTAGCTGTAAGGATAAACTATTTTGTAATGGTTTTCAACACCTTATATTGAAAAAATTTGAAAACAATTATCTTGTTCAACGCTGATTATAAAAGGACTCTTCCATTCTTGTGCAAAGATGGAAATCTAAGTGTAAAAGTTTTTACAGGTTTTTATGCAGATTCTCTTCCTAAACTCTATCTTCTACACAGAACTGCCTTAGTAAAGTAACAAATTTTTCTGTAGTTAGTAAACAAACCTTTCTGTAACAAGAAAAAGGCTTAAAATATTCAGTCATCTTTTGCTGAATTTATTTAGAAAACTGTATGCAGCACAAAATAGAAAAGAAACTGCTTGGAATACTTAAGAGAACAACCCTTCCTACTTTATTTCCACTCAGTACCTTGATTGATAGATGAGTTGGGTTTCTGAGCCCCTCTTTATAATAAACATTTTTAAATGTTTATTTTATGTCCCAGGGTGAAAATATTTTGAACTGGAGCTTTCCATTTCCCTTTGCTCTGCCTTGGCAAGCTGTGTTTTATTTCTACATTAATAGTATTCAACCCTTTCTTGTAGCTTTTGAATTGTTGTTATACAAGTACTGAAGAAAGTATTTATGTTATGGAGCTAACAGATATCTACAGTTAAACACATAGTTCTGGAGAAGCCAGAGGAAAATTCACACATAACTAAAGAAATATTCAGAAAGATTTCTTTAGGGGCCTTTCGATTGTAAAAGGGAAAATTACTTTTCAGGATCTCTACTTTCATTTTTATTAAGTCATGAGTTAAATTTTTTTTCTTTCTAATTTATGTGAGTAATTTGTGCCACAGTGTAAAAACTCTAAATGAATCAACACTATAAACCTAATTAGCAATAAGAAAACCTCATAAAGATCACATTTTAAGTGGCACTTTGTTGTTAGCAGAACAAATGTGAAAGTTCCCAGTTACCTTCTAGATCTCTCTTCAGTTTCCTTAGGTCTTTTATTAGGTCTTCAAATTTAACTTGGGAGGCCTGGAAAAAATCCTGTGGTTCTGGTAAAGGAAAAATACTCTTGTCTGTTCCTGCTTCCTAAACAAACAAACAAACAAACAAACAAGCCACTATGAAAATTGAATGCACTTCCAGGGAAATAAAATACTTTTTTTAAAAAATTCTCATCTATGAAACAGTGTTATAAAATTTAAAAATAACCTATTTTAAATCCGTCTTGCTAAAACAACATCTCATTCAAGATTAAATACTGACCATTCTGAGTATTGAAACTTACTTTTATATGTTGTAAAGCAACTGTGCTTAATGTGAACTTTGAAACATTAAACTCACAACATTTCAGTTAATTTTATGTCAATAAAACTTTAGATAAGGGATTAGAAGTTTCTTAAAAAAGGATAACAGGAATTCCCATTTTAATGCAAGAATTGATCTTATGCCAGAAGTTTGTGGTTTCACTCTCTCACAATTCATTAAAAACACACACACTTTATAAGCATTAATTGAAAACCCTATTCATATTTCCTCAGGCAGTTCACACAGATAAAAATACACAGTTGAAGGTTTATGTGGCTAAATAAATCACAGGGGTTAAAATCTGCATAGAACTCCTACGTATATATTTTATTTTTAGCACAGTAAGACAAAAACAATCAGAAGTAAAACAAACAAACAAAACCAGCAGAAGCTCCACCAAACGAAATGAAACAAAACCAGAAAAAAATCTCCAACCAACCAACAAAAAACTTTACAGGGTTCAAAGCAATATCTCCAGTGGAATTTTAACAAGTAAAGTATGTATAAATGCTATTAAAATGACGCTGCTGTCATAAGTATAAGCATACACTACTGTGCTTAAAATATGCTTATACCTGCATAGATTTCAGTCTGTAATAATGGAAAACTCATAGGTTGGAGAACTGTTTTGTGAATGGGGAAAAATTATTTTATTATTATAAAGATATGAACACTTTGGTGGAGAAAGTGCAACGGATGATAATCACGCTGTGTTTATTTCCTCCCAAGGAAAACTGTTTTGTTTTACAAAATTCCCTGAGTAAAATTACAGTATAGTAGAAAGTTTGCAGAAATATTTAAATAAATTAATTAGAGAGCATAAAAAACCCAATCCCCCAAGAAACCCCAAACCAACAAAATCAACAACAGAAAACACAAGAAAAAAAGAAAGAGAAACAAACAAACCCAAAAACCCTAAAGAAAGAAAGCTGATACAGATCTACACAACTCACAACTACTAACTCATCAATTCAACAACCTTATGTAAGAATTTAAAAAAAAAGGAAGAAAAAAAAAAAATCACGTTCTTAAAATCAATTAATAGCAATAGTTTCATTTAAAATACAATAGTTTAAATTTTCCACTCAATAAGTTTGGCTCTTGCCAATACCAAAAATATATCTATTTAATATATGAATGTATATAATATGTATAAATGCATATACAGAGGAGTATCATATACAATAGAATGTAACTCACTCAAAGCAGCATTTCAACCCCTAACTTCATCGCCATCAGCTGACTCACCTATCTTAAAATACCAACCTGTCCTTGCATTTTGTCCTAAGAGACAAATCATACTTCCGCGTTCCAATATAATGACATCAGAAGAAATTTTATGATGTTAGAGCAACCCATATGTAATAAGGCAGGGCTGCAGTGACCACCTGTCCAGTCTGCAGCAATCACAGCTAACTGCCTGCAGTGGTTCACTCAACATCCAATGTAAAATTTTCCAAGGTCTTATCTTAAAACTTATAGCAAATTTCATGCCTATTGAGCTACACAGCTATTATAAGAAAGCAAAAGAAATGTATTTTATTTTCCCATCAGAGGCAGTATGTTCAGATTTCTATAAAGCTATTACAAACCCTTTTATCATCTCTTAAAAAAGACAGGCTGATAGAGCAAATCAATCCTTTACCTTATCACAATGGCGTAGGTAATATATGACAACATAATCCACAAGATTAATACCGTTATCCTAGGAAAAATTAAAAATGTGTGATTAAAACTATTCGAGTGAAAATGTACTCTATTTCAAATAAAATGGATTATTATTTTTATACTGCTGTGAGAAACAGGATTTCCAATATTTTTTAGCCTTAGCATTACTGACCAAAAAAATTTGATTTTTTACAACATGAGCTTCATCATACCACTACTAGTAGATCTAGAGTTTCTTTTGGTCTTGAACAACGGGCAAAAAGACATGCAGAGAAGAATACATGGAAGAAGCTGTCTCCACATTTTATTTAGTAATAGAGGGCATTACAGAATAATAATATTAACTCATACAAAAATATTATTAAATAATATTACTCTTAAACATAATATAAACTAAATATTACAGTCACCTCAGATAGATTAATAGGAACAGAATTTCTTGATTCATATAGTCTCAATCCTCTATAAGCAAGATCTGAAAATGGCATAGATACTTTACATATTTTATTCTAAATATGAAACCAGACAGCATGCAACTAAGAAATATATTTCTTGCCTTGTTACCATATAAATATGAATTTTAATTCTCACTTTATGGAAGTGCCATTTCCATGTTCCTGCACACAACTGCACACAGTATTTTATTTTGTTACATGTCATTGGGTCAGCATGGGCCAGATGAACTAAGGAAAAGTTATACATTACATTCAGCAATATAAAAGAACAATGATATAGGGAATTATATCTGGAATGTCTTTGAAGTTTCTTGGATGTGTTTTCATATTTTATATTGACAGGTATCAGAACAAACATTTGTATGTGAACAATGTCTGACTTCCTGTACATAGCTGCCTTGTCTATATGAGAGTCTGCAGCACATTATATTTTATTAGTATCATACACCAGTAAAATTCTTAACTAAATAAGTCACTGCTGTCATGCAGAAAAAGCCACCCTGCACATGTAAGAGTTTTAGAAGCCATTACTGGCAGGTCCAAAAATCTCTCTAAAAAGTAACTTTCTAAGCTCGTGTGACAATAAATGACTTTTATGTGAAATAAGAGATATTTAGCACTGGCTCTTTACCTAAGCTCATGGAATTCAGCTCACTTAGATATGCTTGCTGGCAATTCATGAGAAGGGAGTAATTGGACACAGGAAGAATACCTTAATGTTCAAATGTACAAGACCCTGAATTCTTCTCCTTTGCAAATACAGTCTATCAATTACCTCTGAGATTTCATACTGAACTCCAGAAACTGGACCCTTTGAGTTTTTATGCATTTTGGAGACTGATCTAAATGAATAACATATTTTTTCTGGCTACCAGAAAACTGTAAATAATGTAATTTTTTAGCTTGTTTTGCTAAAGAACAAGTCTTAACACAGTAATATTTTATATCACGCACTCCTTTTCATAATGCATAATTTTGGAACATGCTTGTTAAATTCAGCCACACTGGAAAGTACCAGAGATTATGAAATTCTATGAAGTTTACAGGTAGATGAAAGAGTGAGACTAAACCTAGAACTTCTACTGGGGAAAGTCAGACAAAGCTGAGTTTTACATTTTTCTTCAAGGCGACCAGCCAGCCAACAAACACCTGAGTAATGGGAAACTTGGCCTGGTTCTGGTTAAGCTGCTGTTTGTACTGTGTCTTCTCCATGCAGTAGGACTGGGAAAAAAGTGATCATACGGAACAGCTGAACCATCACCACGAAGAGGAAAGTAAGAATTAGAATCACAGAATCATTTAGGTTGGAAAATACCTTTAAAATCATTGAGTCCAACTGCAAATCCAGCACTGCAAAATCTATCACTAAACTACATTTCTAAGTGCCACCTCCAAGGACATTGACTCCACCACCTCTCTGGGCAGCTTGTTCTAATGCCTCATAACCCTTTCAGTGTAGAAATTTTTCCTAATATCCAAGCTAAAATTCCCTTGAAGCAACCTGAGGCTGCCTTCTCTCATCCTATTTTTTGCTGCTTGGGAGAAGACCCCACCTGGTTACAGCCTCCTTTCAGGGAGTTGTAGAGAGTGATAAGGTTTCACCTGAGCTTCCTTTCCTTCAAGCTAAACTACCCCAGCTCCCTCAGCTGCTCCTTGTAAGACTTGTGCTCCAGACTCTCTACCAGTTTTGTTGATCTCTGGACATGCTCCAGCACCTCAATGTCTTTAGGAGACAAAGGACTCAAATCCTATGGAAAAAGCTTTCATTAAAACAGCTGCTCACTGAGCAGTTCATTAAATGTGTTTCTACACTTTGTTAATGATGACATACACAAGTAGGCCAAAATGCTCCACAGATGTACAGTTTTGCTGACACTGCCTGTCTCACAAATGCATACCTATATATATGAAGAATAACGGGGAATAAAAACTTAAAATCTATATCTCTTGTAGTAAAGAAAGTACTTCACTTAAGAACAGTGGAAGAGCATGGAAGATTTTTTTTCCCTCACACCCCAGGTCTATACCAACATCAGCAGAAAACTATCTCCTATTCTCTGCTGCTTCCTATATTTGTGTGGTGCCTAGGTATGTTTTGTCAAAGAATGACTTTGAGCAGCGTTTCCACTGCCTGTATTACCGAACACCTCCTCCTCTGCTCTATTGAAATAAGAAACAAAGTAACCTCATCTCAGAAGGTGCCTAGCCTTTGAGCCTGACTTTGATCCTACCATGACTAATCAAAAACCAGCGAGCACTTCTCAGTTTTTGACAAAATAAATTACTGCTATCTATGAGCATTTTCTTGTGCATGCCACTCAAAATTCATGCCCTACATCAATTTAACTGACAATTTTAAAAAAGCCCAGAAAATATCTTGTTGGGTGTGACATCTCTTTGATCCCTCATATATAATTTGTTAGTGTATAATGCTATAATGAACTTTTACGGACGTTTTGTTTTTAAACCTGATTTTTAAAGCATTTTTACTCACACAGAGTGACCTTCATTTAAGAGTATGAAAAAAGAATGGGGACATTTACTGGAGAAGACTTGAGTAGTCTGTGCTTTCTCATTTCTCTCTACTCTACTAAGTCCCTGCTAAGAAAAGAGACACACAGAAGTTCTCACTTAAGATAATTATCCTAGTAGTACTAAACAGGAGAAATTAAGAGATTATGGAAACATACACATGTGCAGAAGAAGGAGGTGAAAAGATAGGATAAAACAAATAAAAACTGTACAAATCACCTTGCTTTCTCAAGCAAGAATAGTAAGAAATAAAAGATTAACTTCTGACAGATGAAGGAACAAGAAAAAAAAATCACTTCAGAAAAAATGTCTTTAAATTAACATTAGCACTTACTCTGCTTTTGACATCCTTTAGTTTGGGGAGTATTTCCAAACCAAATCCATCAGCTTGACCTCGGGTCCTATTCCCTCCGTTCATGTAATTTCCAAAAGCCAGAATCAAACCCAAAATTTCCTTTACACTTGTCATGCTCAGCAAAGCCTGTAAAATGGATACTGGTCTGTACATTCTGTTGGCATAAAAATTCTAATTGCAAGTATAAAATAGCTCATTTTTTTCATTTTATTTTTGCTTAAATTTTTCTCTTTTCTGTTTATACCTTGGTAGGTATAGGAAGCTGAAGCTGGTACAATAATCAAGGCTTTTAAGAGAAACTTTTTTAAGACTGTATCTCCCTAAAATAGTATGTTTAACATAATCCATATGAAGCAAATTACATGGCATCAAATGCTATGTCAATGACAAAAGATTAATGGAAGATTTCTAAACATTCTCAGAAGACTTCAAAAATCTTACAGACAAGGAGGTGGTTTATCATGAGTTTGCATAATTCACAGTCAAATGGAGATGTGCTATTTTTGCTGCCACGAGGTTAGACACAGACGGTCATTCAGTCTGCTTCTCATAGGTCTGAAAATTCACATTCCTGGATCCATACTTAATCCAGATATAACAGGGCTAAGGACTAACTAATTACAAACCTCAGAAAAGAAAACAATTCTAGAAACAGTGTAGAACTGGTAAATTATTCTCAGTCACATAAAAAGACATTGGTCAATTGAAAATCCGAGGCCACAGACATAATTCTTAACTATGCAGCCTTACACACTGGATAAATCAACTTCAGTATGAACTCCTCATAAGCAAACTGAAGGCAATACGACTTTCCCTATCTCACACACACTAATTTCTTATTTATCCCTCCTTCAGAAAGGAAAAAAACAAGTAACTATTGCAAAGAACTCCAAAGGGGTAGGGCATGGGTACTTTGTGAAAGGAAAGATAATCAAAAGCTGATCTTCAAATTAAAAAAAAAAAAAAAAAAATTACTTTTCTGGTTTGGATGTTAGACTTTTAGGCCACTATTTAATTTCTCTCTTAATTTCTACCTCATTCTACTTTCCATAATTTGTTATAATTTATAAATCTTGTCCTTAGTCTTTTATAGTACGAAAATATTACGTAGAGCTCTGTCACATATTAAAAATTCTGCTGTATAAGGGTTACCAGAAATTAATAGATGCCAAGGGAAAGTAATAAGCTAATGTACATGACAAGCATCTCTTGGAATCAACAGTGGTATGCAAAAAAAAGGAAGTTTGCAAGGCCCTGTGCTAAGGTTGTCTTGTATTCAATTTCTAGTTTATCGAGATTATCTGTTACACTACTTAATACTCAAAGTAATAAAAATCAACCATTCAAATACAAATAAATTTCCATGTCCTCCATGGGGCATCAGACGCAATTCACCTTCCACCTTCCCTCCTCCTTTTGCTCTTTTAAGCAGCTAAAAATTTACTACAGTTTTATTTTCCTAAAAAGCCAGTAAGTGGGATTAAGGCTCCTATACTCTACAATGAATTGACGTTTACTTGAGCCTTCATTGGGACTCACCTTGGAAACACGAGTTACGATATCTACTTTCCGGTGCACTGATGTTATCCCTTCAGAGAAAACTGACTGGAAGATGATGCACTGAGCTCGTTCTGCAAAGTTGGGAATTTGAGATAACTCATACAGAAATCTGTGGGGAAAAAAGGAATATTAGTGAATCTTTGTAATTCTTCTCTGTGGGGTACATAATGGATCAAAGCCTTCAGTAGCATGAAATATACATGAACTATTTCCTCCTTTGAATCAAATCTGATAGAATTTGTAATTGTTATATTCTTTATGCTAAGAATGCATTAAAAATCCTATTAATGTCAAGAAAAAGGGAAGACATTAATCATTATCGTATCAGTCCATTAACTATCATAGCTGCACAGTAATAAATAGAAAAATCTCAAACCTAAATCTTTTATTAAAAAAAAAAGGAAAATCTAGATAGCACTATCTATGTACTAACTTAAGCAGTTTTGCTACCCTTAAAGATCTGCTCAGAAATACAGAACTCAATATATTCCTACAAATTTATTTCATACTATAAAATGTCTGCCAACAGCTTTCTTCTGATTCTCACCATCAATTTTCTTCTTCTAATTTGCACCACACTTTCAATCATACAGCAGCATGTTTCATGGGAATATACCTAGCTGTGTATTTAGCTCTAAAATACTTGCAGAGTATATATGCCTTCAGTCACTGTTCAGCAAAGTGACTAAGTCTTCATCTGCTCTATATCTGTCCTCACAAGTACATATTCCTCATGACTCTACTGTAGCTTTTTGTCTTTTAACTCTTTGGTAAATAAAAATAAACAGAGGCATATTCAAAAACTTCATATCTCATAAAATCAAAGCATCCCAAAGGTATCAGTAATTCCTCCCTTTTTACCAATTTAAAACATAAGAACTTGGTTGATAATACAAAAAGCTTTAGTATTTCTTATAATAACAATATATAATAACAATCATTTGCTCTTGGGTTTTGAGTTTAAGATTTCAGAGATACACGAACTTTATTAAAATCCAGAAGCAAACATGTCTTTTGCTCCAATATCACTTCAGCATCATTCTTCTAATCTCCTGTCTACAGATATCCTTAGATTCCCCTTAATGCAATGCTATAAAGATTTTTTCTACCTCACCAAATTATGGGAAATTCAGCATTCAATTTATTAGCTTGAATTCTTCTTAACTTTTTAAAAATTATTTAAGCCAATACACCAAATATTTCCAAATTATTTCTTTTTCACAATAAATAGTAACAGTATGTTAAAATCTGATTTATACATTTCTCACGCATGCTAGGCTTTGCTGAGTACACAGTGACTGTTTAAAAAATATGCAGAATTCACCTGTGGCTGGTGTGAAAGACTATGTTTTAATTGAAATACCATTTTTTTGTTTCTTTTTCTTTCCTTTTCTTTCTCGCCTGATGAAAAAACCTATTGTGAGAGAAGGATCAGGGAGGCCCAGCTTGGCTCTTAGACTTAAGAAGTGGGAAAAAAGAAATGCCAAGCTGGTATTAATAAAAATGCTTCCTATTGGGAATGAATGGTATTGCCAGGAAAAGAAAAGAGGGTATTTTGCACTTTGTGTGAGAGAAACAAAGGAAAGAAAAACCAAACTGCTTCATTAAAGTTCTAACATACATACAATTAAAAAGTTTAAATTTAAAAAGTCAAATGACACATATTGCTTTCCTGAGAAAAGAGAACTATTTCCCACATGGCTGATTATGAGACTACAATGACATTGTGCCGAGAGTTAAAAGAGCATCAGTGTAAAAATAAGATGTCTCCAGATTTTGGAATTCAGAGTACCCAAAGTAAATATCCAGACAGAACACTTATAACTGAAATCTGTCACAAAAAGGAATCTTAGTGACTACAGATGTAGCTACTAAACAAAAAGTCACAGCATGAAACTATGGTTGTCACAGATAAACCACCAATTCAGATGGACAAAACTTTGGGAAAGAAACATATTCTTATTTCAATTTTTGTCTGAGAAAAGTATGATTTTGACTTTAAAGTAATGGTGACATGTCTGTGACATAGATTTTGGATGAGTTTCTCATTACTACAATTCTGATGGCCTAAAATAAACATAGAAAATATGTTCATCTCTGTGAGGTATATCATACTCTTCTCTTTCTGAAACTGTAAATAAAAAATCCATTTACTTGAAAATTCTTTTAGCCTACCAGAGCCCTGTAGTAAAGGACTTAAAAGAACTTTCAAATCAGGCATATTGTTATGGTGTTACTGTAAGAGAACATTCTTGCAGAAGATGGACAAGGAAGGCTGATTCTAAGGAGGCAAACTAATTTATCCACATATGAAGAATATAAAATTTAGAAACAATTTCCTTGGAAAAAGCTGTGTCTAATCCTGCAACCTTCTAAGTATGACAGCAGGATTTAACCTGAAGTCCGAGCAGAGCTGCCTTCAAAGACAAGCAAGTGGCATTACTGGGACAGCAATTATAAATTGCTCCCTATTTCCTGAATCAAACTGCATTCAAACCAGTACCATATTTTGCTACTATTTTCTTTACTAGTACTTATTTCACAGTGGAGAGGACTACACAGAGAATGTAACACAACTAAAAGTGTCTCTTGGAAATAGCTGTAGCATCTGTATCCTGCCAGCAAAGCCCCAAGCTGTGGCCAATTTTGCATATAAATCTTTATCATGATTATTAATATTAGCATTTTAACAACTATAATCATGAGGCATAATTTAGGGAGGCACTGTTATGTTGCTGTCACAGTTTGTGCCAAAGTTAACATATGAGAAAGACAAATAAAAATCACATGTGCAAAAGAACATCAGTGATACCACTAAAGCTTTTTATTTGTCCAGTAATCCAAGAACTTTAAGGTTTCCTTTAGGTTTCTGTGAACTCAAATCAATGTTTTCACTATATGAATGACTTCTGTTAGTACGTGCAACCATCTGACAAATTATTTAATCTACACTTTTGTTCTGATCTTCATTGAACAAAACACATGAGGCTTATGCCCCACAGCAAATATTTTTAATCACACATACAAATTTAGCACTTTTCTGTCTTTAACCTTTTATGAAGCTAATAAGTAAAGCACAGTTCCAACCAATCTCCAGTTCTGCAGGTAGGTTGACTCAGAGGCTGACTTACACAACAAAGCTAGGGGCACATGATCTACTGAGTTTTCAGAAATCACATTATTTTGAAGGTCCAACAAAATTCACAGAAGTGCATAAAGAGAATTGTTTGCCCCTTAAGCTACCTTTAAAAAAGCTGTTTTTCTTAATCTCTGTAGTTTAATAATAGGGTAAAAATGGGATACTTAAGACTTGCAGAGAGAGCACAGAGTAATAATTGATAAAAATATATATTTTGTCTTTGATACTACTATTTCACTCTGAACCACCAGGCATAACTGCTTTATTTACAGTTCTTAATTATGGAACAATGACAGTATAAATCCAACTTTATGTTTAATTAAGATTAAACTCTCTGCACTGTAGGTTACAAAAAAGACAACCTCTTATAACCCTAGAACTCTACGAGATTCGTATTCTCCAGAAGACAAAATGCATTCATATTTATTTAACTTGGACATACAGCAAACAGACTGCCAGAGATTCAAGCTCTGGAAAACATCAGCTAGTCACACAATGTATCCTTATGCCCCAAGCCAAGGCAGTGAAAGCCATGGACATGGGATGCAAAAGTAAGCTACACTTTACAGACATCTGTCTTCTTAAGACTTATTAAAGAACAATAGCCTCTCTTAATCAAGAGTAAGATAACAGCCTTATATCTTAACACTAGCTTATTCCTTAGTGTGCAGTCACAGATGAGTATTTAGCTGCCTCATGTAAGGAGAAAAAGAAAAAAAATAATCTGTTCTTCAGCACTAACATTTTAATGGGAAAGAAAGGCACAAAAATGTAATAATTCTGACATTAACCAATCATATAGTATCTCTGCTATTTCAGTTCTTCCTCCCCTACCCTTTCTTACACCTGAAACAGCAGAAAAGACAAAAACAGACAAGATGGAAAAGGAAACAAGATGACAGAGAGGCCTCAGGGAAGGAAGATTTGAAGAGGATAAGAATTCAAAAGGAAAAAGCATTGAAGTAGCAGAAGACAAAAAAAATCAGTAGGCCAAAATCTGAAAGAGAATGTATATGCTAAAATAAAATTCAGGATTGCTATTCCGTTCGTGAATTCTGCAGGATTCTTTCACATCAGTCTAAGGTGTATTACTACAGAAGGAGCAACACTTAAGAAGTTTTTCATTCTAACAGTAGTCACTGGGTGCAACAGCTGCAGGACAGGAACTACAGAATCAGTCTTGTAAGTCTTCAGTCAACTTGATCAGTGTACAATGTGTCTTTGACACAGGACCAACCCAAACCCTCAGTTCACGGAGCTCTTTCAAATAATTTACAACCAAAATCAGTCTGGCCCTGCTTTATGAAATGTTAATTTATCCATAAATGCTCTAAGAGAAGGATAAGCCTTTTAGTAATGTGAGAATGGGAACAAAAATTCTTATTGATTCAAGGCTACATATTTTATCAGGTCTGGTGGTCAAAGTTGATGTAGTAAAATCTGTCATGTCTGAAAAAAGTTTTTTGATAAAGGCAAATTTTTCATCATGCCTTGAAATACACAAAAAAGCTCATAATTTAAAAAAAGCTTATAATTACTTACCAAGAGTTATGTATCAAAATTGCATTCAACATATCATCAAAGGACTACATTACATAATGACAAAATATTTTAAAACAAAATCTTACTGTTCTGGTTTATCCAGAAGCTTCAGTTCCTCCTCTTTTGAAGTCTGATAATATTGCTTGATTTTCTCCAGTTCATCCTTTTGTGCTCTCTGAGTGAATTAATATAAACTAATTAGTTACTAATTAAAAAGAAAATAATAAATTACTACTTTACCTGTTTGCCTGCAAGCAGCAATTATGGCTTTTTTTACTGAGGAACATTTAGACTATGCAAAAGAGCAATGCTTAAAGATCTGTGATAAATTCCTTCAGTGCCTTACATGCCATTTACCACACAGAACCATCCCCAAGAGTCACTTCATGTGCTCAAGAGCACTGTCCAAACACTTCTTGAACTCTGTCAGGATGATGCTGTGACCACTTATCTGGGGAGCCTGTTCCAGTGCCCGACCCAGCTCTGGGTGAAGACCTTTTCCTAATACCTAATCTAAATGTTCCCTGACACAACTTCAGGCCATTCCTTCTGGTCCTGTCACTGGTCACCACAAAGAGAAGATCAGTGCCTGCCCCTCCTCCTCCTCCCCCCGTGAAGAAGCTGCAGGCAGCTATGAGGTTGTCCCTCGGTGTCCTCCTGGCTGAAGAAGCCAAGTGACCTCAGCTGTTCCTTGTATGTCTTCTCCTGATGGTCCTTCACCATCTTCATTGCCCTACTTTGGATGCTCTCTAATAGCTTAATAACATCTTATGTTGTGGTGCCAAAAACTGCCCCCAGCACTGGAGGTGAGGCTGCTCCAGTGCAGAGCAGAGCAGGACAATCCCCTCCCTTGCCTGGCTGGTGATGCTGTGCCTGACACAGCCCAGGACACACTTGCCCCTCCTGGCTGCCAGGGCACTGCTGGCTACCATTCAATTTGCCATCGACCAGGGCCCCCAAGGTCCTTTCCATCGAGCTTCTTTTCAGTGTTTCATTCCCCAGAGCTGCCCCATCCCAGGTGCAGAATCTGCCATTTTTCTTTTTTAAACTTCATGTGGTTAGTGAATGCACAGCCCTCTGATTTGTCAAGGCCTCTTGGCCTTCAAGGGAGTCAATGGCTCCTCCCAATTTAGGATCATTGTCAAGCCCACCTAATACACATTCCAGTCCTGTCCCCAAGCTGTTAATGAAGATGTTGAACAGCACAGGGCCCAGGATAGAGCCCTGCAGAACCCTACTAGTGACAGGTCCCCAGTCTGCTGTCACCCCATTCACTGTAACCCTTTGTGCCTGACCCATGAACCAGCTGCTCACCCATCATGTGATGTGTTTATCCAGCTGTGTGCTGGACATTTTATCCAAAAGGATACTCTCACAGTATCAACAGCCTCAACATTTTCACTGAAATCCATAAAGATTACAACAACTGGCTTCCTTTAGTCATAGAATCACTGAACATGCTGAGTTGAAATGGACCCATCAGGACCACTGAGTACAACTCCTGGCCCTACAGAGGACACCCCAAGATTCACACTGTGTGCCTGAGAGCATTGTCCAAATACTTCCAGTTGACTGGGACCTCTCCAGATTCCCAAAAGCATTCAAAAATCATCAACACAGGCCTCACAATGACATCAGCTAACTCACTGAATGTTCTTGGATTAATTCCCTCTAGGCCCATAAACATATAGGGATCCAGCTGGAGCAGCAGATCCCACACAAGTTCAGAGTTGACTGGGAGTTGATCAATCTCACAGTCATGGTCATCCAGCTCAGGGTACTGGGAGCCCCTCACCCATCGTGAATGTTGAAGACAGAGGCAAAGAAAGCATTAAACACCTCTTCCTTGTCTATGTCCCTGTTTCTGAAGTGGCCATCCTCATCCTGTAACAAGATGATGTTTTTACACTGCCTTTTGCTATTAACATATTTTAAAACCCTCATTTTATTGTCCTCCACAGTTCTAGTCAGGTTCAACTCCAACTGAGCTTTGGCTGCACAAATTTTCTCCCTACAGTGGCAAGCAGCATCTCTGTATTCCTCCCACATCACCTGACCTTACTTCCACTGGGCTTACACCTTCTATTTTTGCCTTGGCTCCAAAAGAAGATCCTCAGCTCAGCCAAGCCAACCTTCTGCTTCATTTGCTTGAATTCTGACACCTAGGAATAGCCTTCTCCTGTGCCCTTCATGAAGGGGTGTTTGAAAAATAATCTGCATAATCAGCACTGATGGACCCCAGAACCTTCAGAAGCATTTTCTCAGGGGACCTTACTCACTAGTTCCCTGTGGAGCCTCAAGTCTGTGTCCAAATTATTTTGGTGATTAACCACATTTTTACCACATCTTTACTTACATTTTCATACAGTGCTTCCAGTGTTTCCAGATCTACTACGGAGTCATCAACACACAATATAGCTGTATAGAATACAAACACAAATTAGACACTGGAAAACATAATTGAAACTTCAATTCTTTTTCCTGAGAAATGTACCAAAGGGTTCTAACCTAGATAAAGGACATATATGTATCCAGTTAATTTTTTTTTTATTTTCAGCATTTTATTTTTGATCTGACATCAAATCACAGCACTCAAGCAAGAACGTTCTATAAACTCTGTCTTAGGAGAAAGTGTTCTACTTTTTCTCTCCAATATAATCAGCAGTCAAAGATGTGACCAGTCAAATAGCTAGCTGATTGTGTAGCTGGCCCAGTAAGAGAACATGAGAACAACTGATACCAGACAATGAACAGCACAGATTTCATGCTAGCTTAGAAGGCCCAATAGGAAGGAATTGAGGGTTAGGGTATTTAAGTCTCCCTGTGTGCATGGGAAATCAGGGAGATATGCTTGTCTAGGAGCTAGCAATCTTGGTAGATAGACAAGTAGACAAACTTCCAAAGTTTGCAAGTTATAAATTTGCAAGCACGAAAGATTGTGCTACAGTTTTTCTTATCTTCAACAAGCTCACATTTAAGACAGCTTTTTCCAATAG
Organism: Rhipidura dahli; assembly: GCA_013399225.1. Classification (NCBI taxonomy): domain Eukaryota; kingdom Metazoa; phylum Chordata; class Aves; order Passeriformes; family Rhipiduridae; genus Rhipidura; species Rhipidura dahli. The sequence goes on from VXAC01004966.1 coordinate 322,968, forward strand.
AAAATTACCCACATGACAATTTCCAGATAAATACTTTTCAATATCACAGTGAAACACATGAAGTACACTCTTCAGTGATTAATTATGCTTCATTACTAAAAATGAGACGTCTCAAAATGTTTCCTATCTTAGTTCCAAATATTACTATGTTTGGAATATATGACATAGGTGCTTCCAACATTTGCAAATCTCATTACAATTTAGGCAATGTTTTGGTACTCTTCTGAAAACTAAATGGGATTGCTTCATGGTGCTTTCTAATGCACTCTAATGCTAAATTCCACTAAGCCGAGAGATGCATAATGGAATGGAATTTAAACTCTGGTTGTTTAAATTTTCTGAAACCAGCTTTTCCTCAAGAATCATAATGGGACTGGGCACAGTTTTTGAACTCATGACTTATATTTAAATATCAGTGAGAACATTAATCCCAAAGGAATCAAGCATATAATCAGTGAATCGTCATTAGCTACTACCTGATAACTTTTAATTCAACTGTATTATATTTCCTCAAATGATCCTTAACTGCTTATGAATCTAGAAGATTTTGAAAGCTCTTGCTGCTTTTGCAATCACTGTTTGAAAGGGGAAAGGCACACATCTTTAAATAATTATTTAAAAGTAATAAGCTTTCGCCTGCTCTACCACCTACCCCATGATTTTACATTGTGAAATTAACCAGCAGGCTAGTAAATTTTCTCTGTGGCAGCCTAATTAATTTTATTAAAAGGTCCAGTGACATTTAGAATGCTTTAAAATTCTGCCTGTCACTTATGATTCCATCTGTTGACATTACACCTCGGTTAGAAGTAAAGAATTATAAAGAAGACAGTATCAATGAAAAAAGCAGTATTTCCAACCATTTTTGTCTTACTGGAAAGACTCAAAAACCCTCAAGACTGTAACCAAATGTAAAGCCTGAACATCTGAGATTGACAAAATCTTTGTTCAAAGAAAACTCATTAGGATTTGAATTTATGAGATTATCTCTCATCTCCTGCAAGATGGTTCCAAGAGTTCCACTGTCTTCTGTATCATCCAGTAAAATTTCAAAAGAACGTAAGAGATGGAAAACCTCTTGGAAAATTGGTTTTACACTCGAATATATTTAATTGTTAAGAGTAACAATATCCATATTGAGTTCAGAAACTTCCCCTTGTGCTTTAACTTTTATCCTGTTTTAGCACATTTAGAAATCTGTTTACAAGGAGAAATTTACTTGTCCAGAAAAAAATTTACTTGTATCTAGAAAAAGCAACTTACTGGAGGCAATTTAAAGTTGTACTAGAAATGCAAAGCACGTAATTGATAGACAAATTTTTATGTGCAGAACTACTACGATGACAGGAAGTAATTTGATAAAAAACCCACATTAACAAGAATATCAAGAGTTACACACCCAGATGAAATTTTTAGCTTCCCTTAAAGCTAAAAATATCCCTTAAGCCAGATATTTGTCACCAAAAAGGCCCCAGAGTCACAAAGTGTTTTTTAATGTTCTATTTATGTTATCCATGTTTCTGTACTCAGCATCAAGATCTAACAAACTAACAACATCAAGATCTAACTCAACTCAAGATTTAACAAATCAACATTGTCTTGAAGTGACATGATAAAACAAGAAGTGCTTGTGATAAAACTAATGAAATACAATCTGCTAAACCACATTTTAAACAGAATGAATAATAATCAATTTTAAAGAGACATTGATATGAGTTATTTTCTCTTTTGGAGAGAGCATGTGATTGTATAAAAGCAGCAAGAAAATATTTTCTGATTTACTTGCTATACAACCTGTACTGCTACTACTGGCAATGCACAGGCAGACAACTGCAGTTAAAAATCTAGCCATATATCTGGACATCTTAGGATGTCAATGTATGTAGAGACACATTCCCAGTAAGTCAGAAGTACTGCCAAAATCCACATAACCTCCTTTATTTCACCTTTATATATTTTAATATCCTCGCCCTTATTTTTTCTTTTTTTCTTTCAAACTGATTGAACTGAATGCCATGCACATTTGGAGCAGAAGACAAAACTGAAAACATGCAAATTTATGAAGATTGGCCGATTTTTTTGAAAAGAAGCAATAATTTTGAAAAGCTGGAAGAAATCCCCAAATTCACAGGTGTCTTAGTATTCTTCTTATTCTTAAAATATGACATGGGCAATACATTCACAGTATGTTGTGCAAATTAGCTTGAATTGGGGAAGCTTAAAAAACCCCACTGCACTAGATCAAAGAAAGTAATTATTTTGATTTTTACTTAAGGGAACAACAAAAGCTTTTTAATTTTTCTACAAAAAAAAAACCCCACTTTTATTCATATATATATATAAACCTTATCAGAATTAATAGAAACCTTGATATGTTTTTCAAAATGCTCTTCCTGATACAATGAATTTAACTATGATACTTTACTGCATATATGTCATTACATCAAGGCTTATGTAAGTGTAAGTAATATAAGCGAAGTATCATAAATCTACAAAAGAGGCTCCAAAACAATTAATAGCTATTACAATATCAATCATCATCGGTGGTTTTTACTTTCATCTTGCTTTCTAGTTAGCTGTCGTCCTTACACTGTCAGTTCAGTTAGAATATTTCACCTACACCTCACAATATGTCAAAAGGAAGTAGACTCATGCTGTGAAAAGCTGGTAATTTTATTGGGTTCCTCTACCTTTAAAAAATCTGTTACTTGGCCAAGTCTGGTTTCTGAGATCCTTTTTTGCAGGGAAATTGAGGCAAACATTTTTATGTTGCCTATGGTGTCTGCTCACAAGAAGAAGAATTTATATACACAAGGATCATTAGTGCAGGGTTGCACCCATTAGGATATAATAACCGTCAGCTAGGACAAAAAACAGATCAGCATCGTGCATTCAAACTAACAGGCACACATAAAAATACTTGCCAGCTACATTTCACATACTAAGAGCATTGCTTCAAATATAAACTTATACCAAAGGTTTTCAACATACTAACATCTAAAAAATGAATCCAACAGATTCCCTGCTGCACACATTTTTCACATACACTAATCAATTAAAAAATGTAAACCAAAAAAAAAAGCGGAGAATTTAAAGCTTACTGTGTGCACTCTACATACAACTTCAGAATTTAGAGCTTAAATAAGAAAAATACACCTATCTCCTCTAAATCAGTTTAAATACCAACAGTCTTAAGGCTGAATCAAATATACAGCCTCACTGCTACTAAACAGTGGTTAAATCAGGATTTAAATCCTCCTGACAGAGCTTACATACACTCACCAGTATAAACCATTTAATGTGACAATTACACTATGAAATATGAAGAAATCACCCTCACTGCTCCCAAATGATACAACAAAAGTACACTATTTAAATAAAAGGAGCTTGCCAAAGGTACATTTATTTGACCTGGAAGTACTTAGTTGTTTTACATACTACATTCTGTTGAGTAAGGCTTGATTTCATGGGAACATGTAGCCCACTATCAGGAAATTTAGATAAAATTGTAACTGACCTAGTAAATAAGACAGTGACTGTTAAACACTTGGCAAAACTGCCTGTAATATCCAAATCCCTCTGGTTTACTTCTGAAAAACTGTTATGTTATCAACTTATTTAAAGGTTTTCTCCAGTATTAACTGCCATGCAATGCAAAAAAAAATACACACAATAAAGAAGCACCATGGGCAAAATGTAGGTTTAGAAGACTAAGAAAGCTCAAATCCTGCAAGAAGTCATGAACAAAAGACTCTGGCTCTAATGTGGACCTACCCACATGCAATGGATATCCAAAACAGATTCATAAAAACGTATGCTGTGAATTTTCCCAAAAAAGAGAAAAACATTTAATTTTAAATAAAATTGTTTCCCAACTTCTGAGATGGGTATGCAGCTATCTTTATACTTCATGCATAATATAGCATGAATATACAGAATACATACATGCAATATTTTGTGTAGTTGGAAGTGTCACACAACTTTGGAACAACAGTTTTTATATCTTTATAAACCATACTTCCATCCTGCAAAATATTTCAGTTGAAACCCCACAAAACTCTTTTCACATAGTGCAAGTAAGAAATATTCCAAAGCATTTCTCTTTACCCAGAACTATTTCCAAAATACTGAGAAGCTGTGCTGCATGGTATGGTTAAAACATAAACTGGAATCTAGAAATTCTGAGCACATTAAGGTCTGCAGTTTAGAGTTGCTTCAGAATGGTCTGCCTTATGCACACAAAATGTAGCCTTTAAGATGCTAAGAAAAATGCCTGGTTAACAGTGATAGTGGTCTCTGAATTTAGCTGTGCTGGAAGGTGTAACTCACACTAAGACAATGCAAACCTATTTATATACCTTCTACAGCCTCTTATTGGAGAGCTCCCAGGATGATTAGAAATATAATACTGAATCAGAATGGTTACTAGACTGATCATCAGTCTGGCTGGGTTAATCTCCAGTTCACATTCTGCCAATTATTTACTCCCCTGTGCTGACAACGGAGGGGAAATTTTGAAGTTGAAGAAAACCACACAGACACTTCACCTTTAGCATTAAAAACATCTTGATGCTAAGGACCAATGTTAAGTTCTCCCCTTTGTCATACAGGCTACACCGTGCTGGCATTGTAATGCCACAGCACAGCTACTTGGGCTTTGGTAAATGTAGCAGCAAAGCTTGCAGCTGGCCTACGTGGAGTAACACAGCACTCTACTACCACAAAGTGTACAATAAGCTATTAACTGTGCATCTCATGTGATCTACCGTATCTCTAAGATTTAGTCCCATGGAAAATATAGCAGCAGACCATCTAGTTAATGTGTCCTGACAGCACTCACAGATAATTGCCAGTGGAACATTTCCCCCAATGTGCAGAAGCAGAACTTCCAGTGCCCTAGAATTCTAGTGGAAAGATGCAGGTACTGTGGAGGTAGGGAGTGATTTGGGAGAATCTCTCTTTTGAACACAGGCATCTACATTTTATGTACATCCCATTTTCTGTAACTAAAAGTTTTTTTTCATCTGGGCTGCCCCACAATTTTGCCAGTTAATTCTTGAACAAGTATCTCAGTAGCTCATGGAAAACCAGCACAAATGACATACACTGCAGAAAATTGTATTATTATGTGTTTTCCAGTGCACTGCTATTGCCAACTACTATACTGGAACTGTCTCAGTGAGTGGAATGTTGTCCTGTAAAAAGTTAGGACAAGGGCCCACACAGCATTTTCACATACAGTTATAATGATCATTTCCTATTACAAACAAAACTGAAACACCTCACTGTGGAGTGAGTTGTAGTATTTCAACAGCAAAGCCACTCGAATAGTATTGAGCCACAAGTTAGTCTCTCAAGTTGTAGTATTTCAGCTGAACAATGATAGGGAACAACAGAAATGGATTGATATGAAATGGAGATTACTTCTTTAAGTGTGTATTCTTAAAGCTTACCTAACAAGTGATCTATACTATTCCTCATCTCTTCTTTATAAAGATTTTTAAAAAATGCAGAGAAGCAGCCTTAAAAATAATCTCAACCCTATGCACAATTTGATAATTACTATCTGTTTTTCCAATATGAAGAACCTATATAGCATATTGACTCAGACAGATACTCTGCCTGCTTCTTCGGCTCAGGAAATGAGTAATATTAATAGTGGTCAAACAAGAAACTTTATTATCCTCACCAGTACCAAATCCACCAGTGTTCTGAGAACATTGAAGCACCTAGGATTTGGTCTCTCCCACTGAACAAAAAACCTGAGTATTAGGACGGTTGCAGCATGACAATGTCAACTTTCCCTGCGCACCATTTAACATCAACACTACCCAAAATAATGATTTAGTTTCACATTGTCTTCTTGGACAGTACTTGGATGCAGCACGAATTTGAACTTATCTGCAACACATGAACTTCACTCTCTTAAATGAACATGTGTGGGAGATCCCCCTCCTGAAGTGTGGTGGCTGGCACATTATCAAATGCAAACTCAAACATCTGGATGCCAGATATGGTCACTTGCTTCTTTTGCACTGCTGAGTTATCTACAGAATATGCTGTGAAGCTATGTACTTTAATTTGAGAAGATAATCCTATGGATGCAGAAATCTCACACTATTTTAAAGGAGGATGCAATTTTTCTTGCCATTACTCTTGTTTTGTCTTGTCTACAGTTTTGCATGCATCTGTATGCACAGGGCAGTTCACCTGAGTTTTCTCCACCTGTATTCTGTAACTGCTACCTAAGGCAGACTAACCAGTACACGATACATAGACAGTGCATTCATTTGTACATGATTTTACAACAAACACAGTCATAAAAGCTTGAAATAAAAATCAGATATTTTTTCACTTTTGACTTTCTTTTGCTTCAGGTTTCTACATTCTCTGTTGTAAGTGGTCACAGACCATAAACTTTTCCCTGTTTTTTGCATACCTAATCATGCCATGGAAACTGGCTTGAAAAAAAGAGATGAGTGCTTAATTTGCATGTTCTTAGAGGTAGCTCTTTGCAACTTCACTTTGTAAAAATTTGATATTCATGACTCAACAATTACCTGCCTTTTTTTGGTTAGGTGTTGTCATACGCTATTTACCCTATTATGATTTTTTTTCATCCAGGGCATTGACTAGAGCAGGCTTCAAATAATTTGTCTGCTGATAGGTAGGACTACCCACAGAACTGATTACACAAAATACTATGGAATGAACACACATTAAAGGAGAAACAAGCATAACTCTACTGTTGTCTTCAAACTAATACACATTTCTAAATGTCCTCTCTACAGTACAGTGTTTTCCCTGACTCTTGTGAACTGGATTTTTCCCCAAGATAGTCTCCGAACACAGATTTTTATTAGAATGAGTCAGACTGCTTTGTTAGTATCTTTTTTAAAAAGTTCTGCTAATGGTATTCCCAAATCCTGATGGTAGCTCCTAGCTGTTTCCATAAGCAAGAGGCAGCATATCCTATTGCTGCCTTGAGCAACACATGTGGTGACAGGCCAGTCATTTGCTACCTCAGACAAGAAAGGGCGATGAGTTCTAAACTTTACTTCAGTGACAGCATTTGTTCTGGTGTCTTCTTCTACCAACACTCTAATTTTCATTAAACTTGTAGGACTACATTAGCTATGTCTACAACTGCAAGTGTAGTCTTGAGAAATGAATTTGTAGACAGCAACAGTTCACACTATACATGTTTCAGGGAGTTTTAACTGTCTCTGATCTGATCCTGGGGAATTCAGAGACTGCTGTACGTGGAGACTGATGGCATGCTCCTAAAGCATATCTTCTTATTTAATCTGATTCTGAAGGACATTTGTGCACTCTGAGACTGCTCTGCCCTGCTCTGCAATGCAAATGCACCAAGGCGGACAACTGGTAAATGTGATTCAAAAGTGCACTGCTGACTCAAGCTAAAAATGCTGTGGCATATAGACCCAAATATTTGGGTCATTATGTTCTCTTAGATTTGGTATAAATTGGCCAGAGGATTTCAAAAGCTATGGAAGTACAGCAAACAACTGAGAGAGATAGAGATGCTCTATTTTACTAGATTGCCATGGCATGGAAACTAAAAAGGATCTCTGAAGTTCCTTAAGAATATTCCCCAGCTTTTATAGTACAGCTTCTATCCTATCCCTATGCTGCTGTAATTTCTGCCAGCAAAAGACCTTTAGTAATAGCAGTTTTTTTCCATCTCATTCTGATACCTTTCACACAATACTGGCAGGCACAAAGTTATTCCTTCTTTTCCTTATTCCTCTGCATCCCGAGAGACATCTGTAAGCTCTTGTGCTTTTAAAGTGCTAGATGCTCAAAGGCTCTTTTGAAATTAATAATAATCAATGCCAGCAGCATCTCAACACCCTACCCAGTATTTGCATGTGATGGAGGGAAAACAATAGCAAAAAAGGAGACATCAACTTGAGTTGTTCCAGCAGTTGTTTTAAATGGTGAATATTTTCCTTTTCTTAATGTGAAAAAGAAATAAACAATATCCTTAAACAATATCTTTTTAAATCCAGAACATAAGCAGACTCTCAATTACCCCAGTGTTCTGAAAAATCTGTATTTCTCTACAGTTGTACTGGCAAACTCAAATAATTTCTACCAGTAATGGAATTTACAACTGACTAGCCCTATGCTTTGAAAAATGCCATCCAGTAATCTTCTTTCTGATTGTTACGTGGTAACATGAGTTTGGGATGTACTTTTTATACTGTTAATGAAGCAAAATGTAAATATTAAAAAATACTGACTGCATGTTTGAAGCCCAGAAGATTTATGTGTAAGCCCTTCATTTCATTTCTGTTGGTGGATGACTGGCTTTAGAAAAAGCAGGGAACTGCAGGGGTGGAATATGAAAACACTGTACTGAAAGTTTTATGCTAACTGTAATGGTACAGAAGGAGTTGTACCTAAATTTAATTCTAATTTTTAGGTGAAACCTTTACATATAGTGGAATATATTGGACGAATGATTCTTCGGGTAATTTAGGAGACTATGTTCAAAACGCATTCTGCAATGTAAGAAATTCTCTGAGAGCTATGATACAATATCCATGCAAGTACAACACCTTAAGTGTAAGAAACACTTACCTTGTTGAATATCCTTCATCTCCAAGTGCAAACTTGATATTAAAATTCCTACAGTTTGAGACCGTTTTCCATCCAGCAATTTGATAATCTAGAAAGATGATGCAAAATTATCTGAGATTAAGGGAACACTCTACAAAGGGTTCACTCACTTTTATAACAGGAGCTAATTTGTGAATTTAATCCAGTATTTCTCCAAACAACAAACCTTTTTATTAACTCAATGTGCTAATAAGACCTTCATCTTATCTTTGTGTTCTGCACCTTAAAAAATGACTTATAAGACTGAATTCTCTCCAGGTCTACTAAAGGGCATCAACTCTTACTTGTAGGATGCTACTAAGCAGGAAAAGATAAAGGCACATCAAATACTTATTATGGAATAGTCTACTCCCCACCCCCTTCTTTAAATTATATTTAAGAACAATTTAAGACACCGAGTACATCACAAGTTCCTGAGTTTGTCCGGCAGTTTACATTTCAGTGTGAACAGGTTTATGTCTATTTTTTCAGCAAAGGATCAACTCCTGACCAAGAGGAATTGAAGAATTGTCTTTTTATGCCCTCTCAACAGTACTTCTGGTACACTGGGCACTACTGAAAGTATTTCTTTTACTCGTGTCTGAATGTGCTTATTTCACACGGTTGACACTCCACAGGGATTTCAGGATTTTGTTAACATTTGGGTAACACACATTTGATAGTATAATAATATTGACATTCAGACTGTAATATTTTCTGATGTCAGTTTAGGGGGAGAAGAAAGAGAAGGAAGGGAAACCTTAATGTTATTTTGGCTGGTTGAAATTAGTAATAATGAAGGGAATCAGTGTAGTTCAGATGTCAGAAATGTAAAAAACAAATTTCCCACAATATCTGGGCTATTGGTATTCGTGACCCTGATTTATTTCAGAGGGAAGATATGACAGGAGCACATCACAAAATACAATACAGACACAAGTTCCTCAGAAATACAGAATGTTCAGATTCAAGAAGATGGCTTACTTCATATTGTTGATGAAAAAATACTATTAAATATACTAACTCTACTAACTCATATGCAAAACTAAAACTAAAAGCTATGTTTTCCCTAAATTTATATTCTTATTATCTGAACAATATTTAATCTATATTTCTCCAAATTCAATTAAAATTTTAAAATTAAAGGTGGCACTTATATTTGGATATTTAATAATAGTAAAAACTTAAAGTAATAAATCTTTATTGCTGGAATACTTTTATTGATGCTCACATTAGAGACAGTTAACTGACAAAATTTATACTAACTCATACAAATGTTTCCTACCTGCATTTTATGTGATTTACAAATATTTAACTATGAAAATACTCAGTCACTTATCTATATAAAAGTAGATTTTTTTGACAAATACAGGACAACCAGAAATGATACAGATATTTTCATGTGAAAATGCAAAGCTAGTTTTTTAATTAGAGTACTGAAATTGGAATATATATGCACAAGTTGGAACACATGCAGTCTTCAATAATAAGCTTATGTTACAATAGATATCGCATGTTTTCTGCCTAAATTTGAAAAAAATCTATCCTGAGTGCTTTTTCTGCCTATAGGTACAGCACATATGATGGATATTAAGAAAGTAATACTGTCAAAAGTGTTTTCTTCAAATGACAAAGAATTCTGGCTCTTTATCTCCTGAGCACACGGGCAGAAAAGACGATTTTCTCCAGGCTGTCTTAAATGAACACTGTGGAAGCATCACATCCTGTTGACTGACTCTTCTGAGCAAATATAAGTAACTGCTCGGTTTATCATGGTAATTTCTGAAGCTTTACATGAATTTGCTGAACTCCGCAGCACATTAACTTCTTACAGGGATAATTACAGGTTTGAGCAGTATGCAATTTGTATAGCATTCACTGACCTCCAAGCTGACCTTGTTCAGGGCAAATTCATAGGTTGTCATAAACCCCATTAGACATGCCTAGTTTGAGGCAAAACCTTTCCAGACTATAGCTGTTGTAGGCAATATGACAGTTGAAATCATTCCACTGAAGTATTTGTAAGTGCTAATATATTCTCCAGATATGATCAAACTAAACCACATTACTAAGCAAGACTTCCCCCTTAAAAGATGTGTGAATGAAAAAAAAACCCTTAAAGACAACGCTATAGAATTTTAAAAGCTGGACTGGAGATTCATGATTTAAAATAGCAACTGACTGTATGTTCACATGCATTTTAGACAAATGTACACATGGTCACAATTACCAGGCATCAAACTAAATGCAGACTACCTGAAAAGCTTCAACCAAGTAACTGAAGGCTAATACTTTATTCATTAGTGAGCAAAAATAAAAAACCATGACAACAAAAGAATTGAAATTAAGCATAAAACTACTTCAAACCCACAGTTGTAATGCTAATATTATACTGGACTTTCATCATTGATTTTTAGAATTAACGTGTAACTTGCAATATATTGCAGATAAAATACATAATCAGTAGTAAAACAGAGAACTAACTTTCAAAGGTACTAATTTTGTCCCAAATTATGGTTATTCTGTCAAAGTCACTAAGGGAGAATTACCTATGTGTGTGAATTCCAAAAGAAAGGAGGCGCAAAAACAAATCAGCACTTTTTCAGTTCAGTAAAAACATAAGGCAAATAAAATGAAAGTTTGTAAAGACTGTGTTGAACTATTTAGTCTATGCTTTTAAAAGACAAATCACTGATCACCTCTCAGCATATTGGGACTTGCTTGTAGCAGGCAGTGACAGGTAAGCAGCTAAAACCCAGCCAGCTGATGCTGCTGTACCAGCTGGGGGGGAGTTTGCCAGCTGCCTGTTGCTTCTCCAGACTATGAATGTATTGTTGTAATGGATGCAGCATCTTCTGGCTTAGTGACAAAATTGTGACTGCTGGTGATAATTCATTTACTTCACTGATCCATAGTATTATTTGATTTTTGTGTTTTTCCACCTAACTGTTTTTTAATGTTATGAAGTTAGCTGATTTGCTGTACATAAGTGTCTCATCTACATCTTTCAAATCTTTATCATCTAATTTAAAAGTGAAGATATACCAAAGCTTGAATACACTAATAAATTATCCTGTCATTCCCATTAGAAGGTGTTTCTCTAATGTAGCCAGAAATGTATTTCATTAAATACTATAAAACAGACTTTATTGTTTTGTCTAACTGCAATGTCTACATTCTGTCCAGGACACTTACTGGTGCTGAAATCTGAAGAGATTCAGTTTACTTTAGTGATTAAAAGCTAAATCCTTCCATAATATTTAAATTTATTGAGAAAAGCCATAAGCTAAAAAGCTGTACTGCATATCACAGCATTTCCCTCCATTCCCACTCGCTAACTTTTACAGCAAATCAACAGCCTGGACCCATGAGTAGATTGATGAAACCCTGCTCAAACACAGGAAGAATACCTTGCACAAGAAGCCAAATTATTTCCCTCAAGCCATTGTGCATAAACACTCCATAAGTTACCAATGAAACTTCAGAAGCTTAAGACTAGACATTATCTCTCATATGCCTACTCAAGCGAGAGCCAAGTTTAACTATGTTTTCCTTAACATGGAGGAACCATAGTTTTATATTTTTAAAAGTCTATTTACAATTTTATTACCTTGAAAACTCTACTATTAGCCTTTTTCTAAAGGACACAAAATGACAATTTATCAGATTGAAACAGGAGGTATGAAAGAAAGTTAGTAAGAAACTTATTTCAGTATCTTTACTCTTATCAGAACTGCAAAAATAAGACATACCACAAAACAGATATTCACTCCCTGGATAATTTCTACTTGACTTCAGGGCTTTGTGATAAACAAGGAATGCTGGTTATTTTTTCTCAGCACAGCACAAAATATAAAAAGAAAGTGAGAGTGCCTCGGAAGAGCATGCACTAGGATTTTACCCCTTCTGCTTAAGTTTGAACACTGTTTATTATCTTATGCAGACAGCTGAAGACAGTCATTGTGTTTCAACCCTGCAAAGCTTCCAACATCTTCTGCAATATCTGCCCTTCTTGCGGAAACACAAAATTCATTAATTGTAATTTCTCATTTAGTTAGATGGACAAAAAACTTGCTGACAGACATATCCCTTTCAGTTAAAAAAATGCAATTCACTCAAAATATTGACACTCTTTGTAAATGAGAACACATGTTAATAATTATGTGAAGTCTGTTAGAGATAATAGACAACAGAAAAGCCATTATCTTTAATGTCCTCCTGCGTCTTTGAAATGATAATCATTGCACTAAAGGGCCAAAAATGATTGATGGACTTTCATTTGGAGCATACACCTGACACAAATTACTTGACATTTACTCATTTATTTTGGTAAGATGAAGACAGAGTGGCATCACAAATATCCAACTATCCTGTTTCTTGAAAAAGTATAGAAAATACTTGAGTTTTTGAGGATAAATTACTAACAAGTGCTCAAATATATTGGAAAAACTAACATAACTTCAAAATATGTGTTAAGTCTAGCAATTAAGCTACAAAATGCACATGGAAAAAATTGCAGCAAAGGAATCTGCTTTTCTAAATAACCTATTTTTCAAGATTACAGAGTATCATAGCTTAATACATAATGAATAATGTCTTTTATTTCATTCCAAAACATATGTCCTACTTCTGCCTTTATCATACTCGGTAATAAAATAATATTGGTTTTGCAAATTTAACAGGGAAAGGAGAAAATATGGCTTGAAACAATTGCATGTGCCCATAGCTAAAAATTTTGTATGGATATGTACACACAAGAAATTTCATCATAGAATGAATGACAGTAAAATTGTCTGTATGTAACACTTCAGTCCTTCACCTGACATAAAAATATCTATAGATGACTTTCAGAGTGTGAGAAAGAGGTTAGATCCCTCAAATTATATTCAAATCTACAAAAACTGAGCTCTTTCAAAAACAATGATAGGGTTTGGGCTTTTGGTTGGTTTTATTTTCCAAAATATTATGTTATATTTTCAATGCTCATTGTTTTCAGTTTTCCTTGTTTTCATAAGCAGCTATGGACCTTACTGGTACTGTAGAGAATTTGCTTGTAGTTGAATATTTTTGGTACAACAAATTTAATAGTTGAAGCACATTTACATTTTAATAAATGTAACTTACATTTTCTTTTACTGCATGGACCATACATTCTTAGACAAATATTTTAATGTTAGCTGAAAATAGGTGCAGAAATCATGTCTAGAATGCTACATCTGAAATCTATGCATAAGAAAGTATAGAAATGATGATGAACATAGTCTAGATTAACAACAGCACTTTCAAAAGAATGTCAGTGATGCTTCAAATAAAGGAGTTAAAAAAAGGAGTTAAACTCAAAAGGCATTTATAGTCTAAATGTCCAACAGAATCAACACCTAAACTAAACTTATGAACAAAAATAAACTGGTGGATCTAGCCCTTCTTGATTTCCAAGAAGCTGCAGCTTCTAAGTAATATTGAAAATGGGATGACCTACCTGCATTTGAAAAAGCTTAACTAAAGACCACAACACTTTACATGGCATAAAAAGTTCTAGATTCAATGGGTATTATCAAGCCACATCACACCAGTAACTTACACATTTAGATTACACTAACTGAATTGGCCAAAAACAGAGAGAAATTTATTTGATTCATATTCAGGTTCTAATGGGCTTTTGTTTTTTCCCAGTAACGTCAACTTTTTCTGCTGCAGATTCAACCACTTCAGAACTATAAAATAACTATGAAATAAATCCCACTCCTCCCATAGATTATTTACCCACCTAGAGTCTCTGGGAAAGTCAGCAATCATCTCTTTTCCATTTCATGGACATCAGCTCAAACATTTACTACATTACATTACTTCATATATGATTATAATGCATCTAGTCTTAATTAAAAAACCTTTTATGAAAGAAAAATTATATTTTAAATATTTAAATATATTGCATATATTCATCAGGCCAGTAAATTCTCCCTAACAGACAAAAACCAAATTCTTTTATCAAGACATAATAGCAAACCCCCAGAATACTAATTTTTATCATTATCTATGTAATACTGCTGAATATTGAATAAAAGATTGCATACATGCAGAGAAGATAAATGCACAAGAGTTTCCTGAATTATTTCAGAGGGTATAGAATGTACTATATTTTTCCAAAGTAAGTTATTATATTTTTAAAAATAGTAAAATCACTTTCTATGCAGTCCTTTAAGAAGCTGTATTAGCATTGCTACTTGGATTCTTAATTTCCCTTCCTTTCTTCCCCCACTTATTTGTCAGTGTAACTCAATAAGCCATTTTTGTCTGGCATGAATGCAACAAACTTGGGAATCAGGAAAGTGTTTCCACTCTTGAAAAAAGTATAGCCAGCTGTTTCAATCCATAGGACAATGGACAGAAACTGGACTTTATGTCTTTTTATTGATTAACAGTGTTAAGATGTTGAAAAGGCACTCAAGATATCATCTACAGCATTTCTGCACTTCAAGACAGTATCAATTATATGTGTACCACTCTAAACAAACTTTCCTAAAGATCTCCAAATGCAGAAAGACATTTTCCCTAGCCAAAATTTTTCTGCATTCCTTTGGTATCCTTGCTCTTAGAAAGCTTTTCATAATTTTTCTTTGCAGCAGCTGCATGCACTTGATTACACTTATACTGTGTGTCTCAATCAACTTTCTCCTTTCTAGACTAAACAATCATAATAATTTGATTCTTTCCTTAGAGACTACTTCACTTTTCATCATTCTCCCTCTTCTTGACTCTTTAGTTAGCAAATTTTTAATGAAGGGTTGTAGTGCCTAAATCTAGATGCAGTTCTTAACTGAGACATGGCTGAATGTCTTGCTAGCAATATTTCTTGATCTATCAGAGTTTTGTTTTTCATTTTTGTAGTACCACGATTTGACAATTCACGTTCCTCTTGTGAGCCATTATAACACCAAGACTCTTTCTGCTAAACTATTAGTCAGTTAGCCAGCTATACCCCATCTTATTTTTTAGGTAGCTGTGTATCTTTAACCATATTAACCTTGTGGTTAATTGCATTAGCTTTGTGCTTATCTTTGTCTTTCAGACCAGATCTCAGATACATGAAAGCCTTCTCAAGTATCTACTCCAATACATTTGAAGACTTTCACAAATAGGTGGTGGCTGCAGTTTGTGTTCAGCTATCCAAGAAATAAGTGAAAATACCAAGGCAACTACAACCAGCAGAGAAGTCCAGAGAGTCCTCAGTATATTCTCCTATTTTGACAGTGAGTATATGTATGTATGAACAGAAATATATTCCATATTATAAATATTAATTTTATAAATTATATATTATACTGTAATTATGAGTATAAATATGTATATAATATGAATGTATACTCAGAAATTTCCTTTCTGAGCATAACTTGCCAAATGGTACTGGAAAATAGACCAGCCATTCTATTTAGATAGAACTGCAGAATCAATTAGGATGGAAAAGGCTTCTGACATCAAATCCAGCCCATGACTGAACACCACCATGTCAACAAGACCATGGCACTGAGTGCCACATCCAGTTTTCCCTTAAACACCTCCAGGGACCGTGACACTGTCACCTCCCTGGAGAGTCCATTCCAATAGCTAATCACCCAAGTGAAGAAATTCTTCCTAATGTCCAAGCTAAACCTCCCCCAGTGCAGCCTACGGAGGGCACCATTAAGACACTTCTGGCTGAAAATGGCAGGTGCCTATCAGCTGTAAGCAAAAAAAACACAGCATATTGTGAATTTTTTAATCTGTGTTGCCACACAGTGTCTGCTATGTGGAAAAATGGGTAAGAACAGAACAAATTGAAATTTCTATAGGCTTTCCACAGAAGCATTCATTTCACAGCCTAAATGTACAGATTATTCTAACTGCTTTCACAGAACTAATAATTCTGAGAATAAACTGAGTAATACTGTTTTATTTGGAACTTCAAAGGAGTAAAACGAAAAACAATTATCCTCTAATTCAACAGATAAAATCTTACTTCCAATTGAAAAAGAAACCTGACTGTGAGGAAGGCACTGATGCAATTCTCATTCAAGGAGCAAAATATTGAAAAATCATGTTTTAATAAGCAGACCTGCACCATCTGTTGGTCTGTAATTTTTCTGAATACCAAGGAGGCTGAACTTAGTTTGTATAAAATGGTATGAAACAGGGCATAGCTTGTGCAGAGAAGAGGTTTAATGCAGTGAATGGATCAGTCTTAACAGGCATCATTAAATAAAACAGCTCAACTGTTTCAAACACAAGCTACAACTCAAGATTTTATCGCTGTACCTGTATCTTGTTCTGGAAGGCTCTTTTAGAGAACGTGAAAAAGGAATTTACAAATGAGTACATAATGACACAGCATCAGCTAAATCTGTAATATATGATGAGCCTTGTAAGATTCGTAAGTGTTTCTTAATGTCTGTTGAAAGCATCTTTAACCAGACTATACAACCCCCTATAATGAGACACTGGTACCATTTTTAAGACCAGACAAGCAGAAATTTATGTACTGAAGCAAAGAAAAAGATTCTTGCTAAAACCCTAGTAAGACATAATTGTTAGAAAAAAGGAAAGACAGTTTGAGAGCCAAGAAAAAGCATGAGAAACCAGAAATGAAACAAGTCAAACTGACAGCTTTATATTGATCTACAGGAGCTGTCTGTTATTATCTACTAATCAACCCTCCTGTAAGAAAATAAAATGCCTCTCTACTACTGTATTGTTTGCAGCCCACCAAGACTGATCCACTGGAGCCAGTCTGCAGAGGCTTTGAGACACAAAGAAAAACACAGGACTATCTAGAGGGCCAACTGTCTGTAAAAACACTCAGCTGCTACTATGAGTCATTTAACCAAGAAAGGTGAAAAGACAGGATAAACCAAAAGAAAGTGCTTCTGTACTCAATTAAAATTTTCTTTGAATTCCAAAAGTGGATTTATTTTTAAATTTTAAGTTGACCAAATGATGGAATGTTTCACATTACTGATCATGAGTTTTCTAAATTCACATGGAATACCCTACAGTTCCATGGTTTGTAAGGCCATGATCACAATCCCATCAGTTTACTGAACTGAAGACATAGCAATATATATAATTCTGAATTCATCTCTTAGGGAATTTATTTTTGTATTTTCATATCGTACTTTAAAGGAACCTCTTTCATTTCATTATTTTCAGTAAATATATCCATTGTCTTAAAATAGTAAGTTTACCTTTAACAACAAAGCAGAAAAATTAGAACAGTGATAGAAATAAAAAAAGATGTCATTGTATGAAAATACATTGTTTGCTCACAAGAAATAATGCATATTATTATACCAATATGTTCTATAAGTATTATCCAATTCTATTTTGGATAAGCCAAGGGAGATCATTAAAAAATCATGCTGCTGAACAAAGAAGTTACTTTACAAAGCAGCAAGGAAAAAAAAACCCCACAATTTCATCTTTCAGTATACAGGCCTAATTCTGCACCTGGTTTGCTGTCACCCCCTTGGAGAAGTAGATATACTCCCTTAACTACTGAAATTTTGAAATAAAAAGGCAACTATTTCTGCATATTAATTCCCCATTAAAATTACAGTGATCACACTCTTCAAAGTTCTTTAGAAACCTGGATTCCCTATCACATAATTCTTTCTGAAAAAGTTAAATTAATGAAATGTAAACATAAATATTAGAAAGAAGGCATAAGATATGTGAACTAATCCGATTTATGGATACAGCTGCTGCTACATACCACATTTACTTCAAGTATTTGTCAAGTAAAATACCTCAAAGTATTTTTCACAGAGATGTTGATGGTGAACTTCAGTGTAATAGCTGAAGGACTGTAACAATTATTTCTTTGGTGTGTATTTAAAAATGCCAGCATGTCCCCATCCAGACCCCATTTCTAATACTTTACTTCTTGCATTGCATGAATTTGAATTCTATAAATTCTATAAATTCTATAGCTTTATTGATATTCCTCATTAGCTGTTGCATTAAGACACAAGACAGGGAATTTGTGATCAAAGAAAGATCTGAAAGCATCAATATGCATAAGTGTTTCCCATTCTATGTACTACAAAATTGAAGGTAGCAGGCACGGCTCACATGCAAAGTGCCCTCTTGTGGTTCCAAGCAGGTAAACTCAAAGAGATTTAAAACACAATAAATGTTTCAGTAGTTTCTGATGTTTAATCCCACTGGTTTAAAAAAACAGTACCAATTATTATTCAGCCTAGAATTTTTCTGGCAGCAAATACTACTAATGCCATTTCTTTTTTTTATCTGCACATCCCAATTGGCAAATGCCAGGTCTCTCTGTACTGGATCACGTCTGAAGCAGACAATATCTGTGCTACAGCAACGACACAGCTACTGCATGTAGCTTTGTCCATTAAAGACATGATTGTCCTGTCCCTTCCTGACACTACTCCTTAGCTATACTGGACAAAAAAAAATTGGCATTCCCGATTCAAAATGTTGTTTTAATTTTTTTTTCCCAATAAAGTTAATCTCAGTGAAAGAGAGGTTTGCTGGAGTTAACAAAAGACAGGCATTAATTATAAAACAGCTCAAGGGGGGGTAATGGCCTGAAATACTGGCACTTGCAGATATGAATTAGAACTTTAAATCTGTCCTCCTACACAGTATTTTTTCTACCTCACTGGGATGTGGAACTTCCATTATCAAAGGCAAAACATCTTCCAAGGTAAATAATATCCCTACATTCTCAAGCAAGAGAATTGAGATTGAATCAGCAATGCATAGTTTGCTTGCTTGCTCATACACAAAAAATCCAAAAATTAAAAGGGAGTTTTCTCAAAATGAAAGACTAAACAGTAACACACACACACACACAAAAAAAAACCCAAACAAACCAATACATACCTTTTTGGCCTTGGTTTTCTTTTCGTAAGTCTCTGATAATGGTTTTCTTTTTTCCTGAGTGGTGTCTTTGGAGAATAAATATTCAAACTCGGTAGTGTCAAGTATATCAGGTTCTTCCAGTGATTCCCATAATGTTGGCATAGTAGTTTTCCTATAAAAGGAAAGGTAATAATAAAATTTCTAAACATTTATGGGAAACCATGACAGATCTAACCATAATAGATGAAAATCCATGATAGATTTAAACTCAAAGCAACACAAAGAGCATTCCTTCCCTATACCTTGCTCTGGTAAGGAGTCAAAAAGTTTTGCTCTTAGTTTTAGTTATTAGTTTCAGTTATTTAGCCCATGCCTGACTATCAAAATGCATCATTCATCTTGTACAGTTCTTTGTCCAACAACAGCAGCTTGTGCAAATACATCTCAAGAGATTTCTGCCACTTCAACTAGGATTAGGAGTATTTCAACAGCAGCTTTTTTGAGAAATTCCCACTAATATATTTAGACCTATAAAAATAAACAGTATCAACAAATAGTGAAAAAACTTCATTCAAGCATCTTTTAAGAGCATTTGGGATAATTTGTATAAGACTTGATTTACTTCGTGTCATCCGCAGATGTATGCTCATTTTTATCCTTGATGCAATTCTGAGAAACTAGAGTAATTATGTGGCTTATATTTTGGGAGACTAGCCAGATTCTTCTCCATTCAAGCAACTGTAAATTTTAAATGTGGATTATCTTTCCTTCTTTTTATGCCTTCCAAAACCAGATTTAGTTTTGGATCAGCTGGGAGCTTGTTTAAACAATCCTTTAGTTTTATCTGGATTAGGGGAAAATAATATGTAGCGCTACAAACACTGTACATCAATTCTGAAAGGGCTTTGTTTCAAAATTTCAATGTTTCAGGAAAACATGTGGGACAAAACTTTTGAGTGCTCTTGTCTGTTTCTTAGTAGAAGGTGGGACCACTTCTTCCAGCAGATGTCACTAAAAGGCAGTGAAATTATTTGCAGTTTTTAAAAAGTGATGAAAACCACAACAAAATACAAATGGCTGATGTCACTAAATATAGATGTAATGTGAAACAAAATGGAAAACCTACCAATCCAAAAGGAACCAATTTTTAAACTTTTTTTTTCAAATTTAGGAATTTTTTTTCAACTTAATACTTAACTGCCTACTATCATGAATGTTTAAGGAACTCTTTATTTTTTTCTATCTGCACCTGCTTATGCAGCGTATTCTGTGTCACAGGACATGCCTAGAGCTCCACAGCTTCACCTTTCCTGATATTAGCTGTCGTGTCAGCAATGCTGATAAATGAAGGATTCTTTCTGGCTCTGCAACAAGAAGTCCTGGACAGCTTCTGATCTGAGCAACAAACCCTTTAAAGAGTTTCCAGTTCTAATACAGATCATGAAAATGCTGGACCGTTACGTCTGGTGAACAGTAATTCATCAAAATGCTATGAATTACCTTGCAAAAGCTTGGTGAACAAGCACTACTGCAGAAAGAAATCTTTGATTTCATTGATTAAATGGGAAGAATTACAATAAAGTTTATTTATGGGCCAACTATTCATTCACTATGAAACAACTATGCTGAAATACTATTGGGAAAGTAAAACCAAAATGTTCAAGCTTCCCGCTCCAAAATATTTAATTCTGAAAAACAGAGTATACAACTGACATTTCACTAATTTCTTTGCTCCTGTCAAATATTTTATATAAAATATTAACACCTTACAATGTTTTATTATACCACAATAAGGCTACTTTCTCATCAAAATAAATTCAGAGCAGTAAAGTAAAATACAACTCGTATTTAAATCCACTTAACTGCAGATATTTACTTTAACAGTGTTTAAATATAATAGAGAAACCTAAAAATAAAATATTAATAATAATAGCAAATGATTTAAATAAATAATGTATATATAATCATTATTATAAGATAACTAAACTATAATAAATAGTTTCTATTAATTATGTATTAAAATATATAATATAGTCACTGTACATAATACAGTACATAATATACTGTGTATATGCTGTATAGCACATATAATATTATGATTTGTTATGACTGTAAGCCATATACAGTAATATAATGTAAAATACTAAAATGTTTAAATTTAGCATCTTGTTAACTGCTGCTAGGCTAACATAATTTCGAACACAGGTAACAATGATTAGAACTTTAAGGTCAAAATAATAATGTAATTTCATTACTGGCATTAATGCAGGACCTGAATTAATGAACAACTCCTCATCAAAATAAAATAGACTGTGTCACTTAAGCATTCCCCAAAAATCTTTTCTGAGCCATCCCTCTTAATGAGCTCTGTATTATAGCAATAAACACAAGAAGGAAAGTTAGGATCTCAAATCCAAAAGAGCAGCTAAATAGCGCTTGAAGCCACATTCCACTTCAGCAGCAAGGTATTTGTGCTGACCCAGAAAGTGTACATGGGAGAACTGCTTTTCTCTTGTCAGCTAAATAAATGGGGAGCATAAACAAAGATTGTAGAATCATTTCAAAAAACCCCTCCAAAAATTGCTTATTTATGCCTGTTTACCAAATGACCACTTACAAACCAATCAATGAAACAGTATATTTTGTAGTAACTTTGGATTTGGTACAACAGAATACACTACCAAAATACTGTTATAGAACCGCAGTGACCTGGGTTGAAAGAACCTTGAAGATCATCTCATTCCAACCCCCTAGTCCAGGCTGCACAGGGCCCCAACCAATCTGGCCGTGAACACTTCCAGGAAAGAGGCATCTGCAGCTCCTCTGGGAAACCTTTCAGTGCCTCACCACTCTCACAGTAAAGAATTTCTTCCTTACATTCCATCTAAGTCTACCTCCTCTATTCCACAGATTCTACTGCTATTGGGAGTTGCCTCAACTCAAGGTGCAGGACCTTGCACTTGGCCTTGTTTGCAGCCCCACTACTCAAGCATATCAAGGTCCCTCTGGATGGCATCCCTCCCTCAAGCACATCTAGGATTTTATCCCAGCACTAAACCACAGTAAGACTTTTTTTTTTTTTTATTTTTTTTTTATATATTTTTTAATTTTATATATATATATTTTTAAAGGAGTAGAGGTCTCCATTGGTACTGAGACTTGTCCATACGGGACACTTCATGCTACAGGCTGCTGAGCTGTGTGTGTTTATACATATGCTGTACTCTTCCTGCTCCCACAGAATTATACACAGACGTTAGGGTCCAGTCCAGCTGTTTCGTTTCTAGAACTGGAATCATCGAGGATGACACAACATAGTTCTAAGAAGGCAGGATCACATCAAGTGACTGGAAAGCAAAAATGAAACTAAGTTCTCACCTGACCCAACTTTAACATTTCAATTCTAATTCTAACTCAGACTTAATTGTAAGAAAAAAAATCTTTCTTGTCTCTTGGCTGTCATTTTATCTTTTAGTGCTGAATCTGGGAGCACCCTGTCACTATGGTTATCCATGCAGTGCTTGAATTATGAGGAAAAAAAACCCTGGAAACCCATCTTTTGGTTAAAATGCAAAAAATTTTCATTTATAATACATATAATTTTAATTTAAGTGTAGTATTTTAAAAGAACTTATGATTTTCAGACTTCTAGAACTGATTCCATTTTTTTCTAAAAGCGTGTAAATTCCATGTCTCCACATTAATTTTGTTATACATTCCTACACTTTTAACTTTTTGTTATTAAGTCTTGAATAGTATACCCACTCTTGTACCATGACCTGTAAGGAGCAACTCTAAGTCCAAGTAAACATATTTTACCTGTTGTCTTGCAATTGTATTCGTGTCCAGTACAAAGGCTTCATGGGACGGCCAGGTTCAATGGCAGGTTTTCGAGGACCTCGATTTGAAGATAAAGTGCTATTAAAGAAGAACCCAGGCCCAGGAGGTGGAGGGGGTGGAGGTAACCCAGATCCAGGCAGTGGAGGCGGAACAGGAGGTCCCAGCCCTGGAAGCGGTGGCGGTGGTGGAGGTGGTGGTGCTTGGAAATTCCTACAGCCTTCAGAAAGTGGAGGTGGCAGTGGTGGACCAGATCCAAACTGAGATGTCAGTGAAGTCGGACCCATTGGCAAAGGTGGTGGTGGAGGAACTACAGATGACAGTGAAGAACTGGGAAGGGGAGGAGGAGGAGGTGGTGGTGGAGGAGGAGGAGGCAGCATTTGTTTTGTTTGACAAGACAAGACACTTTCTGATGACTGTACATTGTAATTGTCCTTATTTTCACTTTGGGCAGATATACTATGTGTCAAAGAAGAAATATTAAGCTTTTTGGGTACTATTTGGTTATTTTTCACAGCTCTGCTGTCTTCTTCACTAGGCTTTATGAAAGTTTCTCTGTCAGTCTGTATACATACATTTCGGTATGCCTTTGGTGGGTTATCATCCTCAGTAGAAACACCAATATCCTTTGCTTTTTCATTTCTTCTGTTTAACTTATTATCGAGTTCATTCTTCAGATGTGCAATGGTTTCCTCAAGCTGAGCAGTTGATACAGCATGTTCTCCACGAATATGGAATACCCTGAGTTCAAACTGAGACTGCAGAGCAACAAGAAAAAAACCCCTTAGTGCAAATATTTTTCTGAAGTGTTCCATAGTCTATTAAAAATCTTTGAATTTAAATTATGTTCTTACATTAAGCAAAGAGAGAAATACTTCTCTTTCCCAGTTCTAAATGGTTTTATTGCAAGCTATTACATAACTTGACAGTTACTAGTCTTTAAAGAAATGTAAGTAGGGTGCTTTTCAACAAAACATATTTTATAAATGAAAATCCAGAACATCAATTTCAGCAAATTCTAAGTTGTACATTATCTTTAAGCAGACTTACCGGTTTTTAATTGAATACAATAATTAATGGTATATTATGGAAAAAATGTACCTTTTCCAAATGTTCCTCTACTTAATGACATGAATTTTTTGCTTATTTCATTTCAGAAGGGAGATGACATGTTAGGAAGTGAAAAAATAGATTAAACACAACAGAAGTTGAAATGCCTTCAAGATAAAAACATTAAAAAAACAAAATAACTTCTCAGTCTATTAAGTGTTATCATCAATAAAATTCACAGAGGTACACATAAATTCTTCAAGTTTATCTTTACTATTAGATTAAAATTTCAGTTCTTCCAGATGTATTTTAATTTACAACTCAGGAAAATAAATATTAGAACCAAGAGAATCAAGAGGATTTCACTGAATAAGTAAGGAAGGAGGAAAAAACCCCACTTTTCTTATAGTATGTCAGAGAGATACAAAACATTTGGCACAGAAATATCTCCCTTAAATACAAGCCAATATTGCTATTCCAGGTTAATAGGTCCCTACAAGTTTTTTTGTTATGCCATGATACTACCAGGCAGCTGGATGATGTTATCATGATTCTTTGCATGGCAATGACTCCTGAAAGAGAGTTGTTCACGGTTCTTTTAGGATCCCTCTACAAAAGGGAAGCCAGCCTTTCAACAGAAATGGCTAATGAGCTGTGATTTTCCCAAATTCCTACAGGCACAGCAATTTACACCTAAAATTCCCACACAGAGCTTGTCAGAAATGGCAACACAGCACTTCCTACTTACCATTCCAATCTGAGTAGTAGGTTAGAGCTACTAGTTTACAGCATTAACTGATATGCATCCAAGGCATACATGTGCAGCTCAGTATGGCAAACATAGTGTAATATAATGTGATTTACATTGTAAAATGAAGCTTGACTAGATATGCAAACAAGATATGTCATTTATTACAGGAGTATGATCAGCTTGAATTCTAATCAATTTCTTAAGATAAAATCCAAAGTAAACCATCTGAAAATACTGGGTATGAAATGCTTCTTTCCACTGGCAAGCGAAAAGGTGGGAAATCGAGTTCGAAATCTTAGACAGAGAATCAAACAGACATCTGCATTGGAAACAACCCAATTTCTATTAGTTTTATAGAAGACTCAAGACAAATATGTACAACACAATACATTTGCTTAGTTTTTTCCTTTTCCTACAATTACTCTATTGGCGCTCAGCTTTATTATTACTTCACCTATCACAAGATTTTCTGCCATTTAAATTGCTCCAAATAAATTCCTTTTCTTTTTAAACTTGTCATACTGATCCATAAATGAAGTAATGAAGTAAGTTTGCCTGAAGGAATTTAACTGGTGTGGGGTTTTTTTGTTTGGGGTTTTTTTTTTTTTTTTTTAATCATAGCACTTTGCTCCTATTGGACATCAAAAACTCCCTCATAGAACAATTTACTTTGAACATTAGAGATTTTCCCAGCAGTAAATCTGAAGCCACCTTAAAAACACATTGTAAAACAAGCACAGTATCTAACAAAACTATTTATTACATTTAAATGGGCAGGCAAGCAACTGTGTTAGTATTATAAGCCTTTCCAAATACAGACCCCCAGTCTTTAATTTACAATATACAATTGGCAGTTTAAAGTGAAAATTATATTTGAGGTGACAGAATGAAAAGCAAGAAAAAGCAGAAAACTTTCACATTTTCAGAACTATTTTCCATTACTTAAAAAAACCCCATAAACAAAAATTAAAGCTAAAATTACTAAGCATTACTAATTACAAAAAATAAGTATACTTAGTAATAAGTAATAAAACAACTTTTTATTTTAATTACTTTTCATCTCAGAGTAAGCCTTCTTCACCAAAGTAATACTGAAACCTATTTAGCTTATGGTATTTTCAACAAATGTGTCAAGAATATGAATATTAATACCTACTACTTTTTTATATATACACATAAATAATACATACATATTCTTAATAAAGGTGTGCTTCCTGGAAAATATTTCTTAAAATGACATGAAAGACTCTAAAGTCATATGATGAATCAAACAGACAGCAAACATCATCAGAATATAATAGTTTTTAAGCAAGATGAAATGGAAAAAAATTTCAGCAGGAAACAAGATACCTGAGGGAGGGAAGGTGAGGGAAGAAGGCTGGAGGAGCAGAAGATAAGAGAAGGCAGCTGAAACTAAACCTTAGAAAGCCACCCCATGCATGAATGAACATGATTGATTTCTGAAAACAGGCAGAGGATTTTGAAACCTATTAAAGGAAATTTCTGTGTATATTTATGCACAAAATGAAAAGAAGAAACTACAAAGAACAATGAGGGAGATGTTCATCTGCAAGCTTTAGATATAAAGGATATCAGGTTCTTTTTTTCATTTGAAAGCTGCATTTGCCACTTTGCTGACTGGTATAGAAGCCTGGTTGCTGGCTTCCCAGCAACACACACACAGAAGAAATCTGGATTGTATAGCTACATTCAACACCAAATAAACTAGTGCGAGGAACATATTTCTATTCCCCTGACCATTTCATTTTCTTGCAGCATTAATCTGCTCTTTCAGAGAGTGTATCAAATTAAGCCCTCAAGCATTGCTCTCTTGAGATTCTCTGGCTTTCATTGTATCAGTGACTCTTGCCAGTCAGCCACTGATACATTACTCCCTCTCCTGTACACACACACACAAAAAATTGGTACAGCTGCCTAAATTTCCATGACAGTAGAGATGTATTTTTTCCAGACTACTGTTACAAATACCATATTAGATGCAGGGATGTTTCAATAAAGCCTTTTGACTATTTTCTCTTCATCCTGCTAGCTTAAAAGAAAAAGCCTTAATATGCTGAAATCAGATTTCAATCATCAATTTGAAAGTACCTCTTGAGTATCTTAAGCCTAATCCATACAGCAATGTGTTACTGAAAAAAAGTTGCCTTACTTTGATACAATCTTTCTTGCATTGTCAATATTAAATCGGCAAAGAATATTATGCTATTAAACTGAATTACACTGTCAAAATTCCAAATTCACAATAATTTTATCTGACAAGGAAACAGCCTGAAAATACATGCTACAATTCAAGAAGGAGAGCTGCAGCATACATAGCCACAGAAGGGACTGATCAGTGGTATGGCAATTCTAAGGGAAAAGGATCTGCAAAGGACAGCACATCACAGACTAATTGAGGCAACTCTTTATTAGGAAAAAAAGAATTGTCATATGCAAAAAAGTAATCTTTGTACTTTATTCAGTACTAAAATCTGTGTGTCTTTTCGTTTCAGAGAAATGACGTCCCTGTGTTCATGATCACCGCTATTGAAATTCGGAGCAGCTCATTTGGTCTTAATTTTCTAGGTTCAATCAACAATGCCTTTTGTCTCCACCTCACCCTTACTGGATAATGCTCCCGTTGTTTCCTTAGTTTCTTTCTGTTTCTATTGCTGAAGGATACTTTCAGCGAACCCTTAAATTTCCTTCGCAAGACGTGATTCAGCTTGACTGTTGTAAAATGCCCTTTTCCATTCTGAATTCGAAAACTAGCCTTCCTGACTAATGTACCTCTTCTTCCATTTTTCCACCCAATACCATTTTGAACAGGTTGAATAAGCAGGCAGTTCTGTCTATCCTTCTCCTTGATAAAATCCATTTTGCTTCCAAATCTGCTCTTTCTTGGAATGCAAGTTTCAGAGCTTTTTCACCTCTGATTCTGACTAAAGAAGGTTCTTGCCTATTTTGCTTTTCAGACCTCACTAGACCTCACTTACAAATCAATTTCTTTAATTAGTAAAGATTTGTCTGTATCTGCCATTGAAATGGACGTGACCCATTTTCCTTGAGTAAAATCAACTCACCAAGCAAATGATCTTGGCTGACTCTCAGATCCCTTGAACAAAGACACTTACATAAAGCTTAGAAGGCCTGTATTAATCACGTCCCAAAAAATTACTTCTGTTAATGAAAAAATAAAAGCCACCCCTTAGAAATAAAAAGGAAAAAAGACCCCTCTTACTGAAACACAAGATTATGCAAATACCCAAAAATGCTGATACACTGTAACCTGACAAACAACAGCAGTGTTTGGATTGGCTTTCCAGGGTCTTCCTGTTTTAACCCTTTACACCCGTCCCTCTGGTGTATGACTCCAGTGACCTCCTTTTGGCACCTGTTAAGTGACTTGACACAACACAGAGAAAAAAGCCAAGATATATTTTCTGACAACGCTAACAATTCAGCCTTGGTCCCATGGGACCCAGGAAAGCATATGCTCAAGGAAGAAAAATTTCCAATATTCAATCAGAGTAGCATACTACTATTAACCATTACAGTATCAGATTATAACTCATAAATTAATCACAAAAGCAAAGGACTAAATCCTCTCATTCATGTAAACAACAGATTGTCTAAATGTCTTTGAAATTATAATGTTGATTAACACGTACAAATCTCAATACTAATGTGACAGCTTTTCTCTGTGCTCTGATAGGTTAAAGAAAGATTACATTATGGCATTACATCATTTATTACAGTCAAACTAGTCAATTAAATGCAATCAACTCAAGTATATTTGTTGTTGTGTTACTGCTTTATATAATGTGATCTTATGTGAACAAAAAACTTTTTAAACATAACACAGAATTGCTCTGAGATGAAAAGCTGTAGAACAATGTGTATGTATGAATACAAGGAAAGTATAAATTTCTACAGCAATCTACATTCAAAAATCAGTTGCTAACTTGTTATTAGTCAAGACTTACTTGCACCATAAACATCAAAAAAAAACCTGAGAATTTTAACAATAATACATAAAAAATGTTCTCTGAAACACTGTTCAGAGCAAGCAATATGCAGAACTTCTGCTTTGAAACTAGCAAGTTCATGCTCCAGTCAATACCTAATACTTTTTCACTAGCATTTACAGTGTAATTCTACTCTGAAAAGTGACTGTGTAAAAATGACACATATTTAATGAACAAAGCTGTTCAAGGTATATCAGAGACAGACCTCTTCTTTAACTGAGAAACACACACTTTTACAAGTTTTTACTCTAATTAGAGTGGAAAAATAACGTATTAGGAGAAAGTGAGCTCGATTTTATTCCCTTCTCTGACTTTTATACAGTGATTGTTACATCTAATTAGTTACTTATGCCAAGCCATGAAAATGAAAAAAGTGGGAACAAAGAAGACACAAAGTATCTAGGGATATAGTTATTAGATGTGGAAATGTTCCAGCGAGAAGGGATATTAAAAAAGGAGACAGGTAAAAAAAAAGAAAAAAAAAAAAAGAATTACTGAGTTGCCAATGAAAAGCTTATTTTACAGACTTCACAGCTTTTTTTCTTAATAGTATTTTGGCCATCAAAGTAGTGTTCATAGAAAAGAGAGGAAAAACAAATTTTTCACAGAGAGCCTCTAACTTTTTGGTTTTGCTCATTCTAAGTAATTTAATCTTCAGTTTCTGGAAGAGTTCACACTTTTTAGTCTTCTATTGTGTTGACAAAGGAAAAGAAGCTCTTTTTTGTTGAATCTCTGTCCTTGAAAAAACATACATTTGTTTTAAATTTTAACAACAATCAGAGATTTAGCAAAGGATTTCTCCACAGGGAAAAAATTTAAACCCATGCCAGTTTACATAAAAATCAAAATTCCTCTCTAACAAATATATTAACAAACATAACAGTTACGTATAGTACATCATCATTGTCAAGGGCACACATTAAGGATTGTTCCTACACCTCACAGTAAAAAAGTAATGACTGACCATTCTCAAACATTCCCAGATCTATAAATATTTGTGTAGGCAATGCATACAGAGTCCAATTCTCTTTCCAATTTAAAAATAATAAATATGTAGCTTTATAGAGGAAATGTAGCAAAAGTAGTTGGGATGAAATTTGACCACAGCAGGTATACAGAACAATGTTTTTCTCTATATATATATTTAATATTCAGTTATTTAATTGGCATTTGTGAAACTGAGAAAGAAATACAGTCTTATAGCCAGCAATTTTGGAGTATAAAATTATTAGCATAGCACATAATTAAAATATACCTACTTACACTGCAATGCACAAATTTTTTTTTTAAATAACAAGTGCATGATTATATATAGGACTAAAAATGACTTAAAATTCGCATAAAATTTCAATCAGTAATTCACTTTTACAAAAGTTTTACAAAATAAATATTTACTCTGAAAATATTTATCATATTTTTAAAAAAAACAGGCAAATGAACAAATGAGTGAGTGTGTGAGAAAGCAGGACACTCAATGATAGTAGATATTAAATGGCAATCTACAGAAAAATTATTTTTGAGAAACGCACTGTTTTGTACTCCATCTGCTATTACTTCTGGGGTTTTCTAATTCTTGGTTAGAAAGACTACAAAACCAGCAAACTGCCCTTCACCAAATGCAAAAAAAGAATGTGAAACTGAAGGCATTAACAGAATAATACCTGCTTTCACTACTGAAAAAAATTCAAAAGCATGACATTTTTAAAACAAGTATTTAAATTTACATATTCTTATGGGTTTTTTTAATATTTTTGTAGTTCTAATACTCTTCAAATTCACTGTTCCAGTTTCAGTAAAAACTATTCTGGATGTAGCCAAGGAATATGGTCATGATATTTCTGAATTAGTTTGCATTTATAACACATGTTAAATACTGCCTTGTACAGACTCAGTGCTGCATACAAAGTTAAAATACGTTTATTAAGATATTCAGCTATTCTTCAGTCTCCTCCCTCCATACAGTCTCTTGTATTACTCCTTTGTTTTGTTTCCGTAACTCCTTTCCTGGCAATTCCTAGTGCTGTTTCCCCCTTCAACTTTCCTATTTCATCTTCCACACATATTCAACTGTACACTACATAGAACATGTGTCACTGACATTGCTATATTCATTACAGGCTTGTTGACACCCTTCACTTTTTTTAATTACTATAAATGTATTCTTCTCCTAAATTAAATGCCCTTCTTTAACAATTTGTTTATTTCTATATGCTTTCTGTCTTCACCCTCTTTACAATTTTCCAGGACTCAAAATCAGTAAGAGCCAGGCTAACATCCTTCCAGTTGCAAAGGCTGTGGTCCCGTCTCCAACAAGAAGTGCCTGTCAGAAGATTTGCAAGCCTTTGACCAGTGCATTTGTACATACTGAGTCTAGTGGATCTACAAGGACAATGAATAGGAAATAGCTGAGGGTTTTGTTTGCCTTTTTTTAAAATAATACATATGTACCATGAGTTTAGAAAAAAAAAAATCCACAACTGTACTTATCAAGTCTGCTGACAGTAGAATACAGTGGGAATGGGAATTGAATCAGGCACATGGAGTGATCCTTGGGTGTCCTAGGCAGGGCCAGGAGCTAGACCTGATGACCCTCATGGGTCCCTGAAACTCAGGTTATTCTATGACTCTGTGACTCTGATTCTTTCTCGCTAGTGAAAAGCTTTCAGTGACCACCTAAGGATAAGGTAACAAACACACCTCCATTTTTATCACTAACAGAACAGTATGAACAGCCATGCAAAGCAGATCTATGAGACAAGGACACTGTAGATGTTTTCAGACCAGGACCATGTATTTTAAGAGAGTATTCTGTGCAAGATACAAACTGCCTCTTTCATTATGGGTTGCACACAGTCCTATTTTCTTCTAAGCTCCAGCATCTTCCTCTTTGTGGACCTTCCACTTTCTCTTCATGTTCTGTGCTCTTTTCCATGCTCCTCACAGAGTGATCTCCAGGTTGCAATAAAGTTTGCTTTCCTCATCCTGATTGCCTTGTGTCTGCTCTGTAAATGTTTCTCTCAAGTTACATTCACCTAGGTATTGCTTCCTGCCCATATAGACCTTCAGTCCTTCCTCAGTTAAGAACGACCATCCAACCATTTTACATTGCACAAATTAACTCACTTGGAGAATTTTGTTGTGCAATACATAGCTCACAACAGCTCATCTCTAGTTCTTTTTCTACAGCTGTCCTACACACGTCACTTTACTCAGATCAACCCACTTAAAACGGGTAAATAACTTCTCCATAACTTCCAATGAAATAATGAAATAATTAGATACAACCCTTGATGTGCCCTTGAAATTTCTTGGTAATCTTTTAAGATCCTGAAAACATTATGAATCCAAGTATATGAAAAAATCTCTCTACTTATGTCCATTGTACACCACAGCACACTTCACATTTATGGATCCTATTATGTCCACTTCATCATCCAGTAGGTGATGTACTCTACTGTGGAATCTCTGTGCCTACAAAGAAATTTCACTGGAATAGAAATTTTTCTTGTATTTGATTTATATCAAACAGAAAATTATTAATGCTTTGGATTCGCTAACTTCTTACCACATAACATGTGCTAAACAATATCATTCCTTGAGACAAACGATAAAAAACCTCTAAAAAACTAGACTAAATAGTACTTTAAAAAGCCAACTGTTAACAACATGAGCTTAAAGGGGTAAATTTCAGATTATTAATAAATAAAATTAACAATAGATAACTTAATAACTTAATAGATAACTTATGTAGATTTTAAACGTTTGATAGGTAACTTATAAAATTCCCACTAATACAAAGGTTTCTCATTTGAATGAACCTTTTTTAAAAATAATAAAAACATGAAAATATTCAGCTGACAAAAACCAGTTTAAGCCTGCATGTATCTCAAACAGCAGTGAATTCCCAGAGAATAGAATACCACATCCACTAGAATCTGCCAAAAAGAAGTGTACAGCAGCTACTTGTCATGCCATGCAAAAGGGAGCAATCCTTGTAGAAAGTGATCATGTGTTGGTTCTTTCTAAATGTAAGATAGATTATGCTAGGAAAAATAAATCCTACATAATATGTAAAAAATGGGTATCCAGTTAAATTGTTATCAACCTATAAATTTCTAGGAAAAGTGGTAATTTTGTGGACAATTTAATTGGCGACATCTCTAAATATTGTTAACCTCTCCTAAACATTTAAATTCTGCAGAATGGAATGAGGTGATTCAGCATGCAACTCACCAAAAAATGTAAAGGATATATTGCGTTTAATTTCTCTGAGGCAAAGCTAATAAAACAATGAATCCACACCATAAGCTAAAAATTAATTTCAAACTTTTGTTGACCTAGGACCATGACCAGTTAACATGCAAAATGCAAACATTCCTTCCCTATACCAAACTTGTAGTTACTATCCTACTCTGCTTCTCACTTGCAGCTGCTGCCTTAGTCTTAGTATAGCCTCTGTTACTGTGTGTGTACAGATACAAAAATACTAATACCTATTCTCTGTGGTGGAGTTCAGACTATATGCAAGGAGAAAAAAACCCCCAAATATTGCTAATAAAATACTTTAAAATACAATGTGTAGAAATACATACAAATAATTAATATTCTATACTAATAATTTTTGATGATAATTTACTTGAGACAAATTACAGTATTTTTCAATTTCCAGGGAAATTGCACGAATCATTTTTACTGACACATATGGCATATTTTACATTTGGCACGTAAAATGAGAAAACAATGCAGAAAATGGCTGAAAACAAGTTGAAGATGAAGTTTCAGTAACAAAAACTACAGAGGCAGTATGGATCCAATAAGAAAACTGATTGTAGTAGAGAGCAAGTTGTCTCTGATCTTGGGAGAATGTTTTTGGACACCTAACAGCTTTTTTATTACTGTGGCTGATTAAAATGAAAAGCCCTACTACTAAAATGTTCTTTTTGATGAGGTTTTTTGCCATGAACTATAGACCTTGCAGTCCAGTGGGATACAAATCCTTTGATCCTGTGCAGTCACATAAATTCAAAGTCGTAAACCAACATTGAATTTGATTTTATTAGTGTGGCTGATGTTGCCAGAATTGTAATGCAACCTTGTTTTTCTTCTCTTTTCTTCCTTTTCTTTTGGGGAGGGGATGCAAAGGAGAGTTTACTGTCAACATTGCTTCATCATATAAAGAACTAATTTCTTTGGCAACCAGGCTACAAGATAAGCTGTTATAACAAAGCTTTGTAACTATACAGGAAAGCAATGATATATGTTGCTAAGTTGCAACCAATTATTCAGTTTAAGAAAAGTTAAAGCAAAAAGCATTATTAGTAAAGCACATGGAAAACAGTAACCAAAGATAAAGTTACATATCTATAGAAGGATCATGAGCAGCAATGAATACTACTTCACAACAGGAAATATTCAGCCAAACGGTGTCATGAGAATAAAAAAAAGTAATTACACTTTTAAAAACTGATGATTTTTGTTCTTCATAATGAACATAATTTTTGTCTAAAAGTCATCAGAATTTTTTGACATTAGCCTCTCCACCAAAATAAAGAGTGTTCTCATGTGCAATCAAAACAACAAAAAGAAATTCTACATGGATAACCAGAAGTATAACATCAATTATGGAAATGACCCTGTATTTCTGTAAAAGACATACCCACTTTAAACATCTACTACATGCTACTTATGCATCACCATACTACTCTGGACATTCCCATTATAGATTTTGAAAAAAACTATTGCACACAAAAACCTCTTAGAAAAACTAGCCTTGGTCAATTACTCAAGAGGGAGCAATCAGAACAATCTCAATTTTATCCCTTTCCATTCAATGCTTCCACGTAATGCAGCTATGCAGAAAAATTTCTCTTCTACTGAAGTAATACCTCATTCATTGAACATGATGGGAGACGTTCCAGACAAAAGTTAAAAACTTTATAATAAAAAAGCAGAAAGCATTTAGAGTTCTGCATTATATGTGCTGAAGTTGAAAGGTATGTAAGAACAAAACCTGGACGCTCAGAAAGAGACACAACACTAGTACAGTAAAGGCATGATAATGCTGACCTGGAAAAACAGATTCTCTTTTGCTCAAACTGCAAAATTCCTGCAAGATGAGTTACAAGTCATTTTAGTTTTCCTCAAGTAGTCACCAATGATACACCTTCTTTTACCAAAAAACTATTCTGGGATTCTGGGATCCAATGTAAAGTTGCACAGTTAAAAATTAACTGTGATTAAACATATATGCAAATCAGTCAAAGAACAATAAGATTACATGCCCATCCTGACACATGTTGTAAAGTCCAGTTTATATTTAAACATCCAGAAATTAAAACTTATGACAGGAGAAAAAACAGTAATGAAACTACTTACATTCAGATAAAATCCTGATTAATAAGCAAGGGAGGATATCACTCAATGACCAAAACAAATTAAATACTGAATGGACTGTACTCATTCCAGGACACATATTCTGGACAAAATTACCCACATCTAAGTAAAACTTTCATCATGATGCCCAGACCCACAGCTTTCTCCTACTGTTTTCTATCCTAATTTCCAGGCTACCTTTTTTGTCCTTCATCTTACAAGTGTAGTGTCTCAAGACTGCATGCTACTAGGACTGCCAGTTCTTCCCCGTTTTTTACCTAAAATTGTACCTTTCACATCTCCATACACATGTCCAGCTCTTGGTGTCTGCTTTGCTTTCCACTGGGTTTTCTTTCACATTGCCTAACCACAAATAAGAGGGTCAGGAGACATTTTGAAAGCATCCTTTGAAGGGTGATCCCCACCTAACCAAGAGTAACTTGTGGCAACCATTAAAAAGTGGAACTTAGTTTTGATCCAAAGTTATTTTATAACAACTTTGGTGGCTCTGTGGAAATGGCAATTGAAAGTTTGTTCAACACCAGAAGATGTAATCAACGATCACTAGATTTGCAAAGTCAGAAGCTGCTAAAATCTGGTCTTCACTTAACATGAGAAAAAACCAGTTTTATTTGAAAAATATTAACTTCCAATTTCAGACAGATTTTCCCTATATCAGCAAAATGTTCATCTATGACAAATTTGTCCTTGTTCTAAACCCAGGAATATTAAAGCCATAATTTTTAAATGAAAGAACATTACTTATTTAATTCAGAAACAATGACTTTAAATGACTAGATTTAAACCACTATCTGGTGTAGTAAATTTCAATGCATGGATAATTTTGTCAAGCAAGCATGGGGGACATGTTTTCAAAATCAAAATGGTAACTTTGATACTACTTAATTTTTAGTGGCTTTTATAATTCCATTATGACATTTCAATAATTTCTCTTGTAGGCAATTGTTTCCTGTGTTACAGAGGTCTTCAATATCGGTGAAAATGTCATCCTGTTCAAAGAATGTGCTCAACTTTATTGTCCTGGGTGCATAACATATTTACTCAAGACAAGGTGATGGGATAAATTGATTTTCACAAACTATGAAAAATGCAGCAGGTTATAATGAATTTTAATAGTTTCATTTTAGTCCTAATTAAGCAGAATGTTTTGTAATGTGTCTAAATTCAAGCAGAAACTCAGTCTTGCTGAAATTTTAACGCTATAAATTGTCCTGCTCTATGCACACTTTAACTATGTACTGCCATGTTCATGTGCTGAAACAGAGTTGAAGAAATTTTCACTGTTTTCAATACAGGGAATATGGTCTGTGGTAACTTCTTAAATAAACAGGAGAATCCTTGAATCAACATGTGGAATTAACAGCATTCTGCAGCTGACATGAAGTGCAAACTATTCAAGTCTAACAGTGAAATTGCATCGAAAATAACAGAATGGCAATATGGCAAGTGGCCATATTGAAAAAAACCACAACACCATGAAAGAAGAATCTTCTGGGATATTCAAGCTATCTGATAAGATAATAATCACAATGTAAATATATTGTTAAAGGAAAATAAGGATGAAAAGCATGCATTGCATCAAAAATATGAAAAATGGGAAGTCAATGGAGGAGTAAAAGGGGAAGAATTTTGTTTCATGTAAGTATCAGAGCACAGCAGAGATGCTTAAAATATCATCCAGGATTTGATTATAGAGTATGAAATGAATATAGAAATTGTAATGTGCAAGTTTTTAAAACATAATTAAGCACTGAACTGGGGAATATCTTCATACAACATGAAGAACCATTCCAAGCTTCCTTTCTGAATGAAAATGCAATTGTCAAGTTGTTCCAAAGAGATTAAGTGCTGCTTGCTGTAGAAAGCTATTGTTTTATTGCTCCAGTCCTTTGTTCCCTAGTCTGCTACTCTACCTTCTCTTGCATTGGCCATGCAAATTTTTCAGTACAGGAAGATTTTTCTCCTGCTGGGATTTTACTATTTTAGGAAATGCAAATTTTAATGTTGCTGCCATTGTCTGGGAGCTTTAGGAGCTCTAAAACTGACATTTTAATACAATTTCTTAGGAGTTTACAGTCTCTTTTTTCCTCATAAATTTTATGCTTTTTTCAGTCTTTACATGTTTTCCTCTCTTGCATCGCAGAGAGGCTCTGCAGTGAACAGCAAGAATTCCTTCAAGAGGACAAAGTAACCAAAAAGAAGATTCATAAAGGCACACAGTACATACACAGCAGTGTAACCATACATTTAGCAGCTGAAAGACTGAAACATTTCAAGTTAGGCAAGATTAGTATCAATAATTAACCACAAGCTGGGAGACCTTCATCAGTTCGCCACATGGAAATGCTGAAAAGCCTGAACAGCTCATTAGGAAAGACGGACTAATAAACCCTTGCTGACCTTGGCTGCTCCTTTGAGCTGCAGCTCCACCAGAGAGAGAAGCATACACAATACAGATTTTCTTCTATTCGTGCATGTCAGAATATGAAAATCCAACAGCGAACACTCAAAGCAGCCAGCCACCTTATGGATGCATTTCATCTTGTGCAAGTTAAATACAGCAATCTCAGCATCCTGAAGCAAAATTTTATTACCAAAAGTCAGCATATACCCACATATATCCAAATGTTTTGGGTTTTATAAGTACTGTGGCATATGAAAGCTTTCAACACTATTCATCATTGGCCCCCATATTTTAATAGTAGATTTCAGAACATAGTGACTTCTGACAAATCATGATATCCCTATCTCATGCAAGAATTCACATACACACACACAAAACTGAGGGGGGGAAAAAAATTTTCTTTTTCTCCAAAAAGGAGTAACAAAAATCCTTAAGAGCATCCAGGCCAGATTTTTTTTCAAATTAATCTGCTCAAAAGTATTCCAGTTTGTTGTAATAGTCTACCTATAAAAAAGAGTATTTAGAAAAATTCAAACATTGTAAAATGTTTTGATTTGGTGTTAAAACATCCAATTTCTGATGTATGCTCTGAAGTTGAAAAAAAATTTTACTTTTACATATAAGTAAAAGACACTTTAAACTGCCAAAATAAAACTGAAATCACCCACTTCTATAAAGAGGTGTTTTGATAAGCATTATGGCATACAAGAGCTTTCAACATCATTTACCACTGCCTCCCACAGTTGAAATAAAATTTTCAAAATGCAGCAGGGAGAAGCAGCACCTTTTGTTATACTCATGTTATAATAAAAGAGCAATGGAAGCTTTCATAAATAGAAGCATGCTGACCATGAGGGAAAATAAATGGGAAGGTGAAAAGACAAAGAGACAAGGAAGAACTTAGGAAGCATGAGACATGAAAAAACAGATTTGTAAAAGAATGAAATGATGATCATAGAGCTAGAGCTTTATTACTTTACAAAAACTAAAATATTTTTATGCCTTTGGGGTCTCAGTACAAAATAAAAATAAATTATTTTATAATTATCATATAATTTTGACTGGTGCCATGACTTTTCCTTTCACATTCCTTTTTTCTTCCACATATTTCAGTGCTTTCTGGGGCACTTTGAGGCACTGGTTTTTAATCTCAATTTATGATATGAAATTGCTTTCAAAGTTAAGCAAGTTCTTCTGTGAAAAGGAAATTACTTTCCACCCACTTCTGAATTTCAGCTCTTGGAACCTTCACAAAAAAGCAAAAATGCAAACATTACCAAGGAGGCCACAAAGGTCACTATGAACACCTCATGATACATTCTTCTCTAAATGAGGCCAGCTTGCTCTTTCGTAATGTCACAGGCAGTTTTACAACAACTGAATTGCCGTTCATACTTCTTAAGTTTCAATAATATCTTTGTAAATGTGTTAGATGTAACTATACAGGTATTTCTTTCTAAAATTTTCCATGAGATACTTTAAGAGTTGTAAAAACAGGAACTTATTATACAATATTTATTGAATAATTTATAACCTACCTGTAGTTTATCATTTTTTTAATCAAATACCTATTAACATTTCTTGCACTACATTATATTACGTGCATTATCTAATATTATTATATAATATAAAAACCTAAAGATACTATTATTCTCAGCTTGGCAATATGTGATCTAGTGAACTGGTGGAAGCCTAACAACCTGTATCAGAGAAAAACACCCATGCACAGGGTACAGGGTTATAGGTCAGCTTAGGACTTTGATTCCATCTTCAAAAAGCAGTATTAAACTTCCACATAACTAAAGATGAAGGAATATTTGGTACCTTTGTGCTAAAGGGAACAAGGAGACATTAGGGAAAAACTGAAAGTTTTACTCATTTTATCAACTTAACTTATAGAAAACAAAAGTATGCTGCACCCTTGTGCAGCTACGCTTTGGGTTAAACATTAAGCACAGCAATCAGAATATTGCCTTCAAGTAAATTCCTTTCTTTCAGAATTCAGGAGTCCATTTACAGTATTTTGATTTAATGTTGTTGTCATCTACTTAGTAGGTTATTAGATACTCAAGATTTGATTCTGCTGAACAAATGCTATGAAGGTGCTGACAGCTACGACTTATCTACTGAGGAACTTCAATCTAGTTCCAGAAGGTGAAAGATAATTTCTGACCTAAAACTAAAACTGCCAGACACACAAACAGGGGGCAGGATGTTACCACCACACACACACTCTCAGTTTAGAAGGAAGAATGAAACCTCCACACGTTTTTGGGAACTTATCTGAAAGACTCAGCTGACATCTAGTGGCAAGAGCAGGGAAAGCAAAACACTTAACCATACAGAACAGAAATTGTTTCATGTCTTAAAAATGTATTACTCAGTATTTTGTAAATATTCAGAGAAAAATTCAAGAAATCCTTTGAATGCAGCAACTACATTAGCCTTTTTTGACATTACCTTCATGAGGATGATTCAGTTAAATTATATACATTAATTAACCCTTCAAGAGTTATGTGTTATGCAGATTTTAAGAGATGGTACAGACTCATCAGTTAATTGACTGGGTGTCATACACGTTGTAATATTAATTAGTATTAAAAAAAGGTGAGTTCTAATACCAAACTGTGTTATTTCTGATTCTGATAACTAATTGCTCAAATTTATACTTTAAAAGAGGAGACATCAATAAATAGTGCTCAATACTAAATTTCAGAAAGCCTCCCACGTGCTTATTTTCCTGTTAAAATTACAGTAAACTGCTTCTACAGAAGTATGTTTCACTGAGAAAGAGTAAGTAGTTAAACACTAGTGCCAATGCAAAAATACTGCACTGATAAGTTAGCAGGAAGAATTTAAGAGAACAACAGTAAGGAAAATGACGAAGAGGAAACAAAACTGCTTTTTGACATAATTTATGAGTGCAGGTATAGATTTTAACCAGATTAATTATAGCTGAGTTGGCAGTCAACTGAAAACAACTTCTACTAAGAAACAATTAAATTCTTAACTTTTGATAGAAAGTATATATTTGCACTACTTAAAACTGTAAAATGCACTTGTCAGGGAAAGAAAGTAAATCATTACAAAATTATACCTTCAATGTTTCAATTTCTTCTTTGTGTTCCCTCTTTAAATGAAGAATGGCAGCTTGGTACTCTGTAGAAATAAAAAATTACATTCAATTAGAGTCAGAAATCAATGTGCCATCTTCAGCATAGAACATTTCATACAACATCAGTGGCTCCACAAGGCAGGTCTAGGCTCTCATATAAATGACCTTTTACAGTGGTGATGGAGAAGAAAATCTGAACAGAGTAATTAGCATTTTTTTCTAAGACCACATGACCAGATTTTCCATGGTGTTTCTGAGAGAAGAGGATAAAGCAGAGGTCTTCCATGCTGAGAAGGGAAAACAGGGGAAAATATATGCCAGACTGAAATAACATAAGGAAACTTTAGTTTTGCTTAATTTTGCAGATAATGTGGAACTGATAGGGTATTATGACATGCACATGCATGCACACATACAGCTCTACCTGAATTCTAAAATACCACGCATCAAATACAGTGATTTCAATGGAATTTCAAACACATAATCACTATACACTGTCAAACTGGATAAAACAGCAATCACAAATACAAACACCTCAGAAAGCACCAAACAGCAAATTACAAAGAATTCTTTGTCTTCATTCTATCAGACGAAGATTAATAACAGAGTTTAAGTACACAATACGGTGAATGAGATACAGGATAGCTCTGCCATTACTGAGAATATAACAAAATCCAAAGGCTGAAAGCATGAAACTGAAATCCAAAGAAATTTAAATTAGAAGTGAAAAAACGAGGAGGCCAGGCATTGATCACACAGGTTTAGTGATGGCGTGAATTTACCAAATGCACCTCTAGGACCACCTCAATGACTGCATTTGGCCAGATGAAGAAAGAGAAACCCTTTCAATACACTGGTGTAAGGGTTTAAGGGACTGTAAGGGAGTCTTCTGTGAGACACTGGCCCAGAAGTTACAGCACTCCTAAACAAGAGATTGGAGTTCGTTCTTAGATGATCAAAGTCCCACTTCTATCTGCTTTCAAAAGATTATTTCCAGTTTCCTGGCTTGGCTTCTGCTATCTCAACTAAATGCTAATTTAAACAAGGATTGAAAATAGTCCCAGGAATTTAAATTTTACTGTCAATGTTCTCTAAGACATAGGAGTTTGTACGATCCATTCAACAGCAGAAATAACAAAATAGCATTAAAGCATCAAAGTATGGACCAAAGTGCCAGATCAGTAAAATATTCCAGTGCTTAGGTGCATTTTAATTTCTTTATTCCTTTTCTCTTCAGAGCACATGAAGGAAAGAGGAAAGAAAAGATAACTTGATCATCACCCTGAAACCTGCATGACATGGAAGCTTTTAAGGTAAAGCTATTATTTTCAAACACAGGTGAAGCTACATGCAAGCAGCTGAACTGATACACAAAATCAAAAGAAATAGGGATGAATATTTTACAAAGCATAAAATAAAAACCTTGGTGATTCCAGCTAGTTACAGTATCTAAACTTCTCCTTGCCCTCTAACGAGTCTCTACTTAGAGCTTTCCAGCATGGGAAAATTGCCTGACTGCTCTGCTGGAATCACAACCGGTTAGGTCTACAAACTTTTATATTTTCTGCTGCTAATTCCTTTGACTGGTTGATACTCCCTCTGGAATTACAGGCTCTACATATCCATTCACCTAAACAGGACTTGAAATAGTTGCCTCAGGTCCCTAGAAAAAGTTGTGACCCTTCTGGCACCTCAGCTGCTTAAGTACTCAGTTTGCAGGGCATGAACCTTATGAACGTCCTGACTTGAAGGTTAGCTCTTTAAGGTCACATGATAACTGAAGCAAACAGGCTTTGAAAATGCTCCTAACAATCACTTCTTAGTTTGGCTAACAGAAGGATACAGATCTATCTTAACAAAATATCTACTTTCTATGCAGGATTGCCCAATGCTTAAAATTCTTTGGGATTTGGGTAAGAGAGTCATAATTCACCTACGCTGACATAGACCTGCCCTAGCACCAGAAGCAGATTTTTCACCATGTCTACCCATTCCCAACCCTCTGTTGCTTATTTTTGTATCTTGGCACAAACATTTGTGCAATTAGAGAATGATGGAAGAATCACCATGAATGAAATGTAACCCAGCATAAGAAGTTTAAAAATTTTTTAACAATTAAATATATGCCATTGTTGGCAGGTTTTTCACTGCTTCTAGTTGAAAGCCCTGAAAAAAGTTCTATAAATAGTTTTGTTTGAGCTTTGTTCTAAAGCAGAGGTAAGATAAGAGAGTAGCAATTCTTTTACTGTTTACTCATTCCTTAAAATATGCTTAGAAAGTGATAAATTATAAGAATTAATAATCCTAACTAATTTCTTAAAACACTGCTACTGCATAAAAGCAAGGGCATCATAAACTGATATACTGTAAGATTCAATAGATTGTCTGCTATGATATAAACTGTCATTCAACAGCTTAAGCTTCTTTTGGTTCTTTCTACCATTATATTATTTTTAACTAGAACAAACTATCTCTTCGATAGAAGCTACACCAAGCAAAGTACTTCAATTCTCAAGCAAATGTTTATTTTTCTGCACAAGATACTGTAACAAAAAACACATCACAAATATATTGTTTTGCATCATATAAAGTAACTCAAATTCATTCCTTTACTATGTTTTGTGAACTCACCTTAATTTAGTGAAAGTCTACACGGATAGTTAGCATCTTAAGAAAATAACCCACATATGGCAATCAAAATCATTAAAATGCCGAATAATTTGATTAGAAAAAATAATTGCATTCATGTAATTCCAAAAATCAGTTTCTTAACATACTGGCAACAGAATAATAAAGTTTAATTATGTAGTGGTGTTGGGATGCTGCTTAGAGTGGTAAAAATCACAACAGCAAAGTAAACAATAATGACATGTTAACAGAAGGAACTATACTGTGACCAAAATATAAGTCAGGCTTTATAAACTACCAAACTCTTAAATTCCATTTAACTCACCAAAAAATTCACGTAGACTACACATGAAATCCAGAAATACCAACATAGCACTGAGTGATCTATCTAGGTTAAAAATTAATGATGCCAGAGTTTAAGGAACCTGATATGGCTCTATGCGTAGCCAGCCTGATTCTCACATGATCACTCTAACTCATTTGGCCTTATTAGTTAAGACACATGAACACCTGAGGGCAGCTCTCAGAGCCAGCCCAGATACAAGGCTGCAGCTCAACTGTAGGACCTCCCACTTCCCATGTTGTCATACCTTAAAGACCTTCAAGACTGACATGGAAAAAAAGCTTCTAATCATAAACCACAAAACAGCTGAGGTTAGAAGGGATCTCTGGAGGCCATCTGGTCTGCACCTCCACCTCTTCCAGAGCTGGTTGCCCAGGACCATGTCCAAATGGCTTTTGAATACTTTCAAGAATCTCCATCCTCCTCATCCTCTCTGGGCAACCTATGCTAGTTTCTCAGTCACCTTCACAGTGAGAAATTGTTTCCTGATGTTTAGCCA
Organism: Rhipidura dahli; assembly: GCA_013399225.1. Lineage (NCBI taxonomy): Eukaryota > Metazoa > Chordata > Aves > Passeriformes > Rhipiduridae > Rhipidura > Rhipidura dahli. The sequence continues at coordinate 367,504 of VXAC01004966.1, forward strand.
GACCTTTCTCTTTCAGTGTGTGCTCACATTGATCCTGATACCATGCAGCAAGCACCTGGCTCCCTCATTTTTACACCCTACGTTACAGTTCCAAGCTGATCCTTGTGTCAACAAGGTGACTCTTTACCTAGTTTGTGCAATGTCAGGGGGGTTGAATTTTCATAAAATCAAAGAACCATTAAGGTTGGAAAAGACCTCCAAGATCAAGTCCAACCTTCAACCAAGTATCTCCATGAAAACTGTATCAAGAAGTGCCACATCTACTCATTTTTTGAATACTTCCAGGGATGGTGACCTGTTTCAATGCTTAACCACTCTTTCCTAATACCCAAACTGAACCTCCCCCAGTGCAACTTGAGGCCATTTCACCTTATCCTATCACTCGCTGATGGGGAGAAGAAACCAACCTCCTGGCCACTACCTTCTTTCAGGTAATGAGCAATAAGGTCTCTCCTGAGTCTTCCTTTCTCCAGACTAAACAAGCCCAGCTCCACTGGCTGCTTCTCTTAGGACTTACATTCCAGATCCTTCATCAGCTTTGTTGCCCTGGATGTGCTCTAACACCTCAATGTCAATTTTCTGAAGTTTTAAATTCTTTTATTATGATGGATAACAGAAGGCTGATTGTACAAATAACCTGTTCTACTTGCCTGGTCTCCAATCTGCCCGAAAGAGGACAGTGGCTGTAGGGCATAAATAAGTTAGTTTCCCCTCAAGCAGATATTACTCTTAAGGAATTTTGAAACAAACTAGGTAAAAATCAGATGGCAAGTGCTAAGTGCTCCCATCCTGAAAAATGACCAAACACAAATTAGGATTTTGCTTACTGAGAAAATAATTTAAAACATCACTCCTTTACAAAAGGCATTCAAGCAAAAAACTAAACAATCACATGCACAGATTCCACTCCAAACAGCTTGGAGTCTCAGTTTTCATTTACCACTTCTAATTTACTACTTTTTCCTTTATTTTGAGAGTACTCCATCCCAAGAAAAATTTAATAGATGATATAAAGCTGTTGCCCTCTTGGGCATATTCTTTACTTTTGCAATCTGATGCTTCCTGCAATCCATAATTATATCCCACTGCACCTAATGCAAACTTTCATAAAATGAAACATTTTTTCTAAGATAGTGAGATAAAGCAGAAATACATTAATAAGCCTTAAACAAATTTTGTTACATTTGCTGATAGTTAGCAACATAATACCATGTCACTGTAAAATGTTTCACTAAAATATTTTTTAAAAGTAACATGAAAGTTGGCAAAGTACACAGGAAGTTGTATAGAGGCCTCAGTGAACACTACAGATATATAGTGCTATGACAATGCAAAATTTCCTTTTTCTATGTTGGTGTCAGAAAAATAAATCAATTATTCAATGTAAAAAAAATTCCATTTACTGTGAAACTTAAATTTCCATTTACTCCCATGTTTTGCCATAGGCAGCAGATAACATCCTGATGAGATAATGATAAATTTGCATTCAGATCTTCCCTACTTTTACTAAATTTGTATCAGCTGCAAAATCTCAAGTCTTACTTTTCCGGTTCAATACTATAACTTCATTCTAGGTATGAACTTTTTATCTCATTAGTTTTTAATATAATTTTTTTATTTTAATACATTTTTCATCTTACCTTTTTCCTAACAAATAGCTTGCTAAATGTTATTTGATAGTAACATATACATTTCACATTTCCTTGTTCAACTGCATGTTCTTATAATGTGCTAGGGAAAAAATAAAACCGCATTTTCTGAAGTGATGAACTAGAGAACTGTCATGATCCTGTTCTGCCACCCATTGATACAGTTAATATTAGAAAGTATCAGAACTTGCAGTCACGTCATATTTGCTTCTGCCTACATGCAACTGCAGGAAAAAGCAATTCTAATTAGTATTTTATCTGACTTAAAAAAATTATTTTAGCATTGAACATTGCAAAGACAGAACCAGTCCAAACAGGATACCCTTCCTTCCCTAACTGTCATGTTTGGTATCAGTTTGCTTCATGATTTTAAAGTATGTTGTCCATATGGATCATATAAAGATAACATTGATTAAAAAGATACCAGTACATCAGGAAAACATATTATTTTCTTTATCATTAGGTACTACAACATTTGAAATACTCAATTTAAAGCTGGGTGTTACCATCTACTCAAGTAATGGGCGGCAAGAAGGAAATGAAAGTGTGTTTTAACTAACTAGCAAGTGCAAAGAGGAAGTAACTCTGTGTCCTATAATTTCATCAAACATGGTATGCAAACAAAACAGATAAAAGAACTGTTGTTGAAGCACAATGGAAAAGCTGAAGCAGCAATCCCAAACAATTAAAAAATGGGTGAATAAGGAAGATGGACACTACGTGAACAAAGGGCTTAAAATGCTGCACAGCAGCAGACATGGAATTTGTTATGGAAACACAAACATCCACTGTGTGAAACAACAGAGTATCACACATTGTGAAACAGTGGACAAATGCCTACAACCTTTTAGACATCAACATCTGCTAGAGTGAAAACTAAAAATACACAGAGAAAATTAGGGGTATACAGGTATGACAACAGAAAGTTTTATTCATGTTCTATTGAATTGCAATTTTTAAATTAAAAAGTACCTGGAACCCAGTAAGTTGGCAGATACCAAAACTGACATATGGGGAAAAAAAAGTAATGCAATACAGAAAAGCTGCTTGTCCTGATTGAGTTCCACAAAAAGTGCAATCTTTTCAATACTTATTGTATTTCATGAGTTTTAAATTTTAACACAAAATAATTTGAAACAAAGGAAGAGATATTCAATATATTGGGCTAATTTTTAAAGCAGTGCATTTTTTAAAATTTTGGCCCTGAAAGCTAATCTTGCAAATATAATGTGTAACACAGGACTCCTTAAATCTATCTTTAATAATAAAAAAAATCAAGTATCTAAAACAGGAGAATATTCCAGTATTAATAGGTCTTTGATATCTGAATATGAACAAGTCCATCTATATTTACTGCTTTATTATTTTTCCTGACCTTCTAGGATAAACATGGTCTCCAGGCAACATACCTGTAATTTCTGTGGGCCCATTTGGGTCTATGGTTTCTACAGAGAAAGCTGTAGAGTTGCTATATTGAAGTGCTAAGGATATTCAGTGGATGGTTTAGTTTCAGCTGACTTCTTTAAAACACACTGAATTCCCAAATAAGTAAATCTCTAATCGTTTTATGTAACAAATTCAGATGATCTTCAAAATATGAACCATGTATGATCAGTATTGTTAACTGTGTTCAAGAAGTTGCACAGGAAGAGAAGAGTGGTAGGATTTTCTTTTTCTGCTCCACAAACAAGTCTAAGATGTTGTTTACTTATTTGTTTCATTGGAATGAAAGGAAAAAAAACATTAGATTTCTATGGGATAGGCGAATATGATGTGCCCACTTGCCTGGCTTCCCAGCAGGCAGGAAATCACACAAGTGATCTGTAACTGTAAGTATCTAAGTGTTTCTACAAAACTCTACATGACCACCAGAGTTCTGTGAGGAAGAGCTCACTTCGAGTGAGGTGTCGTAATTTAGGAACGGTACTCCCCAGTTTGATTCCCCCTACCAAGAATCTCCCAAATGACACACTGCTCATTGCTCCTCCTTCCCCTCTCCCTTCCAGCTGCAGTGGGATGGAGTTCAGAATTGGAGGCATCAAAAGTGAAGATCACAGGTTGAGATGTGAACAGCTTACTGGAAACAGCAATGAGATTAAAAAAAAGAACAGTAATGGCAACAATATTAGTAACAAAAGTTAAAGTAAAAAAGAGGGTGAGTCACATGCAAAAATGCCTGGACCCTGAGACAATGAACAATGGAGCAGAGCTTCTCCCCTCCTACCATGCTTTTTCGATTGGAAGCCAGAATTCCTTTCTCCCCACCCCTAACAATGATGTAAGGCAGTATCAAATAACATTAGGGTCCTGGACGAAACTAGGACATGAGGAAAATGCTACCAATTGACTTGTGAAGGAGAAAGATGTCTCTCAGTCAACACTGCCCAGAAGTCCACTTCATGGCAGTCTATACAGACGAAATAACTTCCCTAACCTAAGATCACCAATAGCATGTGGAGGAAAATTCTAACAAGTTCCAATATAAGTTGCTTTAATTAATGCAAAATTGTCTTAACACTTTCTTATTTCCTAAGAAGTATCCATGCAGCTGTAACAAACATGATTGGACTCTCATTATGAAACTTCAAAGGGAACAGGAGGGTTTCAAAGTCCTTTGGATTTATTTCTTCTAGTATGATGTCTACTCACATCATCTAAATGGTGTTTCGTGGTAGCATTAAGGACTAGTTCTTCAGTGACATAATGTAAGAAGGCTTTATCCTGGTCATAAGGTTTGTTTATAAATCTTATAAGATAATCACATTGAATCCTCATCAAATCCAGTATTCCTAACTCAACTACAAAAAAGGATCAAGAAAAAGAAAAAAAAAAAAAGAAACTAAATCTTAATCCTTACAAAGTTTTAAGTCAGCAGATTGCTATTTTGTAATTCTGTGAAAAGCATGACAACAGGAAACTACCTAATGAATAAACATACACAGAAAAATATAAATGCTTTGAAACATGTCATTCAGTGTTATCAGTTACTTCAGCAAGCAATTGCAGAAGTGAAAAATTAATGTAGAAAAAAAGAGGAATACTATCAGAAACTCCTCTTTAAAAATGAATTCCAACTCAGCTTCATTTATATAGTACCCATTTTGACTGTAATTGCCCATCCCTGGCAGTGTTCAAGGCCAGGTTGGATGGGACATTGAGCTACCTGGTCTAGTGGGAAGTGTCTCCCACCTTGGCAGGGAAGTTGGGACTAGATGATCTTTAAGGATCCTTCCAACACAAACTACTCTATGATTCTATAATTTGATAATTCAAAAGAGCTGCTTAAAAGGAGCTTCTGATTCATAAGAGTTTGTTCAAAATGTCTTCCTTAAGCTTCACTTAAAATCCAAAAACAGCCAAAGTTCTGAATGTCCTGCTCTTGGTGGGTACAAAACTGAGCAAGGAAACACACAAAGATATAGCAGGGGCTATAAGTGAAATAAACTTGCAAAAATCAGGTGAACAAAGTTAACTATTTTCCCTAAAGGACAATTAAACCCCCTTTTCCTTCAAAAGACCTATTGATTCGTTACTGGGAGACATCCCTGCCCATGGGTCTATTCCAACCCCTTAACATTCTGTGATTCTATGATTACTAATGACATTATCAGTTAGCATCTAATTAGCCCTCACACAGTTGTCAATGGGATTTTACTGGATTCATCTGTCAGCCTAAAATGTGCTCCTGTTTTGAATAAGGAACAGTGTAGGTTCAAATACTTTTCCATAACTCTAATGCAAAGATCTATCATCACTTCAATTTTCACTACAGTCTTTGCTCCAAAGACTTTCAGAATAAACACTGCCAGATTATACCATGTCTAATTATTAGGCAATTTAATTAGAGTAGCACTAAAATGGGTTACATTAACCTGGAGTTGGCTCACAGCCAAAACAAACTGGGGGAGAGGGAGGGGGAAGAAGAGAAAGTAATACAGCAGTTCTCAATCGTGATGTTCTTCCAACCAGACTTCAAATCTTAACGTAGCAAAATTTCACACTCAGCACTGTGAGATTAAGAAGAAATTAACCTAAAGTCCACTCACTTTAGTAGGATGGCAGCCATTGAAACTGAAGTACCATAAGCTGGAATTCTGAAAGAAGTTCCTGATCTATTATAGATACTTACAGAACTACTTACAGATACTGTAGCACTTCTGTAGTCTTAACAAATTTTTAGTTCTAAACCATGGTAGATATAGCAGACTCAGGCTTTATCACATCTATTCCAGCAAGGAAAGATAAATACTACCTTTATGGTAACAAAAGAGACCAAAGACTAGACATAGACAGACAACATTACATTGTTCCACCCATCTGGTGGTCCCTCCTCGTAAAGCTTAAGGTGAGCTAGAGGCAAAAGCATAAGTAAGATTGTATTTAAGCTTCACACAGGGAATTTGTGTTTTACACTCATTAGCTATGTATTCTAGCAGGGAGTTCTGCACTCTCCCTGGTTTTCATTCATTACTGAAAATATGTAACTCAGTCGGTATTTTCAGCTCCTGCTTATACAATTCTGTCTTGCAAAAAATTATCAACTGCTTGTGAACTGCCTCATTTCTGAAGTGCTGCTAAACACTAGCACTGTTTATCAATTAAAACAAAAAGCAAGTACTTAAATAAATTTCTACCATGTAAAAATAACCCATGGATGTTCCTTGGTTAACCATGGGACACATGCAGTAACACTATGAAAACAAAGCCACCTCTGTAGTACCCCACACTAACAAAACCAGGCCATGAAAACTGAATACACTTGGAAATATTTTTATAAAGCTCCCAGCGTGATATATGCACAGAATTGCATATCATATGCTTCAGAATTATTAAATCATTGATTTTACTCATTACTCAAGACTTTCAGTTGGAAATAACAATCATGCTTACTCATTATTGTATTTTTGTGTTGTATGGTAAGTGAAGGAGACCAAAGCAGATCAGAAACCTTAGACTTTTCTGAGAGATTAATTCCACACAATCTGATCAGAAGACATTCCTCATTCTGGTTTTTGTACCCAAAAAATGCATTTTTTAAAAAAAAGTTTTAGACTGTGCAATAACAGTGACTGATATTGCTGATGTGTGACAAACAAAATATGCCACCAGGTGGCAGAAATGAAATATTCCTAATGATTAGTAAAGTATGACACATGCTTCACTGTTTTGCAGAGAAAATACACGTTAAAGCATGCATGCTTTCCCTAATGCATAGAAAACTCAACATGAAATAAAATTTGGATGGTTTGGACAACTTATGTAATCAAAATCCCTAAGGTATGTTCACTTTTATCATCACACAAAATTTGTCTGAACACAAAACAGCAGCAATGTTTACAAATATATGCAATACATGCTCATGAAGAATCTCTTATAATACCGAGCAAGATGTGCTCTTCATCAGCATTTCTAAAAGAAAAGATAGAAGCATTCACTGATCAATCTGGCGACCTGAAAATTCAACCCACAACCCTGGAAATACTGGATAAAGTGGGTCACAATGTTTCAAAACTAAATTTTCATTCTTCAAAACTGTTGCAAAAAGCAAGTATACACATAAAAATAGTATTCAGTATTATATTCTATTGTGCTCACAACTGTACTATGCAAGAATTACCTTTTCTTCTTTGGTAATTAAACAACTTACCTACTTGAATAATTTTAAATAAAATCTTACATGAAAACCTTTCCCACAGAAATCTCCATAACTCACAGATCAAACAGATGCATTACTCCCCCCAGACATTACATAGCAATTTAGGAAACTTCTCTGCCATAATCTCTAAACTTCATGTAGAAAGTAGAAGCTTTGAAGTTAAATGACCTATATAGCCACTTCTGGTCAGTACACTCATTTTTGCAAAAAGCCATACATATTAAACTCAGAATGTGGAAACATGCAAAATAGTGTTAACACAATTTAGAAGTAATTAGAGAACAAAAGCTGGAAAACTTGAGTGCAATCTACCTTTCTTGAGATGCACCACACCCTGTGGTATGAAGAAAATCATTAACTTATAATTGCACTGATTCATTAAATTTCAGAATGGTGAGGGTTTGTTAATGTTTTCTCCCTGCGTGGTAACCCTTGGTCCCATTTTCAATATTCCCCTTTACTACAGCATTTGCTTCCTCCTCTATTTCCCCATGTAGTTCTATCTTTAACCACCAGGTGTCAGAAGGGAACCTACTCACCACAGCTTCACCTTTTTTATTACTTTGTATTTATTTTTACAGATGCATTAATGCAACCCTCCAGGCTTTCTCAGGCTATGGGCATAAAACAGCAGAAAATTTTCAGGCTTTTCTTCCAATAAAAATACAAATAAGTAATTTCAAAATCCAATTTTTTCAGTCTTTGAATTTTATACAGCGTAACAGTGTTTCAGCATACTTTAATAACTAGGAAATTAAAATTTATTTATACTCAGTGAAATTCACAGAACTACCTGTTTTTTAGGGATAGGGGATTGAATGAAACAATACTGCATGTTGTTTTAACACACAATTATAATCCTCCTTCCCTCAACCCCATTCCATCTACTCCTACCTGTCCTCTCCTTTACTTCCCATTGCACTTGAACTCTTTTACAGACTGGTAATCCACTATTTGTAAGGATGCCAATTCCATAGACTGGGAAATGGGCAGACAACCTTCACTTAATTTTTTCTTGGTTTTTGGGGTTTTCGTTTCACTTTTAATACAAGGAAAAACCATCCAAACCTAAAACTTCAAACATTCTCAGCATTTTAAAGATTCTGGTACAGTGAAAACATGATAGATGTGAGAAAAAGGGACAAATTAAGAGGGACTTGTGGAAAATAGCCCAAAACAAGCCAATAGTCCAGTATCTAAATACAGTCCAGATAATGAGATAATAGAGAGGACATCAGAGCAAACTTACTACAGCACATGAAGTATCTTCACAATATCCACTGAATTCCCCAAGAATAACAGAACTCTATCCATAGAAAACCAGCTTCCTAAGGAAAACCAGCACCCCCTTGATGGCCTGTTATGGAAATGAGGAAAACAGTTACTCTTCTTTCTGACTGCAGCGCAGTATAAAGCACTATTCAGAAGCAGTCACCTGAGTAACTTATCTGCCTGGCCATTCCTCAGCTGTGAGGGGTTACTGTTACAGTTCATTTACCTGATAGCAGAAATGAATAGTTTCGCTTGTCATTTCACCCTCCCAGAAAGGCAGCATTACAGGTGCTGCTGCTGGGGACATTCAACATTAATTCTTTCTCAATAAATGTCCTACTTTGTATTTACATATCCAATCTATTACAGGATCACGTTCACCAATGCAATATGGTAAACAAGTAACACTTTATCAGCAAACACGAGGAACAGATTTATTACAGATTTTCTTTGATGAATTACAGACTGCAGCACAAATTTAAAATACAAAGTACTTACTCTAGATCTACAACACCTCCACTACCACTGTATGCCATATACAGTAAGTACACCCCAAGAATGCATGTATGCTACACATGCAGCGTAGGTGCATATTCAGTCAGGCATGGGTGCTAATGTAGGCACAATTCTCACCCCCACACACAGACACGCTGCTTCCCCAATACAGTCTCAGCAACTCTCAAGTTCAGAACTGCTGTCAAACCTGTAACATCAATATATGCAAAACTAAGAAATGCACAATAAATAGTCGGGTTTTTTACCGATAAAAGTACATGCCTGTGCCACAGCAGAGGGAGAAAACTTGGTAGGGCTGATACTGAATTTATTTAAGAAGAAAGACAAAGAGCAGTTCTAAACGCAAGTGCAAATTTTCAGAAAGCATCACAACACGTGTACAGCAAGACTGGAGAACAGGAAAGGGAATTCAGTAAAATTCAGAGACATGTTTGTTACACAAAGGGCTGCATATATTTTGAAACACAACCATGGAAATAAAATACAAATTCATTCCTGTATACACAATTGCTCTTTCACTGTATTTCAATTATGTAACAAGAACGATCTCGTAAAACCCTGTTTTAAAAGACTGGTTTGGGTCTTTGCAACACTAGATTGCTTGGGTCCATAGTGGGGTCTATATTTCAAATTAAAAACTACATAAAAGAAATCACACTATTTGCATTCATTATATTCAGGCAACAGACTAATCTTCTCTCTAGGAAAATATTAAACTTAGAAATCAGCTTTCTACTTTGAGTGGACTGAAGCTGCTCTATATGTGAATCTTAAGCATGCTGGTATTCACGGCTACATGTGTATCCAGACAGGGCTTTGGATACTCTAAAACCTGTTCTTGTCAGGCATCTTCTGCAAAACATGCACCCAGACTCCAAAACAATAGGTCTCCTAAAATTACCTTTCTACAGAGAGTATGCATAACAAAAATAAATCAGGGATTTTCATTGAAAAAACAGAGCATAACTCTTCTTCCCCCTCACCTTGTAAAAATATAATCTTCAGTGCATGGGAAGGCATGAACATTTTATCACATGGCCTTAGGTACAGACAGTTACCATTCTCTAAGTGTGGGGCTAGTCTGGGTGGTTTTTTTAAGATTGAAGTTTAAAAAGTCAATATTCTTTCCCATTCTGCATCTCTATCCAATGCTAACAGAAAGGGAATTTAATCTGACTTGAAAAATAGGTCAGAATTCTTATCCTAATTTTACGGATGGATAAACTGAAGCTTGGAAAGGTCCCAAATCTTTCCTGAAGCCATTCCAAAAAGTAGCTAAAGGACAGAAAAGGGAACACAAACATCTTAACAACAAATATTAATCATCAACAGGTGCCTATTTTTGTTCCTGTCTCAAGAGGCACAGTATGAATGACAGTGTCAGCTGAGGTGGGGAGAGAAAAGCAAAGGGTATTTTTGTCGCTTGATTGTTTTTAAGCATGGTTTTTGTCAATATTTTCAAATTAAATCTTAGCACACAGTGCTGCAAGATATTTGGAAAAGTGCTGTAGTGATCAGCACATGAATTGAAATTACTAAAAAATTTTTTTTTTTTTTTTACTTAGGATAAAACCAACTGTTGGTAGCCACTGTTACAAAAACTTCCTTCAGGACACTTAACAACATCAAGCATTGTCTTTATTTTAAAGACAAACACAAACTGTTCAAGGCCACAAAGGAAGCTTATGTCAAAGAAAGATAAGAAATCATGCCCTTATCTTTCATCATTTGGTGCCAACCACTATGTCTCTCTTTCTCTCACATAAGCTGGTTATTCCCTGTATTTACATCATGGCCATAAAGCTATTTTCCTGCTAGGAACTCAGAGTATAGGGGATCAAGGACCTGATATATTTGAGACTTAGCAATAAACCTCTGCCACTACTTTGTATTTCATTTACCATTTACCCAGACATTTTTTGCGTAATAAGAGTTTTCTCAGACACCTCCTCATTTTCTTATTTACCCTGAAAATTGTGTTTACATCATCACAGACTGTTATAGCAACTGTGGCACCATAGAGACACCATTACCTCATTGCAGATTTAAGGATGATGAACACACAGACTCTGAGAAAATTAGGGTTTTAAATTTAGTACAGACAGTTGAATTAAAAAGAAAACATTGAATGAAAAAATGAAAAAACCTCACTAAATGAATTAATGTTTCAAGTGGCTTTTTTTAACATTTTCTCCAGCAGGAACATCAATGCACTTCTCTCTTTCATTACTTTTTACACTTCCGTTTTGCTAAGCAAAAGACTAAACTCTCTCTCTTGTATATAAGAAAACTAGTTTGATCCTGAAAGGCTAAAATGGTATTTTTAACAGAAATAGCAGAATCTGTATATCCATACCACCTTAATATGGAGACTGTTCTTCAAATATAAGTAGTTTTATGAGCTGCAGAACCCATGTCTAAACTTCTTTTCTTGCACATGTGTCTTCAAGTGCTGACCTAGTCATACACAGTAGCTGAGACACTCATTATATGTGGATTTAATGTGATGTAGTATCACAGATCAACTTCTTCAGTATAGATATGAAATTGCCTTCTCTCTCTGGCTAGGTATTTTCACCACACATAATGGTTGACACACCTACCCTTCTGTCAGAATTAATGCTTAAAAACGTGAGAAGTCTCCCTGAGAATTATGGAGGAAAAACAAAAAAAAACCCAAAAAACAACACAAACTTATAATGAAGGCAGAGGAACAGAAATTTAGGAGCAAAAATATATGCACAGAAATGTCTTTGATTCCATGGAAATTATTTCCATAGAGTAGCCATAAATTAAAATACCCTTTTTCTAGTCTTCCAGGACATAAATGTTCTACAGACTTTCTGGACATCAGCTATTTTAGACACACTTCAAAGAAGTTCCAGTTTCCCTAGAGAATCATGCAAGCAGCTTGTGCTAATTACAGAGAGCCAGTTGACAATGCAGTCACTTGCTGTATGGAAACACAGGAATTAAAGAATCAAGAAAACCTAAGACAAACCAATATATTGTAACAACATCCATTCAATTCAAAATTAACAGCTCAAGATTTGGATACTGAAGGAGACAATACTATGACTGCACAAGCAGTTATCAAATGCATGAATAAAACCTGTTGCTCAGTTTTAGCCCTAACTTCTTTCACTTCTAATATTCCTAACAGGCCTAGTCAGCCTCACACACGTGTTCCTTGTTATGACCATTTGCTTTTCAGTTGGTTTCCCACACATCAAGCCAGACTATGAGCCTCAGGAGGGAGTTAGCTACTCCTCCGAGCTGCTATGAGTCATTGTGATGTCTGCTGCGTAGGCCAAATTAAGCCTGAATTTCTTGCTTCCACTAGGCAACAAGAACAATGAGGAAAAACATGACAAGGAGGTGAGAAAAGATCAAAAAGCCAGGGATACTCTCCCTCAATATCCCTACCTTCCTGTCATAGCTGTCATAGTGCATGGTGATGAAGAAAGTAAATCAAAGACACAATGTAGAATTGCAAAAGAGATTACTGTATTCCAACTTTCAAGTTCTTCAGTCTTACTTAAATCCTATTTTATCATGACAAATAAAAATAATCTATGCTACCTCATAAAATATGTACATATTCGTGCACCCTTTTAGAAGTACAAAGATGAATGTTGACAGATTTATCCTTGGATTTGAACATATATTTTGTCTAAGCCTAAAATAAAGCTGTGCTAAATGAATACTTACCTAATAATTCATCCTCTTATTATTGTTTTTATATAAATTCCTCTTGTTTTGGTAGATGAAACTCTTTATCACAGAAATCAAACACTAACATAAATTGTTGACTGAAAGTAGATAAAACAAACCACTTCAGCATTTTTTATGATATAGATATTCATCTACTCAAGAACATCAGTGGAGGAAGACTGGAATCACAAACATCCCTGCCACACACAATTTTTGAACTTCATTCTGAGATCAAGAATTTTTCATTTGATCTTAGTTGTTAGGACAAGACACTGAGGTAAGAAATAGGGTTTCTGGTTGAGACCAGTCAGTTTAAATAATGCAGATGATTAACGTGCATTATAGCTTGTTTTTAAAAAGCCCATTTATTTAAAGGGCAGGACAAGAAGCTTTTAAAGTATTGGTGGCTGGAAGAGAATTTTGGATATGAAGGGGCACAAGGGGAAATGCCAGTATACCACCCGCACTTTGAAGGTACCTACTACTGTCAGAGAGAAGATAGTGAATATGTAAGTTTTGCTGTATTGCCAATTTCATATTCATAAAAAAACGCGCAAACCCCAGCAATAAGATCAACACTGAATACAAACCCCATTCTTTTAATCTATCATCACAGCTCATGAACAGTACCTTGCTTCACTCGTAGGAGACTCCATATATTTATTCCTGTGCATAATGCTTCAAAACAGTCACACAAGCCCTAGAAAAGCCAGTATAAGTGATCCACCGTGTACAACTTTCCAGGCATCCATGAGCAGCTGAAAGAACCTACCAATCCCTGAGGCACACCTATAACTTTACTGCAGTCTTAACAAATATTGCAAACATAGTCTTTGCCTGTTGCCTTTAAAAGCGCTGCTTACATCCTATCCCAGCTGAATCACCAGCGGTTTGTTTTCATTCAAATCCCTCTGCCAGACGCTGGAGCAACTAATGAACTGCAGAACCTGGTCTATAAAAATTTGACTTAGCAAACAAACCATCAACATGTTGATGACACTGCCACCCAAAATATCACAGTAACAAGAGTAACAATTTACATGGGCTCTAAGCCAGTCTGTCTTTCCTTTTCAAATTTCAAGAAAGCATGACCTAATTTCTCTACAAGTAGTAGAATCTGGAGCTTTTGTTAATTCAGTTTTCTTTTCTTTCTTTCTCTAAGCATATGTTTCGCCACAGATGATTACAGTCATTAGAAGGAAAAATATTTATTTGGGTAAAATTAAATACAGCAAGCATATAGCCTATAATAAAACCTAAGAGTGACATGAACTTGCCAACAGCTGAATACCTGTCTTGGTCATCTAAGTGATACACTCCCACACTCCAGACCAATCAGATGGACCATAAATTCAATTCTATACATTAAATTCAATTCTGTATATTAGAACAATGTTGTTTCTGTCAAAATCAAGTTTCCTCAATCTTCCAACAACTTCTACACTTCCAGTATTATTCCTACTTTACAAAAAAAGAAAGATTAAAGCAGAGAAAACTGAAAAAAGGAGGAGGAAGACTCAACAATAAAAAGCAGTAGATAGAACAAATAGGAGTACTACAAGGTCAGATGGATACCCACCAGAATTAAAAAGAACCATACAGCATCACCCTGAACAATTCCTCACCGCAGAGTAGTATAAAAGCTTTTTTTTTTTAAGTTCCACTGAATATTTTCTAGGTGGTATTTTCTAAAATCTCCAGGTACCTGAAGAAGAGATGGTTTATTGTCTATCGCTTTCATATTTCAGACTATTCCTCAGTTTATGGTTAATTTCTAAGTATCAAGGACTTACTGTTTCATATTCAAGAATATAAATTTGAACCAGAGTTTTGGTGGCTAAAATAATCACTGTCTCCTTTGCAAGTATGTTATGTAAATATCTAAATAACAAAAAACCTCCAAGAAATATTTTTTCCTGTGGAAAGCTTATCTGATAATTAACATTGCACTTCGGACATGTCCTTTCACACCTTTGCATAGGACAATATATGTGGCTAGCTACAGAAGTCACCTGACTGGATATGAGCATTCCCTCTGTTCATGCACATGTTGTAATAATGGTATTGCTTACATTCTGGACCTGAAGAAAATCTGCAGCCAGACCAGAGTTCAGCAGAGTTCGGTGCCCCTGCACCAAGGCATCAGAATAGGCAGTCACGTTTCCACTAATTCACTAATCTGTCACTCACTTGAACAAAATCCCACTGGAAATGGATAACTTAATTTACCAGAAAAACCCACTCCTTCCCTCATGAATTTGTACAGGCAAGTTTGTAGTTTTCAACACATATTTAGCCGTTCACATTTAAAAATCAGACGCTGAATTAACAAGTAGCAGTAAACCACACATACAAAACATAAGGTCTGGTTTTTTTCAGATAAGAAAATACCGTGACTTATCACCATCTCTGCATTAAACAAGATTAAATATGTCAGAAACTAATTTCTGTAAATGCTTCACCTCTTTGTTTTACCTGCTTCTGTGTACTTTAATCCTACTTTTACTTCTTCATGCTTTGCTTTTGGTGGCGGCCAGACAGTCTGGAGTCTCCCTGGAGTCTTGTCATCTTGCTCTGAAGGACTCAGGTCAGGCTGTTAAAATTACGCAAGAAAAAATTAAAGTCTGCAGTATCAATTGATTCCAAACAGCAACTGCCATGCTCAGCTCTACACATGTGCTCCAGAAAGATTATCTGTCTCATTCTACTGATTGAAGCAGCGCTTAGTTGGTTGGAAGGGACACAAATAAATCAGTATAGAAGAATATTTTTGAGGAGGACAGTAGCATCATGCATGTGACATGCAATGATTTGTTGACTGTTCACATCACTGTGGAGAGCTGTCTATCCTTTGGTGAACTATCGAGGTGGTCAGGATGGTTTTTTCCTGTATCTTTACTCCAGAGTGAAAAGACCCAGCTGTGTTTCTCTTACAAGTAAACATTAGAGCAGTTCACCTAAGACATCATTTGACAATATAATTTTCTGGAAGCAGAGCTAGTTTATGGAATTCCTGCCCCACCCCCCGCAGATTGCTCAGTCCACATACCAGGTAATACTGCCACATCAAAGTAATGCTGCAGCTGTTAATGGGACTGCACTGTCAACTGGAATGCTAAAGTAACTCTTTAAATGGGGAAGGGGTGGAGGGGGAATGACACACTAAACAAGAATTCTTTTAGAGGGTTTTTTTTTTTGGTGATTTTTTTAGATCTTCGATTTTTCTGTAATCTGACTTACATGTTACTACAAGTAATTGCATAGACAGAAGTGGAACAACAGTGAAACCCTATCCATATAGGATAGGGTGGATGGCCCTATAAATGGCCCACAGGAGCAAGGGAAAGGCAAGACTAAGACCCTTGGACTCTGTCTTTGCCCTAAGAAAATACAGATTCGCACTAGACCGGACATTAAGCAGACATTTCTAAAAGCCACTCCTGCTGACTCCTGTGCCTCCTCCCTCCCTGTGTGTGATGAGAGGTTCCCAAATAGGTTTGCTGTGAGCCACACGAACGCTGACGCCAGCACAGCGACTGGGGTGAGCAGGAAGGAGCACGCCAGGAATGGGAAGGGCACACACAGACTGCAATTGCTGTACATGACACAGCCAATGAATACCTGTTTTCTCGTCCCCAGAGGTAATTTACTACAAACTGGTATTATCAGTCTACCCAAGTGTTAGCCATGATTTTTTATGGTTTTGTTTTTTTTAAATATTATGCAAGAATAAAAAATTTAAAGAGAGTATAACAAACACAGGAAATTAACTTAAGTAGCTTCAGGTTTAAGGTCCAATCCTGAAAATTGAATCATTCAGGTAATTCTCCCTTCAGCCAACAACAGTCTCCTAGCTGATTACATCTGCCAAAGATGTGCTGGAAGAATCTGAGTTGGGGGAATGCCAACCAAAAGGTTAGTCATTTAATTAAAGAGTTCAAATCACATTAAAAGTAACTTATGATTGTATGAAAACTTTGCATTGATTTTGTTTTCTTAAAAACATACTAACTACATCTCCATATGCCTAAGAATATTAATGTTGCAAACACTTATATTAATCAAAAATTTGGGTTGTCTAATTGAAATCACTAAGTTACACCTGGATAAGTTTAAATGCTTATCAATATTGGAAAAGCCAGTTATATGCATGTAAACAAGAAAAAATAATTACTTCATGTTCTATGTCTTGAACAAAATGACCTGAAAATCACCCACAACTTCTTTTATCAACTCTTATCATAAAATTATTCCTATAGGTAGAATGAAATATTACTTTTTAAAATAAATTCCTCAATGAAAGAAAACAGAATGAGATTGAAAAATTATTAAATAATATTACAGTAAATATCTGCAGAATCAAACTGCTTTAAAGCCGTAATTAACATATGGAGAGCTCTTATGTAAATATTTTTTAAAATCAGAAACTGATTTTTAAGTTCTCACAT
Source organism: Rhipidura dahli (assembly GCA_013399225.1). Taxonomy (NCBI): domain Eukaryota; kingdom Metazoa; phylum Chordata; class Aves; order Passeriformes; family Rhipiduridae; genus Rhipidura; species Rhipidura dahli. The sequence goes on from VXAC01004966.1 coordinate 384,759, forward strand.
CTAATTGAGAGGCTTTTACTGTCACCATCAGTTGTGGCCGAATTCTGCTACAACTGCAGATGATCAAAAATTTTGACAAACAAGCCTCAAGATTTCCTCGACTGGAAATCCAAACTTTGAGATTGCTAAAAGAAGAGAGCAATTCTGACATTTTGATCTTAAGTCCCCACCAATAATATTTAAACAACACATTATTTTCCCATCCGTCTACTTCTAGATCTTAGGAAGAAAAACTAATTCAACCTACAGATTTGTCTGATGGTCCATCCCCAAGTTTTGATTTTGACCTTTCAAATACAGCTTTCAAGGACTCTTTTTCATTTCTCATTTTGCGTTTTAGGGCTTCCAGCTCTGAAGTATCTGCAGTTGTTTCTTTCTTGGGAGGCCGCGTGAACAAAGCTTTAAAAGCATCCAGTGCAGATTCAGCAGGGCTTGATTTTATCTCCTCAGAGGGAAATCGTGGTTCTCTTTTGCTGGAGGCTTTGTTCTCTTGAGCTTCATCACTGTCCTCGGTCTCCCCAGATCCCTCACCAGAGTCCTCAGCTCTATCTTCATTCTTGGAGACGTCTATGTTTAACAAGTGCGAGAGTTGTTCCAGGAAAGTGGGATTTGCTTTAGGTTCAGATGATTTTTTTTTAATGGTCAAACCTGATGCAATACTGGATTTCTTAACAGGCTGTCGTAATTTAAGCAGAGCTAAATCATTCTGCCTTGGTTTAATTTCTGTAACAGTTTCCCCGTCTTCTGTGGTTAGTCCCTTTTTCCTCACACGTAGTCCACTAAAGAAAGCAGGCAGCTGGAAAGTCTTTTCAGCCAGTGCTGTTTTTTGGAGTGATGTATTATCAGCTGAAGGTCTTTGTTCTTCATCTGAAAGTTCTTCAGGGCATTCCCCTGTAGCAAGAAAACGAGTGAATTGCTCATCCATTAACATTTTGTCTTTTCCATTGGAGTCATACTCTAGAATACCATCCAGTTCTTTTGGGAGCTGCTTAGAGAATGGTGGCTGTAATTCAATGTCATCTGTATCCACAGTGTCATCACTGTTGCTGTGCCCTTCTGATTCTGACTCTTCCTTATTTTGACTGCTATTGTCCAATGCCTCAGCAGACAAAGCAGCATTTTTTAGCCCATTTTTGCTTGCACTGTTCTCATCGGTGTCTAGATCCTTATTCTCTGTGTCCGATTCTGTGTCACTTGTTGTATGAACCAAAGTACCTTGTACAAGAATAGCATCCTTGTCATCATTGTCCAGTTCAGACAAAGAAGTCTGAACAAACCTCAAATGCTGAAGAAGTAATTCGTTTTGGTCAGCTAACTCCAGCTCCAGGCCTGCTTGCCTGCCAGACATTGGGTCAGTTTGGCCACTGGTACTATTCATGCTGTGCTGATTTTCTGAGTCCTCATTACAACCATTATCATTCCTCTCATGCCAGGTGTTAGCATGAGCATTTATATTGCTGTGCAAAGGTTGAAATGCTTTAAGCACTGTTTCTTCATCGGGAGCTGTAGATTCAAACTTGGTTGTAAATCCAAACAGTGTTTTCATAGAAAATGTAGTGAGAGAGTCATGTTTGCTTTCTGCTGTGTTCTTCAGGTCTAAAAGCTCACTACAGTCAGGCATCCCATTATGTCCTTCCATGCTGCGTGCAGCAGAGAACAGGCTCGCGTCCAGCAGCGCCGCTGACTGCTGAGCAGACGCTCACTGCGGGCATTCAGGCTGCCGCCGGTGCAACAGGC
>VXAC01004966.1:386536-404190 GCA_013399225.1 Rhipidura dahli
CGCCCCCGGCTCCCGGCGCGCCGAGCCCGCAGCGCCCGGCAGCTACAGCAGCCGCCCCGCCGGGCCGAGCGCGCCGCCGCTGCTCCCTACTTCCTCGTCCCGGTGCGCCAGCGCTGGGTGGTTTTCAGCAGAAAATTCCTGACTGATTCCTTTGCATAGTCTCTCCACTCGGATAAAGAACTTCTTTTGTAAATCCATAATCACCAAAAAATGTCAAATGGAAACCCGAGCTAAGGACTCTGAAGTTTCCTGTGCCCCCCTCCCGAAGCCCTTGCAGAGAGCCCCCAGTGCCCGGCCGGGCAGAGCCAACTCGGGTGAGCGTCCTTGAAGCCGAGGAAAGTAGGAAAAAAAGAGACTCTCTTCCGATTTGCTGGAGGTTTCATCTGGAATGCAGATTTCAGCCTCCAGGGCCATGAACGAAAACCAACGAGACTGGTTTCATATTACCACTGTCCTCGCTGTGCACAGCTCCTGCTGAGAGGTGCACACAGGTACTTATCAGAGACTCCGGCCGCGCCCAGGCACCGGGAGCGCTGGGCGCCGGAGAGCGGCCAGCGCCCAGGAGGGCCGTATTAACTGTTTGGAAGGCGGACAGCCTTGTCCATCTGCACGGCACCAGCCTTGGATCGCACCGAACCAGAACAATCTCTGCTGACATATACTGTGGTAAATTTCACAGACTGCACTGCTGGGTGTGTGAAATTTCTTTAGTTGATACAAACAAAAACACTTGAAGGAAATCTACAAAACTAGCTAACTCAACTTTAACAGAACCTACCAGGGATACAATGTATTTTTCTTAGCAATACATATAGAGAAAGTTCAAAATACTCTTAAGCCCTATTGATATTCAGGAAGTCAGTAACATTTGGGTCAGGTTTCTATCACAAGTCTCCACTTTTTTTTTTTTTTTTTTACTACAGAGACTGCAAACCTTCAGTATTTTATATTCTTCTCATTCCCGGGCCTTTAAGCAATTTGTTTAATCAAATTTCCTCATGGGAACCTCAGAAATTCAAGGATACTGTTCTTTTTTTTTTTTTTTTGCACCCAAGTTAAAGGGTCATTCTACAGTCATTCTACAGCTGTGATGAGTAATCTTAAGCAAGCAACCTGAGGAAAGCTGTCCTTCACAGGGAAATCAGCTGCAGATCACACCACTGTATGTGATTACCAAAAAACACTTACGAAAAGGCTGGGTATTACAGACAACAAACAACATATTTAGCTTTTGGGTTAATGTTTAAAAATGTAAACTGTACAAAAAGCATATGTTTGCCTTTTCAACATATTATAAACCATCATAAACTCAACAGCAAATATCATTGGTATCTCCTGCAGGGACTATGTTTCCGGAAAATCAGATTGTAATACTAAGGGCTTAGATGAAGCTTACAGACACCTTTCCAATTACAGGGTTGCCTGCATACCTATAGACAAAGGGCATCAGAATCACTTCCATCTCTATCTGTGATTTAACACAGAGCAATGTCTTCTGCCCTGCTGCCTGCCATTTCCTTAGCAAGCTCCAGACTTGCTTCTCCGCTATGCTTAATCAGCAGGTGCCAAGGTCAGAAACAACTGATGGGTCATGGTTCCCCTGGTTTCTAGGCTTTATATAGATTAATATCACAAAAGGAAGCTCTACATAAGGAAAGAGACAGAGTCCTTATCACTCCCTATGCCAACCTATTCTTATAATACCAGGATTTACAAAACAGGTGTGAGGAAGCTACCTCAGCACTGGTGATTTCTCCCAAGACAAAATTTTTTGAAGGGAAATCTAAAGCAATTTTAAATTCTGTTTTATGACAAAATATATGGGGCAAAGTGACAATACTGAACCAAAGTTTTCTACATGCAAATGCACATCTATTTTTATGTTCAATTACATGATTAATTGTTCATTGTTCTGATAAATTGTATGGTTATGTCTTGCTTATTTATTTATGGGCCTATTTATTTGGGGTTAACTTATGATGGATAAACATTAATGATATTTTCAAAAATAGTTTTGTTAGTGACTAACAAAAAATATACCTATATGAACAACTTCATGATACCTTTTAAACTAAACATACTGATTCAGATTATGCCAAAATATTTCTTCATCTGTTTATATTAACAACAACCCACACTTAGAATAAAACTTCCCTGTAATAAAAAAGCTGTAACAATCCTATAAATAGAAGGTCAGTGATTACAGCCACTATTTAACTATTTAAGATTTTAATGGACTTATGAGAAGTTTAGTTAAAAAGTGGACTGAAAACAGGAATCTCATACTTTATGTCTAAACAACATCCCAACAAAACTGCAGAGACCAGAATCAAATTAGTAGTGAAAATGATGGTGCTTTGAGTGTCAGGCTAAAGTTACACAATATATGGAGGTGCTAGAAATCCCAGAGTTGAACAGTGAATAATTAAAAATCCAGAAGTAGAAATATACCCTATAAAACCAGAGGTAATCTCACAAGCTTGCAGAAAATACTGCTTGATATGCACCTCTTTTTGTAATAAACTTTAGGAAGTGTGGAGAAACTTTCAAGCTTTTTGAGCTCTAGGATGAACAAGGAAACTCATCTCTATATACATGCCTGGAGAAATCACCAAAAACTGAGTCAGTGTAATGAGTGAGCCAGCCAGTCTCTCAAATTCTTCACACAGTCCATAAACTCCCAGCCTAAAATAAGGCTTTTGTAAAGACCTGCTTCTCACATTCTGATTATCAGCCCAGTGGAGAGTCCTTTGTTGAGGGACTCAATAGCTGATAATGAAAGACATATTGGTTACTTACTCGAGTGTTTCTGGGTAAAATACATACATCAATATGTGCCCTTAATATTTTTATATTAAAAAGAATGATGTAAAATGAGAGGGAGCCAGTTTGTTGGCAGAAGTGTTTTAATACTGGGTGAATCTATCTCGTAAGGAAAGTCTCTCTGAACAGGCTGTAACACTGCATCTAAAGGAACAACTTCAAAATCTCTAGAAAAAATCAGTTATGATTATGTTACAAGTCTCTTTACTTAATAAAACTGACAACTCTCTGGTGCCTCAGAAAAGCCCTTAAAACCTGTCATAGCAACTTTCAAGGCATTCAATGCACTAATTATATAAAAGGACAACCATTCCTTATAGTTTAAAGCACATTTAATAATCCACACCCTTTCTGACCTACATTTCATCACAGACAGAAGTCACACCTAAAACTCACTCTAGTTCTGTTCTTGAGGTGTCTAAAAGCTCATCTGAAGTAGGTTTTAAAACTAGCTTTGAAGAAAACACACATTAAGCCAGAATGAAGTCATCTAATTTCTACCACTATCATATGGCAGAGCTCAACACTTCCTGACTCCATATCTATTCAGATTGCCTTTTCAGATCACTGTAATAACAAACTGGATAAACATGAACAGGACAGAAAGACACATTCTACAAAACACCAAGGTTGGTAAACTGAAAACAAACGTTCTACTGCTTTTTCAAAATAAAAACCCACAAATTTTGAAAAGTTTGCATAACATCTTGGAAATAGTCATAGAATCAAATATGCACCAATTGTGTCAGGCTTATGAAGAGCCTTGAGAAGCAGCAGGCTCTGACTGTAGCTTGGGTGGCTTGAACTGATCTAAAGTTCAGCTGTCAGTCTGCCCTCTGCCCTGTCCTCAGCCTAACTTCTACTGTGCAGATTGATAATGGTTTTAACATTCCCCTGCTCTCCTGTTTGTCTCTCCTGCTGATTACCTCATTTCATAATTAGTATTTTAACTGTTTAAATGCTCTAAAATAGGAAAGGCAGAAACGATGGAAGAACACCTATAAGGCCTTGATTTTCATTATTTTTCTCAGCCTTGTTACCTCACTTAAGACCATTATGTGAGCAGCTTTCCTGAGTTTTGAGGTATCTGGGTATCACTAACATAATTGCTTTAAATTCAAATAATTGATTTTAGATGTAGCAGCAGAAACATAGGTATGATAATTCTTATCAGAATTCGGCAACACATGATGTTAACAGAATGTGTGGACACCAGACACACTTGGTGTAGGGGTCTGTATAAATACATCTATAAATGCAAAGGGGTTTTTAACATCGTCATCTAAATTCTGATTGACATGAAGATATGGACTACTTTAGGGAATTTGAAAAAAATACTGTAATAGCTATATGGTTATAAAATCAGAAAGCACATTAAGAAACATAGTTTACTATTTTGAAGGAGTGCATACTGTATACTGTATCAATAAATGAATGGAATATTAACCTGTAAAACCTATCATATGAAAAAGCCATTGTAGATCTGAGACAGAGCTTCAAGATAGGTGTATTGGCTAATCTGGTTTAATATAAGCAGATATACAAGTAAAAAAGGGAACACAAGATCACTATAAACTTTGTAAGTAAACTCAGACCTTTGTACATTAAGGCACAATGCCTGGCACTTAGTGTTACAAAGAATGAAGGTGAATTTTTTATCCTTTTCCTCTTCTAGTTTACTCTCTTTTCATCTTCTTTTCATTTCATCAGGCCTTTTGCTCCCCACCTACAGTATGATACAGTAGTTTAAAGATTAAACAAAAGCTTTATAAAATAAAATCCACAGTTACATTAATTTACCATAATTTCTTAAGTAATTACTAGCTATTAATTGCAATTTTAGCTGCATTTTCACATCTCACTTACGTGCCTCTTTTTTATTGGAGATGAAATGCTGTATAGAAAATAGGGTGGAGTTTCATTTCTATTTTGTTTCATTACTTTCCATATCTCTGTATCTTCTCCATGCCTGAGGTTTAAAATCTAATGCAGGATCTTTTTTCATGCTTCTGGTGTAGACTGTGTATTTAAAATTTCTGTCAGAGCAGAATTCATTCACCCTTTTTGTCATCTATGTTATCTACCTTCTTCCAACTAATAGAAACATAGAAACATCTTTTCAATAACATAATGGACAAGCTGGAGAAGTGGGCCAATGGGGATATTATGAGGTTAAACAAGACCAAGTGCAAGGTGCTGCACCTGGTTCAGGGCAACCCCCAGTATCAGCACAGGCTGGGGATGAATGGATTGAGAGCAGCCCTGCCCAGAAGGAGCTGGGGGTGCCGCTGGGTGACAGGCTGGACATGACCCAGCCAGGGGCACTCCCAGCCCAGAGCCAAACGTGTCCTGGGCTGCATCCAAAGCAGCGAGGGCAGCAGGGAGAGGGAGGGGATTCTGCCCCTCTGCTCTGCTCTGCTGAGACCCCACCTGCAGTGCTGCACCCAGCTCTGGGCTCCCAGCACAGGAAGGGCATGGAGCTGGTGGAGTGAGCCCAGGGGAGGAACACAGAGATGATCAGAGGCATGGAGCACCTCTCCTGTGAGAAGACAGGGTGAGAGAGGTGGGGTTGTTCAGCCTGGAGAAGAGAAGGGTCCAGGGAGATCTTACAGCACCTTTCAGCACCTGGAGGGAGCTACAAGAAAGATGGAGAGGGACTTACAAGGGCCTGTACTGCTAGGACAAGGGATAATGGCTTCAAACTGAAAGAGATTAGATTAGGTTTAGATTAAATAGTAGGAATAAATTCTTTGCTTCTGATGGTGGTGAGGCTCTGGAACAGGCTGCTCAGAGAAGATCTGGATGCCCCATCCCTGGAAGTGTTCAAGGTCAGGTTGGACAGGGCCCTGTGCAACCTGCTCTAGTGAAAGATGTCCCTGACCATGGCAGGGGAGTTGTAATTAGATTTGTAATGTCCCTTCCAACCCAAACCATTCTATGATTCTATGATTCCATAAGCAAACACTATATATGCACATACACAGTTATATTAGACATTAATGTTAGGGTACTCCCAATCCAGAGCAAGCACAGCTATTTAATAAATAGCTTTGTTTTTCATGTTGTTATTATTATGAATATAAGTGCATTTTAAAACAATAATGGCAAACTTTTGATCAGTCAGGCTAAACGTTTTCTTCTAACAGCAGAAAAGGGCCACAGATAACATGACTGGGTGTAGTGCAACTGTAAGTAAATAAATTGGTCCATTTCAGATGCTGTTTCCTGAGAACATGATCTTAGCTTCAGAATTGCTCTCCAAACACTGGCTCCTTTTTTACCACAATTGTCTTGCTGTCCAGTCTGATGACTGCACAGGGAAGACAATATCTGGGTGTGACAGCCCATTCTGAAGAGGAAGGGAACACCCAAGGGTTGCTGTCACCAGAGCAACTCATGCAGCCTGGTTTTGGCCACTATCTTTCTTACAGGCTGCTTCTAGCAGTGCTGCAGTCCAAACAGATTTTGATGGCAGCAACTTCTGCAGCAGCCTTCTCACTATCATTCTTTTGGCAAGTCCTCCTTCAATCCCACGGACTCATCTTCAAGAACAAAAATAGACTTGGAGATACAAAGCGTCTGTAATTCAGCCCAAAGTCCTGTTCTGATAGAGAGTCAGAGGGAGTGAGCTTCATGATGAAGTGTCTTGGTGGGTCCCTAGCAGTCCATCAGCCCATGTTGAGCACCCTTTTTTAAATCAAAATTAAACACTTCTGTTCTGAGTATTTTAAAAATATTGGAATAAATATTCCTCCTTGCTAACTACAAGAAACTGAAATTATTTCATTTTTTCATAATGCAATTAATTACATTTTTAGACATAAAATGTTTCTTAAAAAAAAAAAAGTAAGAAAGATGGAAACAAACTACTTACTAATCTCAGATATCTCTTATGCTACCCAAAATGTTTTTCTTAAATGGTCTTTAATTTGTAATTCCTCCTCCTCTATACAAGGACTTTGTAAATGCAGTCAAAGAATCCTTATGGACTACATACTTCCTGTTGTAGTGTATATTTCTAGCAGTGATAACGGCTATGTCACAGTTCCTCAAAATGCAACTATTTGTTTTCATCTCAAGAATTTATTACAAGGATAAACCTGTACCTTCACACTGGTACAAGAATATTCTAAAAAATTAATTTAAGAAAAGAAAGCTAGGACAAGAAATCAATTTTAATACAAGCTCAAGAGAATACCAACGGTGACTGTAAGCATTAAAATACATTTTAAATGTACTTCTAAGTAACTTTTTGTATTTCCACCAATAGATGTCACTCTTGCACAAATTTGTCTTAGTGTTTCTTAGCACAATCTGTATTATGTAATCTAGTCTTTAAAGCAATTTCTTTCAACCATTCAATCCTTTCCATGTTTCTTTCCTCTTCTTCTACATTGTTCCCTTCTCCCCCCAGTTTGAAAACTACTGCCGAAACACGTCTCTGTAGGCTGCTTACCCTGGGACCATGTTAAGTATTTCCAGCTACATTAAGCTGGCCTGACATTATGATTAACTCAGGTTGCCCTCTGAAGCTTCAGTGCTTTATACCCCAGGAAGTTTCAAAACTTTTCCTGTCAAACTCATGGTCAGTCTGACTCCAGTGCCAGTTCTGCTTCTCCAAAACTCTGAGGTGCAGCAGCGTGGTTCCCAGTGCTTGGGCTGCGAACGTGCATGTGTGCACACACAGTTTGCTCCTGCAACACATTTCCAGGAAGCAACTAATTTAAACTAAACAACCATCAGGATTTCAGAAATGGCACATCATGTGTCCTAATCTATTTATATAATTTCAAAAATTTTCTGTATGTATTTTTCTCAGCGGTACCAAGACACACAGACTCACAGACCATCCGGAAAACTGTATCCCATCCAAAACTCTGCAGTTCGTCAGATATTTTGGAACATGGTTTTAGACTGACCCGAAATAAATGCACACCAAAAATATAATTGTATATAATGAATGCTTGTTGAAATCCAATATAGCATGAATACAGCCCTACTCACATTCAGTTCCAGGCTCAGATGCAACACACTTCTGTTGATCTTCTCTTTCTCATTTGAATGAGGAAATGAGTTTGAGTGCCCCAGTCTGCAATCCAGAACCCACGTATCTTCATCTCTGTTTGCCACATCCAAATTAGTCAGCCGTTCAGTGAAGTCATCCTTTAAAGCAGACTCTGCTGGAAGGCCCAAATGAAATTAACTTAATTTAAATTAAATTAAATAATTCTGTAATGCATCTGCACATAATCTCTGCATACAAAAAGTACTATATCTTTTTGAAACTCTGGTACACACTACCAACATGTACACTTACAGTTCTCTTCTTTGTTTAAAACAAAACAGAATGGTATAAAGGGGGTAAAAACTTTATTTTCATTCAGAAAAAAATCTTTTTTTCCTTAAATTTTGTGGGTTGGATCTAGCATAAAAAAGTGGGCTACTTGTCTTTCCCCTATACACAGACACAGACTGTGTGTAAGATGCTGGAGTTTTCACTTCTGCCAAGGCACTGTTACTGGTCATCCTAAATGTGCTCATTACACACACATTTCAGAAGTGGGTGTGAAGTATAAAACTACACTAAGAAAGCTCCACAAACTAATCTGACAAACTTTTTGACATTGGCTAAACATAGCCTTAGTGGGGACCGTGCCAATCCACGTAAGTCCCTTACACCAAGTGCATAAAAAGCAGATCTTTTTATGATCTTTCAATCGGAAGTGATGCTTAAAGATTTTACCTTTCTCCAGCAACCTCAAAACATGGTATCAACCTGGTTTTGGAAAGTTTTAGGTACAAACAGCCATGGATTTAACAGGAGAGGTAAGAACAAAACCTGTCAGCCAAGAAGGTACTTGTCTATGTCATGCATTGAAACCACTCAGTACTCTCCGTCCTGTTCATAGCATTGCTGGTTTATTAGACCCCTCAAAAATGTCTATTTCTTCATGATAGCCTCCACTTAAGCAATGAGAAAACCAATGAATTCCATGAAGTTAGTGTGTCCTCTGAAGTGTAGTGTCTGACATGAGATACGTAACACCTCTTTATATATTCTGTAGGATATATACACAGACACATCCATCTTGGATCATTTTACTGGAAACTTCAGATATTAGCACAGTTCCTGGCTGCTGCATATCACAGCTTAGCATTATAAAAGCAACCCTGGAAGTGTTCAAGGCCAGATTTGATGGAGCTCTGAGAACCTGGTCTAGGGAAATACATCCCTGTCCATGACATGGGGATTGGAACTAGATGATCTTTATGGTCCTGTTCAGTCCAGGCATTTTCTGATTCTATTAATGGCACTAACACTTCTGTAATTTTTAGAAGTTTTTGGTTTTTTTCTGTTTTCCCTAACTTTAAAAGGCCACATTAAAAAAAGAGGCACTAGGATCAGAATCTGTAAGAATGTTTGCTTAAATATAGGCTGGTTTTCAAACTTTCTGATAGCTTAGTTCCACATTTAGGTGCCACATCATATCAATAGCACAGTAAAGTAAAGTACTTGATAAAATGGCCTATAGTCCAAATTACAAGTCAGTCATTATTGTGTGAATAAACTAATCTTTCATCTTACTCAGATGAAATATCAGAGGAAGATCCTATCAAAATACAGCATTTCTGCAAAAGAGTATTACACATACCTTTATACATTTTGAAATAGTGCACTACATATAATATTAAATTGTATCAAGATATTCAAACACAAAACAGCACATTTTAAAACATTCTCAGGTCCAGATTTGTTATCTTTTAGATCAGGGCTCTAAAGAGAGACTTGCTTTCTGACTTTCTTAATCATTCAATTTCTGTATATTGTCACACATTTGATATGTTTTTTATTGTTGGCTCTTATGCCATTATCTAAGTGTTGTGGTTTTACCACAGCCAGCAACCAAGTACCATGCAGCAACCGTGTATCCAAAGCATAGCCCCGTACTAGCCACTGTGAAGAAAATTAAATCTACCCAGCTAAAACCCACTCAATAAGTCATTTCCATACTTAGAAAACTTTAAGATCAGAAATATAAATATTATGCTTTTATTATTGAATACAAATATTATGCTTATAATGAGCTGAATAAAGTGTATTGGTTGAATTTTTACCTTGTTTTTGTTGCACCATACAAATAGCCCAGTTACCTCTAGCCACTCACCCTTTACGTGATTATGACATGGAAAATACAAAGAAAGTTCCAGGTGAGTGGAGAGGAAACAGTAAAAATCAGGATTTTTAAGGTAATTAGACATTATTTGGATCATGTTACCTATCATGACAGGTTTTGGTCACAGATCAAACATGGCATTGATTTCTGTCACAGATCAGTGCTACAGTTTTTGTGGGTATCTACTGACTTTTCATCACAAAAATATTGGAATCCTGTCATGTAACCTATAAAAACCACATATGCTTTCATAAAATATTAAAACTGCATTAAAATGCAAATATACATAGTGAAAACCAGGAAATACTACCATTTTTAATTCAATGCTCTTTGGGAATTCATTTTATCTTTGTAATTACAAAGATAAATTACATTTATCTTTGCAATTATCTTGTAATGGTTGCCCACCCTGCTTAGCATTACTTGTAATACTTCAAAGCTTGATTACAGTTTGAAGCTTGCAGTAATTTTGGAACAATTATTTTTAGCTGTATTGTTCAAGGTGTCTGTTCTATGTCAACTCCTGCTAAAGAGAAAATTCATTTGCAGCAGTGATTTTTACCCATAATATGCTTACTCTAATAATTTCCATTGATTCATTAAGTGATACAGAGCTGTAGCAAGAGACTACACTCAGAATTCCTTCTGGCAGCAGCTGGTATTTCCCATAATTAACTGTGGCCCAGCTAAGAACAGTCAGCCTGCCAAATGCTTTCTGGGCCCCTAGAAAAACTGATACCTCCTTCAGCTGCAGAGATTCAGTTTTTGTCCAAATTTAATTTTATGCACCATTATATTAATTTATGGTATTTTTTGCTGTTGGCAGATTCGTCCCAAGTCTGTTACCAAGCCTCTATTCTCCACCCTCTGTGCAATTATTACCTAATGTTCTGTTATCTATGCATTTATCCCTGTAGCTGATGATCACAATCCTCCCTGAACCAGTTCTCACCTGCACACACCATTAGCATACAACCACTTCTATGGTAAGGGACTCATCCAACCCAGCAGACGGTGGAATATGAAAGGAGAACTTTAACCATCACTCTAAGGATTCTATTTTAAGCAAATGCTTAAATGTTTTGTCATATTTTTTCCTGAAGTTCACCATTCTGTCAGCTCTGACAGATGGATTTTACTGCTACTTATACTTATCCAGGAAACATTTTTTTTAAGGGCAACCTACTGTAATCTGATTGTATATTTTAAAAAAAAGGTCATATATATTTTATGCAAGCATATGCAAACACATGTATATATCATTGAATCAATGGCTAAATTTAGAAAGTTTTAAAATGCCTATGTTTATCCTTCAGCCAACTTAACTGATTTGACATCTTTTTTTTCCCTCTGAAAAAAAGAAGGCTTTCAAGAAAGTTCAACTGCTATTCAAACAGTCTTCCAGGTTTTACAGTTTATACCACTTAGGAGTGCCTCCTGTGTGCAATGTATGTACAAGGAGGATTGCTCAAATACAGATCTGCTGCCATCTATTGTCCCAAGGGAACAGAAGACAGAGCAATGTAAATACAGGAAGACTTAATGCTTCTCTGGCAACTTTTACCATGCAGACTTCGTGAGTGTAAGGAAACAACATTTTTTTGTTGTCACAGGTAAGACAGATGAGGCACTCAAACCTCAGGGGTACAGACAGGGTCACATCATCAGACTGTGACAATAAATTGTACAAAATTTGAACGAACATAATTATGAGGTAATTGCATCTGACTTTTTTGGTACAAATTACCATTCTTGTCATACAAACTCTTTTAAACACAAATTCTTAAATTAGCAAGCAGGCATATTAGATACCATGCAATACATTTCTGTTAAGTTGCCACTGTGGAATATACAGTTTCTATGGAACAGTTTCTGTGGAACAATTTCTATGGGCAGTCTCTCTCTGTAGAAAACCTGTTTGTGCTTTCTCAGCATTCTGGGAGAAAGACCTTGGTGGAAAAATATCAGCTTCTTAAACTTTTTTTTTTTCTTTTTTCTAGTTCAAGGCATTCAGATGTCATGATGTCCATTTCCTTGGGTACATGGTTTGCTTAACCACAACACACTCAAGTCTGAGGTCAAGGTTTATACTGATTGCTTTTAGCCATGTTTCTTGACCACTATATATTAATATTTTAATCACACTCTGTTCTTTCTAGATTGCTTTATTATACCACATAGGATAAAAATATAATGATTATTCTTTTTGTATGTTGATTCTTACTAGTTGATTGAATGTTATGAGCACTCATATACATGAATAAAGAAGACCTTGTGTTAATTAGATACTTGTATTCACTGCTTGCCTCTTGGAAGGATTGAAAAGGACGTAAATAAAATTTAAATCTTTGTATACCATTTGGAAATGAGTGTCAGAATGCCGTGTTTTGTTTGGCGGTGGGGTGGGGCTTAAATTTTAGAAAAAAAAAACAAACCCTAACACACAAAATAAATAACCAAGTTTTTTTCAGCAAGTGAACCACAAAACTGAAACAGTCTAACTCAGAAATTACCTATTTAAAGGCACCATTTTGACAGTAGAAATGAACACTCTGAATATCAGAACTACATTTAGAGGATTTACGGTATTACTAACTTAAGAGAATGTTATTACTGTAGGGATTTAGCTCTTGCAAGATCTTAGCAAAGATCAAGTCAGCAAATCACAGCAAGTTAAAGAGTCTTTGGTACACTTCCTTGTTCAAAAGGATGAAGCTTGACCATTATTATTTGAAAGCAATGGTGGAACATGAAGATAAACTGAGTCAACATATTTTTTTTAAAATATAGAAATCAAAAATATGCAGATCCTACCAATTTTTTTTGCTTTGCAGTGGGAATCTCAAATTTCATGATCCATCCCTCCGGCCTGACCTTTTCCTTTCTAAGCAGTAAAAGCTTTCTGATTTCTCCTGTTTAAAATGTCTCTTTTATTTTTGTTACTACAGACACCAATGTATTAAATCTCAAATTAAAACAGCATTGGAAGTAGTCTCAGCAGTTGCAGATTCTGTGGTTGGATGATACTGCACACTTCTATCCACATGCCATCTGTGTTATCTCGTATCTGTTAGTATATAAAGACATTAACTCTGTATAAACATAAAAGTTATGCACTCAGTGTTCCCATGTATGTAGCTGACACAGAGGACAATAAGATTTGATTTTCCAGAGTTAAAGTCTATTTTGAAGTTGAAGAAATATGAGAAGTAGGGAGGAAGATAAGAGAATTTGAAAGGGGACTTTAAAACCTAGAGGAAGCCTTCCTCCTTCTCTTTTAATTTTCCAGATTTCCTTCATGGGAAAGAAGCAAATAGAAGAAACATGTTTTCTCTGGTAGAGACCCAAGAGAAGACTGAAATCTTAGCAGTAATACAGTTTTCTCTGTTTTATTGGATAGAATGTAAGAAGAACATAGTTGTTTGTGCAGAAATGTGAATATTGTGCACTAGGTAGATTAATAAATCCTTTTAACATGAAGAAAACTCATAGTGCAAGACTAGAAAAGACAGGAAAATTATACTAAATGCTGTCTTTGGGAATGAAGACATACGTCATCTTTCTCCCTAATTTATATAGTTTTATTTAATCTGTATTGTAGCATGGGGCAATTCATAGTATAAGCAGTTTAGCAAAATCCTTGCTGAAGATTGCCTGTTTCTACAGTACATTTAGAAATTCTCTTTGCATGATGACAAATTGTGAATTTTAAAAAGCAAATGTTAGGCCTGCAACTTGCTATATTGCTCTAACAAAGAAGCCAAAATGGCACAGTACTTAAATCAAATCTCTCAAAGTGGTGAGTGTGGGAGCAAAGCCCTGGAGCAGCAACACCCTGCAGTGGCAGTTAAGGGCCTTCCAGTGCTCAAAAAGCTAGAAGCTCCAAAAGTATCAATATCCAAAACAATCAACAATTTATTGTTGTCTGTGTCCTCTTTCTCCTAGGAAATAGTAAATAAAACCTAGTACAGCTAATAGTGGAGAAAAAAATGTGTAAGTGGCTTCAAATCCATCCTACTACTAACAGAGAAATCTATTGTAAAATTAAGACCTCCCTCCCTTGCTAGCAAATAAAAATCAGTATGTTATTCTGAAGTGAATTTAAAGAAGGATATCTTCCTGCAGGAGGTGATAAACTGTACATAGCTTGACATGGACTTCTATCATTAAAAGAAAAGAACAGCAAATAATGGTGAAGCTAAAGCTTTCTGGCCTATAAAGTTCAACTGAGCAACCAGTGAACATTGGGTTGTGAAGGAAATACAAAATATTTATTTTCTTGTAAAAAACGTTTGTGCAACTTCTCAATGCAGAGTGCATCAACTGCAAAAGCATGTGATACAACTCAAAGCTTTTCAAAAATACTTCAGAATCATTACAAACCTAGGAAAGCATAGCAACGTCTATCAAAACTGATAAATTCTTTACATAAATTTAAATGGTTTGTATTAAAGTAACTTTTCATTTAGTCTGTTGACACTGAATGTGATTTTTTATTATTATTTATTAAGGGTTTACATTTACAGTAATTTATATACTTTATACTGCTTTTTTTTTCCTTCACCTCAATCCCCAACCCCTAAGAGAGCAAACCCTAATAGAAAAAATAAGAATACTTATCACTGACTTAGTATAAAAGAACTAATGCAATTTCGATTAGGCAAAAAAATCCCCAACAAACAAAGCCAGACCAAACAAAAAAAAAAAAAAAAAAAAAAAAGGCAAGATCATCAGCAGAAAGATGAGAGAACCATATTCAAGATTCAGTGCTGTGTCATCCAACATGTGCTTGAGAAACCCGAGGAACAGGAACTCTAGTAACAAGTACAGAATGTATTTTCTGAATCAGGATAAAGACCTGCAAGGGGCTGAGCAGTTTGGCCCCATACAAGCCCACTACTTTAGCACATACTCAAATTTAACAAGTTTAGTTACACTGAGCAAATAACAAGCAGGACCTGCTTTGTCACTTTTCAGCCCAATCTTACTTTCAGGTGCAAGCGAGATGCCCTCCAAGTGTTCACAACTGGCACTCTAAAGAAAGAACCAAAGATACTAAAAACCTCAGGAGGATATAACACAGGAAGCAATTGGCACTTCAGTGCAAATTCTTCATCTTTTACTGTTCCCAAAGAAGCTTCACATGTCAGCAGTCAAATGCCACAATCAATGTTCACACCAAGGTTTCGAGCTGCAATGCCAGGAACTTTTAGTGAAAGGCTCATTTCTAATGCCAAAGAACTTCAGTGCTCACAGTAACTTCCAGATGGGGGTAATACCCAAAGTAATCTAGTCAAATATCCAATCAACATATATTAATTAAACAACATTTCCCAAGTGAACCATTTCCGGACATACAGAAATTAAATACTGCAGAAAACTGAAATACCTGACAATTCACGTTTGTTTCTCTTATTAGGCATATGCTAAATGTCTTGTGGGGCTGTAAAATACGTAAGGATAATTTCCCAAAACCAGTTTACAACTGTTTACAACTTCATTGCCTGAAGTAATTTCTATCCAATCAGAGCATATACCCTATTTTTTATAGATTACACTCAAAGTAACTACCAAAAATGGAAGCATTCCTAAGACTATAATTACTATAATGGGTAGTGTTTCACTGTGACTTTTTACAGCCAGTTCTCCCATCTGTGGCATTAGCCAGTTCGGTAAAAGAATGTGGAGGAGGAAACTGATGTTTAAATTCTTTTTTCCTTATTATGTTTATCAAGATTTGACCTTGAAGGCAACAGTTTTTGAAAAGATTAAAAATCTGTAGCTAGTGCAATAAGGAAAATGAAGAACTATATAGAAAAAAAAGACAAAAAAGATACCCAGCTGAAAGCTAACATCTTTTAGGCAGCAAGCTAGGAATAGAGGCCAGTTTAAGTAAATGTAATAACCTGTTCAGTGACCATAAGAGTTTACATTACTTTTCTCATGTGCTTTTTATAATATTTGTCCTTGTACACTGGTTCTCACTCTTAACCATGAGAAAGGCAAAGTCACGGCCAAAAAGATTTGGTTTGGGCATTAGGTAAGTAAAAAATGAGTGACAGTAAGACTGATTTTAAATAACCTACATCTTTTACCTTACACTTCAAAGTTTTGAAAGTTGCCTAAATAAGCTTTAATATCAATGAATTTATTTGTAGAAGTCACTTAGGCCAGCCACCTCTACATGGCATTAATATCATTATATAAATGTTTTAGTACAAATATTAAGATTTGATATAATGAAGTAGGATAGAAATGTACAAAAGTGCCAGGAGCAAAAATTAAAGAACAAATTAAGCCTGTGTAGATAACCAATGACATTATCGACAGCAACAAAACTAATTAATGCTGAGCATGTTATTTATAACTAGACCATTGGGCATATGGTTCATCAGAGCAAGATTGAAATGTGATAACAGGAGAATGAACATGGCCTGCATGTGCTCTTCCTTCTCCTCCTCTTGGAATACCATTGCATCCTATGTGACAGTCTTCTGCCTTTTATCCAACAGGAAGACCCACAACAGCCCAAAACATACCAAAAATCAAGAAACAAGGAAAATGGGCAGCAACCTTGCTTAACACTCATACAGAACGCACAAGATTTTGCAGCAAAAGGATTACCTGTTTTATGACCAATCTAGCAGAACCTAAGAGATGTAGTGAGGATTTGACAGTGAGTCTCTCCTTTTCTAACCTCATTCCCAATGCTGTCCAGACTGCTTTAACATATGCATTTTCATGAGTGAGAGTAGTAACATTCTGCAGAATCAACCTGGACTATACTAAAGCCCTTGGCACTGTATCCCACAGCATTTTCCTGGGAAAACTGGCAGCCCACGGCTTGGACAGGTGCACTCATCCATCACTGGATAAACAACAGGCTGTATGACCAGGCCCAGAGCGGTCATGAAAGAAGTTACATCCAGCTGGTGGCCAGTGACCAGTGGTGTTCTCCAGGGCTTAGTACTGGGGTCAAACCTATTTAATACATTTACCAACAGCCTGCATGAGGGGATCAAGTGCACTCTCAGACAGATTGCAGACAACATCAAGTTGGGCAGGAGTGTTGATCAACTGAAGGGTAACAGGGCACTGCAGAGGGATCTGGACAGGCTGGATTAATGGAGTGAGGCCAGTGGTGTGAGGTTAAACAAGGGCAAGTGCTGGGTCCTGCACTTGAGTCACAACAACGCCAGGCAGTGCTACAGGCTGGGGGCAGAGTGGCTGGAAAGCTGCCCAGTAGAAAAGAATTTTGGCCTCCCGGTTGTCAGCAGCTGAACGTGAGCCAGGGTGTGCCCAGGTGGCCAAGAAGGCCAGTGGCATCCTGGCCAGTATCAGCAATAGTGTGGCCAGCAGGACCAGGACAGTGACTGTCCCCCCTACTCTGCATTGGTGAGGCCACCCCCCGAGTTCTGTGTGCAGTTCTGGGCCCCTCACTGCAAGAAGGACATTGAGGGGCTGGAGCGTGTCCAGAGAAGGGCAGCAGAGCTGGGGAGGGTCTGGAGCACAAGTCCTGTGAGGAGCAGGTGATGGACTTGGGGCTGTTTAACCTGGAGAAAAGGAGGCTCAAGGGAGACCTTATTGCTCTCTACATCAGCCTGAAAGGTGGCAGTAGCAGGGTGGGGCTTGTTCTCTTCTCACAAGTAACAAGCA
>VXAC01004974.1:5044-22201 GCA_013399225.1 Rhipidura dahli
CCCCCACGGATCTCCAGGGGCTGCAGGTGGATCTCAGCTCCCCCTATGGATCTCCAGGAGCTGCAGGTGGATCTCAGCTCCCCCACGGATCTCCAGGGGCTGCAGGTGGATCTCAGCTCCCCCCATGGATCTCCAGGAGCTGCAGGTGGATCTCAGCTCCCCCATGCATTTGCAGGCTGCACCTGCCTCAGCCCCACCTGTCCCTCCATTCAGGAGAGCAAATGGAGCATCCCACGAGTTCTTCCAGACTCAAGGGCAGCTGTACTTCCCCCACAGAAACCTCCAAAACGCGGGATTTATCTCCTCCCCGTGGATAAACTACATCCCAACCCCTGCCAAGGCACAGGATTTTCCAGGTGGAACAAGGCAGGCAGCTCTGTCCCTCTCTCCGGTGACCTTGAGCAGCTGGCTCAGACCCCGCCTGTGCTGAATTATCCGGAATGCTTCAACTCTTCCTCTCCCAAACTCTTCCACCTCTTTTTTTCCGCAGAGCTGGCACCGAGTCGGAGTCATTTCCTGCCCGCACGGTGCCGGGCTCGGGCGGTGGCTGCCATGGAGATGTGGAGCCTGGCGAGGATGGAGGGATGGATGGAGGGATGGATGGAGGGATGGATGGAGGGATGGATGGATGGAGGGATGGATGGATAGAGGGAGGGATGGATGGATGGATGGATGGATGGATGGAGGGAGGGATGGATGGATGGATGGAGGGATGGCTGCGGGAATGCTGCGGGGCGCGATCCCGGCGCTAGGTGCTGCTCTCGCTCCGGATTCCGAGCGCAGGGATCGTTTCAGGATATCAGGGCAGAGTTCGAGCGAGGCTCCTCGGGAAACGCGGTTCAGCGTCCCGCCAGGAATAAGGCAGCGTTTCCAAGAGGATTTTTTTTGGCTGTCGGGATTGAATTCCCTCCGATCTCCCTGGCTGCGTTCCGGGGTGACACTCCAAGGCACAGGGACAGGTTTGAACCTGACTTAACTGAGACACAGCTTGACATGCTGGGAAAGCTGGGAATGTTCACCTGGAGAGGAGAAGGATCCAGGCAGAGCTCAGAGCCCCTTGCAGGGCCCAAAGGGGCTCCAGGAGAGCTGCAGAGGGACTGGGGACAAGGCGTGGAGGGCCAGGAGGCAGGGAATGGCTTCCCAGTGGCAGAGGGCAGGGCTGGATGGGATCTGGGGCAGGAATTGTTCCCTGGCAGGGTGGGCAGGCCCTGGCACAGGGTGCCCAGAGCAGCTGGGGCTGCCCCTGGATCCCTGGCAGTGCCCAAGGTCAGGCTGGACATCGGGGCTGGGAGCAGCCTGGGACAGTGGGAGGTGTCCCTGCCATGGAAAGGAGGGGAGTGGGGTGAACTTTAAGGTCCCTTCCAACCCAAACCCTTCTGTGCTTTTCAATAACTTTATAATAAACACACTCTGAGAAAATCACATCTAAAAGGTAGAAAAAACTTTGCTTTTTTTCAGTAAAAATCAGGTTTGGCTCCTCCTCTCCTCTCCTCTCCTCTCCTCTCCTCTCCATTTTTTCTGTGCTAATGTGCCTGCACCAAAGATTTCAAATAGATTTATTTCACATCCCAAATTATTTGACTGTCATTCCAGAATGCTCTGCAATCTTGCAGCATTTTAATGCACAGAAAATTTGGCTTTTTGAGGCCAGGGAAGTCACTGAGTGCTGGGGGAACTTTACTGAGCTGGGGACTGGCTCAAAGCCTGATAATGCTTTCAAGAATTAAAATCAGAGCACCTTTCACAGGTCAATTCTGAACAAATAAAATCCCCCACATGATAACCAGTTTGTACCTTGATGCCTCATGCTGGAAGGAAATTTAAGCCTGGATAAGGCCTGTCCTTGTATTTGGATTTCTGTCACAATACTGGAGTCCTCCATTGTCATAGGTGGGAGTTTTTAGGAGTTTTTTTCCTCCTACAAAGCAATTAAATTCCCCATATTGCTCCTCCCTCACCCCTTGGCATTTCCCTGTGTCCCTGGCTTCAGTTTGGTCACTTAATGAGCGCCTGAACCTCTTGCAAGGTCTGGGAGAACATTCCCTTGTGGATCTGCCCCCTTAGTGCTTGTAGGCTTGTGACCTTAAATTCATTTTTGCAGGTGTTCTAGAGCATCTTAAAATCATTTAGATTATTTTTTTTTTAAAGTCTGCTCTTTTTAGTCACGTGGGCATAGACAAAACATCACTTCTTTTTTTTTTTTTTCTTCTCCTGCTGAGTCAGAGCACAACTGAAATCATGCAAAGCGAGTTTTATTTTCCTTTCTTCGAGAAACCTCCAGAAAGAAGGGGACAATTCTCAGGCTGTGGCGCTGCTGGGGAGGCGTTTCCTTCGGGGGCCAGCTTCAGCAGGTGTCACTAAACCTGCAGCAGGGCTCGCCCAGCTCCACAGACAGCTTTGTAGCACAAGGAGATGGAGAGAGGAGGTTCTTAACAACCCACCCGAGGTCCTCAAAGTGGGGAGAGTGCCACAAAACCCCCTGGGCTTAGCACCAGGCCAGATCTTTGAAAGGAAACTCAAATCCCTCTACTGATTAAACTCCCCACGGCAGGTTTTTAAGGAGTGCTGAAAACACCGAGTGCTTCTCTCCCTCGCCCAACCCTGAGCTCTGTTGTTGGCCACCTGTTATTCAGGAATTGCACCCAGCTGCTCCCCTCTGCCTGAGCCCGGGCTTGGGCACCAGGGAGTCCCAGAGCAGCCAGGGTGGAGCTGGAAACAACTTCCTGATGAGTTCCTCTGGAAAAACATTGGTGTTTACCAGCAGTGGAGGAGTTTTTCCTCTCCTGGTGCTTCGGTTCATCCCTCAGAACACAGCCCCCAAAAAGCTGGGACTGAACTCATCCCCATCACAACCATGGGCTTGCTCCTGCAGCTGCTGGAGGGAGAGGGTTTAGTGGGGGGGTTTGGGGTTTTTCCCTCTTTCCCGAGGGTTCCAGAGGCACAGCTGGTGCTGAATGCCACCCAGGTGAGTGTTTTCCATGCCTCTGCTCCACAAGCAGTTCTGCTTGGGCCGGTAAATCGAGGGCTCCCTGGGGACGGAGTCTGCACCCACCCTCTGAAATCTCCCTGCCCAGGCACGACCTGACTCATTTTCCCATTAAAAAAGAATTTTTCACTCAGTGGCAAGAGACAGAAAACTTTTTTTTCCCCCCTGCAAACGGGAAAGAGTGATTGTAAAACCCACAAACGTGGTTAGGGGGATTTCCAAACAGGGTCCTGCACCAAACAGTGTTAATCAAGTTGGGCAACTGAACTCTCTGCTCTCAGCACCACAAGCCTCCCCTGAAAGCTCTTGGTTTGCAAAATCAAGCAGCTAAACCCACATTTTCCCGCCCTCCAAGGAAGGTTTCAGGTTAATGTTGTGATACAGGAAAAAGATGAATCATTATTATTTTGCTGTGCATGTGATACTTCAGGGGAGCTCGTGGTGGCTTCATTTAATTTCCATGCAGCTGTAGCAAAAGGATGAGAAACCCATAACCAGGTGCTTGTAGACTTTAAAAAATAATTAAATTATTTTAAGGTGGTCTAGAACACCTGAAAAAATTAATTGAAGGGAATAAACACTCATCTGCAAATATTTGCCTAGGACAGGTGGTGTGGGTTCACTTGGACAGTCTCAGAGGTAATTTGGTTTATTTATTTATTTGTCTTCAGAGCTTGGCTGTGAAACATCAAAGGTAAAAAGAACTGTTTGGGGAAACTCTGAGAATAACAGAGGTGGCTCCAAGAGCTGAGTGTCACCATCTCCCACCTTGGCAGGGGAGCAGTCAGGATGTGGCCCTGAGGCTCGGGAGATTTGGGATCTATTTTCAGCTCCGCTCTGGACCTGCTGATTGGCTTCTAATTATTCTGCACCTCAGTTCCCCCATCTGCAAAAAAAAAAAAAAAAAGCAAGATACCAGCATCCTTTATAAATAGCTCTCGGTTCTGTTGATGGAACACAACTTATTAATAGCAGTGGTACCTTCTCACACACGCTGCCATGAAAAAATTCCTTGTAAATTCACAAATGTCACTCAAATTATGGAAATGTGCAAGTGGCTCTGGAGGAAATAAAGCAGAGGAGGAGCGTCAGGCTTGGTTAGATATCAGGGCTACAGGTTGTTCATTGCCACAAGAGGGAAGCCAACACTAATAAAATCACTTTATTTGTGCATTAGCCATGGTTATTGGGGAGGTTTTCACCATTTCAAGGCTGTTGTTTGTCCCCTTTCCTCGTAGCAAACTTGCACTTGATCAAATGTCAAAACCCAAAGAACATTATTCCACATTCCCTTTGGTCAATGTCCTGTGAAATGGATTCCAGGGATTTGCCTGTTTGAATGGCAAATACATAAACCTGAAACAGAAAGCTGGGACAAAACTGAGCTGCTTGCTCTCGTAGTGAATTTTAAAAAAGGCCTCGTCCCAAGAAGGGGAAGTTTGGTGGATGTGGGGCTTGAAAAAATAAAAATGGTGTTTCCCCTCATTTGGGTGAGCATGAGAAATTAAAGACTAATCTAGAACTCATGTACAGAGGTATTTTTAGGAGCTCTTGCCCCACACCAATGACAAATTCATCCAGGAGGTCTTCTGACTCTTGTTCACGACGTGTGTGAGCATCTTCTCTGCGGCTTCATTTCTTGTGGCAAAGCTGCTCTCACTGACTCTGCTGCAGGCCACGGGATCTGGGGGATTCATGGAACCCTCCCTCCTGCAGGGAGGGACCTGTGGAAGTCACCCTTGCTCGGGTCACACGTTGAAGGCTGAACCCTGGTGGGTCAGGATTTGTTGTTCCATCTCCGTCTGCAGCCAACATCATAACGTGCTCGGGCTTTGGGGAGAGGGCTGGAAAAGTGCTGGAAGCAATGGCTTGGGCAAAGAGACATTTTTAAAATAATTCCTGTGAAACTGAACAAAAAATCATCAGCCAGATTCCTTTGGTGGATCTTTTCCTGGCTGTCTCCTGGATCACTGCACGATACGAATATTTGAGAGTCGCTCTTTGGGTTTCTGTGGAGCATTGAAACATTTTTTCCCTCACAAACCCCCCAGGAATGGGACCCCAAGATACCCTGGGAATGGGAACCCCATAAACCCCCAGGAATGGGACCCCAAAACTCCCCAGGATGGGAATCCCAAAACTCACAAGAATGGGAACCCCAAACTCCCCAGACTGGGACCCCCAGCACCCCCATCCCCTTCCATCCCAACGACCCCAAACCCAAGGGACCCCCACCCCCAATCCCCCACCCTAATGAGTTGGGATGAGGTGCCCAGGGAGTGGTGGAGTCGCTGTCTCTGGGAGTGTTCAGGAGGAGTCTGGATGTGGCCCTTGGGGACAGGCTTTGGGGTGATGCTGCTGCTGCTGGGCTGGCACTGGATGCTCCTGAAGGATTCTGGATTCCAGGATTCTGGGACTGCTGGCAGAGGACACTGGTCAGAGATCGTAATTGCTGATGTTTGGAAGTCAAGATTTTTGAGGAATGGCAGGGATGGGAAGCCAAAGCGGTGCAGAAAAGCACCTCTGGTGAGGTTTGCTGTGAAGACCCCGAGGGTGTTCCCTGCAAGTGCAGAGAGGGAATCAGGGCAAGGTTGGGAAAGTCACAGACAGAGATTGCAGTCCCCAAAGGACATTTGCATAACAAGCTGCTTTGTTAATTTTTTTTTTTTTTTAATATCCTTTAGAGGAACATTTTGGGTGTTTTGTTCTCCTCCCCTACCCGGCAGGCAGACCTTAAACTGCTGCCCTAAAGATGCTGCTGGGTTTAGATGAATTGCCAAGCTGAAAAGGGGAAAGAGCCAGAAATATTCCCGTGGCCAGGTGGGCAGACCCCTCTGACACATTGTTCAGGCATTCCCACACTCCCATCCCCTCTCCCTTCCCTCTGGTGCTGTTTTAGGCCCTGATCCTCGTGGATCCGGGCATGTGTTTAACTCTGAGGACATGAGCAGTCACACTGAGAATATTCACATGACTACAACCATGCACTTGCATAGGGATTTCCTGAATGAAGGGCAGAGAAGGAAACGGCCAGGTTAAAAATAATGCCTGCCTTTTGTCCCTGATGCAATGCCTTTGACACCAGTGGAATTGTACAGGGCTGAACGGGATCCAGCTCCCTCACCTGCCAGTTTCCATAGCTGTGTTTATGGCGGGATAAAAGTCATGCCTGCGCTCGGCTGGGGGGGAATTCAGATTCCTTTGTGTCCTTCAGCATAGGATTCTGCCCATGGAGCTTCACCGGAGCTGTATTCCCTGTGTGCCCATTGCCACGGGGGTGGCTGGGGTGACAAACAGAGCAGGTCTGGCCTGTGCTGCCATATCCCTGCTCCAGTGTGATGCTGGCACCCTCTGTGGCCTTGGCAGGGGCTGCTGGTCCTGGGCCAAGAGCCCCTCTTGTCTTGGTTGGGGTCTTGGCTGCTTCTCTTTGTGTCCTGCACCAGCCCTGCTCTGGTCAGGGTGGCTATCAAACAGCTGGGAGGTGAACACTGAAATGAAAATGTTGTAAGGTGTTGAAGAAATCTCTCTTAAAGATGTTTCTCCCTCTTTTCTGTGGCGTGGTGGTTTTTGGGAGTCCCCAGAGGGTGCCACGGTGAAAGTCTGGGACCCGAGAGAGGCCAAACTCACACCCACAGCCAGACTCTGGTGTTTCCCTGCAGATGCCCAGCAGCGTGTGCCACACTTGCTCCCAGGAATTCCCATCAGCACGGGATAGACCCCAAACTCCAGGAGTGGGGAGAGAGAGAGGGAGAAAACCCTGAACCCCGAACCACCAGTGTGGATAAACAACCCCGTGCACCCAGGGCTCCTGAGGGATCTTTGACGAGATCTATCTTTAGTTGGAGTGAGTCACATCATTGTGATCTGCCTTTACGGTTTGGTGGAGGTATGAGCCAGGCCATGGGACTGCGAGCATCATGGGATGGAGCTGTAAAATTCCACTACTCTCGCAACCAGGCTGGGAGAGCATTAAGGGGCAGGAAGCGTGGGTGGAGGGGGGTGGGGGGGGTATTTCATCGGTGGGAAACCATCGCGGGGCACCCTCGGCACGGGGAGGACGGCGGGGGAGAGAGAGAGAGAGAGAGGGAGGGAGGGAGGCAGCGGTCCCCGGGAGCCGGCGGGGAGCTTGCGGGGAGCCGGGCACACCTCGGAGCAGCGCTGGCTCCGTGCGCTGTGCCCGCAGTCACGTCTGTGCCGCCCCGGGCGCTGCCACAGCGCGGGGTTTGCGCGGATGCCGCCGCGTTGCTAAGCGACATCGCCAGGCAGCGATGCTCCAGCACGCACAGCCCGCCTGCCGCGGGGTAGCGGGGCTGCTCCCAGGGTTCGGCTCTGCTGGGAATTATCCCTTTTCCTGCCGCCTGCCCGGGATGGGATGGGATGGGAGTCAGGGGCAGCTCCTGGGTGTGGAGATTGTGGGCGTGATCGGCGGGGTACAAGCACCTGCCTGGGCCAGGTGCTGTGCAGGTCGGCTAAAACACAAATAAACAACCAGGCGGTGAGGGGATGTGGCAGACAGAACAATGCCTGTAACACAGAGCCCCTACAGTTTGTTCTGCCATGGATTCATGGAATCCACGAGGCTGGAAAAGCCCTCCCAGCCCATGGAGTCCCAGCTGTGCCCGATGCCCACCTTGTCCCCAGCCCAGAGCACTGAGTGCCACCTCCAGCCCTTCCTTGGACACCTCCAGGGATGGGCACTCCAAACCTCCCTGGGCAGCCCCTTCCAAATGAATTCCTGTTGTGAGTCCCACATGTTTGTGTGCACAAAACTCAGGGACATTGCCTGGATATTTTGGGACATTTTTGAGGCCTTCAACACCCCAGATCCTTGGATGATCCCATCACAAACAGGTGGTGGGTTTTAAGCCTGATGAACACAGTTTTGGCAGAGTCTTCCTGCAGAGCCCCCTCCTTGGAACGATTCCATAACCAGCTGTTGCACACAGGGAGAAAAACACAATCCCATTCTGGAAGAAGCTGAGGGGTTGTTCTAGAAGGCAGAGAGCAGCCAGCCTGCTCCCCAGGGCCACAGAGAAGGTGGCACCCGCAGCATCTTGTCCCAGGGCAGAAGAGGCTTCTGCAGAGGCTCTGCCCGGGCTTGGCTTTGAGCACAGCTGAACTCCCCAGTGCTGAAACGTTCATTTGTTGGGCAGCTCATCTCTGGTAGCAGGTGGTGAGAGGGGAGGGATGCAAAGGAGCTGATAAAAGGCAGCAGACAGCTCCTGGCACGTGAGCCTGGCTGTGTTTTTCCGCTGCGCAGCGTCGGCCGCGCTTGGGGCGTGAGCCGAGCAGAGAGGGAAGCAAGAGAGGAAAACCACACTGGCAGAATCCACAACGGTCTGGGGAGATCAGCAGCTGTCCTGCCCTTGCCTTGAACTTGCAGACACCTCAGCACCAGCCAAAACCAGGGGCTTCGTTTTGCCAAATTATCGGGGAGCAGCAGTTTCGGTGTAGCCGAGCCCATCCTGTACCTGCACACCCTCCTGCTCTGCGGCTGGAACCCGGTAAATCAGGGACAATTCTAAAACATTCTCCCAGTTTAGGTGCAGATTGGAATAAAACAGATCAGGATAGATTCTGGAGGAGCTGAGCCACTGCAGTTTGAGTCAGAAACAGCTCTCGTGGCGCTCAGTGGCATTGGGCCAAGAGCAGAACAAAGGCAGCCACAGAACTTCCATTTTTCACCAAATTGCAGCAGAATGAGGCAGATTCGGCGCTCAAGGCCCAGCCCCTCCTGCAGGCTCCTCGATTTTTGTTTGTACAAGAGGCAAATTTAATCGTGGGAGAAGATGCTCAGATTTTGCATTGGGTGTAGGGAACGCACTGAACACTTTGGAGGGAAAACCACTGCTACAGACATGTAAAATTCATCCTTCAGGCCCAAGGGCCACCTAAAAGTCCTGGTTTTGGTTTTGCAGCCTTTTTTTTTTTTTTTTTGCCAGGTGAGATAAAAATAATATAATCTATCTTTTCTTTTTAATTTTTTTTTTAACTTTAACTGGAATGGTTGCCCAGATAGATTTTCAGCAAGGTATTTCTTCCACAGAACACCTCAACAAAAAGCAGTGACAGTAAAACACAAGGGGTAGGAAAAACGTGCACAATTTCACCATAAGGTTTTGCAAATCTTTCTGTCACTCCAAGAAAGATGGAGTTGTGAGGGTGGGGAGGTCCTGGAATTAATTATCCAGGAAGATTTTGGACTCCCCTGGATCCCTGGCAGTGTCCAAGGCCAGGTTGGACTTTGGGGCTGGGAGCAGCCTGGGACAGTGGGAGGTGTCCCTGCCCATGGCTGGGGGTGGATTGAGATGAGCTTTTAGGTCCCTCCCAAGCCAAACTTTGTGTGATTCCATGATTAATACAAATGAGGACTTCTCTCAGCCCTTCCTGAGGGCTGAGAGTCCTCACAACAAAATTAAGAGGCTAAATCCCTCCTTACCCCCAGACGGTGCCAAATGTGGCACAGAAAGGAGAACAGTGTTCAGCTGGGCAGAAGCAAAAAAAAGAAACAAGATAATCTCTAATGAAATTGGAAATAAAAAACAGCCCAAGGGTACTTTCTCTTGGAGTTTCATGGTAAATACCATTCAGTTTTCAGTATCATTAATATCTGATTATTACAGCTCCTGTTTAGCAGTAGCCCCACCTACTTTTGTCTCTGCTCCACGGGCACGTCCCAGCAATTTGCCAGCTGGAGGTTGTGCTCAGAGCTGGAAATAACTGTATCATCATTTCATTAGCACCTGGCTGGGGGAGAGGATCCATTAATCCAGCTCTGGAGGCACCTACTGTGAGAAATGAGGGAGGAGGCCACTACAAACTCTCCCGTAGTGAAAGGGAAACTGCAATTATTTCTTGAAATGTTTCTACTTCCTCCAACAGATCACCGCAGCTTCATTTTCTCTTTTCTCTTCTATTTATTTGCAAGAAGTAAAGTTTGATTGTTTTGTGCTGCGAGAGATGTCACAGCCTCCTTTTTGCTCCAAGTGACTCAGGGTCAACGTAATCTGAAAAACAACTCCAGCAGAACAAACTTGTCACAGATAAATCCCCAGGGACTGAATCCACTGCTGTTCTCCCTCAAAAACTATTTGCATGTTTCCCTTTCCTTTGTATCCAGCCTGGGTGGATAAGGAAAAAGTCAACTTGTCCTTTAGCTCTGCTGCTGAGGCCTGGATGTGGGAGGTGTTCTTGGATAAAGGAATTATCTGTGCTGGGAATAAAAGGAGCTGATCACTAAAATGCACTAAAAAGTCTTCTTAGATCTATTTGGGCCCTCCTGATCATCACCCCGGAACTCCTGCAGCATTCAGGCCATGGATCCTCAAATCCAGACCCAAATTCCTCTCCTCATCCTCTGAGGAGTGTTGGGGCTCTGATGCAGGCTGTGAGCACCTTCTTTTAATGTTCATTTTAAATCTCTTCCTTGGCTTTGGTGAGGAGCAGCCAGGCCCAGGTTTGCTTCCAAAGACATCTACAAAGATTTATTTTAAACATGGCCAGAAGCAGGCTCACCTCTGTAACTTTTGTTAATATATTTATTGAATGTATTCAGGATCACTTAATACATTTAGAATCACAGAATGGTTTG
Source organism: Rhipidura dahli (assembly GCA_013399225.1). Taxonomy (NCBI): domain Eukaryota; kingdom Metazoa; phylum Chordata; class Aves; order Passeriformes; family Rhipiduridae; genus Rhipidura; species Rhipidura dahli. The sequence continues at coordinate 15,622 of VXAC01004974.1, forward strand.
GGTTGTAGGGACCTTAAAGACCCTCTAATTCCAGCCCCCTGCCATGGGCAGGGATGGCACTCACAGGATCAGGTTGCTCAGGGCCCCATTTACTGTTGTTTATATTTACTTTGAATTCTACTGAAACATCTATTTATGCCCATATTTCCAATTGCAGTGCATTGAAAAATGAACCCAAAAATGAGCTGATTTTGGTGCTGTTTTTTTCTTTGTTTGTTTATTTGCAGAAATGCTCCCCCTAAGCAGAGAAGAAAAAGAAATCAGATTTTTTTTTTTTGGTAGATGCAGACATTTCAAGATGTTTTTCCTTTTTTTTTTTTTTAATGAGGGGAAAATGAAAACAAAAATAGTAAAACTCCTTCCTTTATCCAGTCATTTTTAATAGCAGAACCCTAAAATCTGGTTTGGAAGAGGGAAGATGCATTACAGAAATATCTCAGCAGGCATTTTTTTGCCCTGATCCTGGCTCAGTGACAGTAACACCCTCCTGAATATTTTTCCAGCACAGGGCAGGCTGTTGATGTCTGCTTTAGAGACCCTGGACAGGTTGTTTTGGGGTATTTTTTGTCCCTCTCAGTCACATCCGTGTCAGAGCCACCTCCCAGCACCAAACCACGAGCGAGGAACGCGCCGGGAAATTCAGGGATGGAGAAACAACCACGGCAACCTCCCTGCCCGAGGCTTGTGCTGCTCAGGGCTGATGGCAGCGCTGCCACAGCAGCTCCTGGCTGGCACTAAATCTGTTGTTGTGCAGCGCGGGGGGAGTAACATGAGCCAGGTTTGGATGCTCCCCTTGTTGTGCGGGGTGAGGCCGCTGCTCAGGTGTAACCTGAGCCCAGGAAAGCGATGCCAGCGTGTCACTGCGCTCCCGGGGGCTCCTCAGCCCTGGAAATGTCCTGGAGTCCGGGGTTTTATTCTGTTCTGCTTTGGGGAAAGGCAGAGTTTGACCCTGAGCTGGTGGGGCTCCGGGGGCTGAAGCGGCTCACGGGGATCCCGGGGGATTCAGAGCCATCGGAGAAGGGCTCCAGGAATTAATCCGGGGCTTAATTCACACAGGAGCTGCTGTCCTGCAACTCTGTTCCCTGTGTCGCTGTTAGGAGGACAGACAGGAGGGCAGAAGTTCCAACTCCTTGCCCAGGCTCCTGTCACAGAAGCAAACTGAAATTTGTTCTGGCTTCTCGCCACAGGTTCCCCTGGATGACTTTTGGGGTCCTGTTCACTCCTTGGCAGGTCACTGGAATTCCAGTAAGGTTCTGCCTGAGGGTGGAGGGACCCCTGCTCATCACTGCACCTCCCTGGCATGGAATCCCAGGATCCCTGAGGCTCGAAAAGCCCTCCCAGCCCATGGAGTCCCAGCTGTGCCTGATGCCCACCTTGTCCCCAGCCCAGAGCACTGAGTGCCACCTCCAGCCCTTCCTTGGACACCTCCAGGGATGGGCACTCCAAACCTCCCTGGGCAGCTCTTGCCAAGGCCTGAGCTCCCTTTCCATGAGGAAATTCCTCCCGAGCTCCTTCCTCTCAGCTGTTTTCATCCTCTCCCACAGCTTCTGTTTGTATTTGATGAACCTTTTCAGAGGCTTCTCATTTGATTTGTCTTTAAAACAGCTTTCAAAGCACTGTAATAGGAACAACAAAAAAATTTTAAATAATTAATATTTATGAGTTGCATCTTGCAATTCACTAAACAGCTCTGAGGAGCGAGGCACAGGAAACGGGGTTGGGAAAATCTCTTTGCTCATCAGCCCCTGTCAGTGCTGAGCTGCTTCTCCACGGGATATTGTCAAATGCTTTTTCCAGCTAATGTTTAACTGGCCAGATTAAACATTCCCATGTGGGTTCCCGTTGAGGAAGGGGGGGTGGATATTGCAAGAAATGCTGAGAATCCCCTCCTCACCGAGCTCTGCTGCCTCGTGGGAAGGTGCCAGCAAAGGAAAACCAACACAGAGAACATAAAATCACTGGCCAGGGGTTTGGAATAACAGCTGATGAGAAGGGGAAGGAGAAAGACCCCGTTTGTGGGTGACATTTTTCCAGTCTTTAAATTTAAACAGGGTTCATTTAGAAAGTTCTAGAATGGCCATATCTGTTTCCAGGGGAGGAAGGAAGAAAAAAAAATTAAAAAGCCCCGGATTTCTCAATCAGCTCAAATGTCCCTGGCCATATGTATTGGCATTGGGACTCCTCTTTCCACACAAAACTAACCCCAGGATTAGGAACACCAGTAATTATTTGCTCAAAGTGAAGTCTAGAAATAAACCTCGTCCTGATCCAAATCTTGTTAAATATTTTGTGGTGCTGGACAGAAGGAAGACTTTTCAGATTTGTAGTTATAATTCACTTGTTAGGAGGGAGAGAATACTCCCAAAGTTTCCTTCTCTCTTTCTCTTGCTGTTCAAGGGCTTCATGTGGGCAAATTTTCCAGCTGGGGAACTGGAGAAAATATGGGAAGAATGGTGGGGGTTAAAAATTGGAATTGTTCAAGTGCTAATTAGATGTAAATTGGTATATAGGAAAATAGGAAACACTGGCTGCTGACGTAGGTCAAACCAGGGAAACCCGAGTTGGGCTTCTTTAGATTTAAACAGGATTTTAAGAGAATCAGAAGAGTTAAAATCTGTCACTGAAGCTGTTTAATGGAAGTGAGTCCACTGGCACAGCAGGATTCCAGCTCCATAGGAAGTTTTCACAGGGAGAAAAGTGGAGAGCAGAGGCTGGAGTGAGCCACGCTGGCAGAGTCTGCAGTGCCTGCTGGTAGAATTCAGATTTTGGCACAATTTCAGGCTGTTTGATGGGTTTTTTCTGTTGATTCTGAGGAGAGCTACATCTGCAATTACATATCTATATCTATATCTATATCTATATCTATATCTATATCTATATCTATATCTATATCTATATCTATATCTATATCTATATCTATATCTATATCTATATCTATATCTATATCTATATCTATACCTATATTTATATATCTATATATCTATATATCTACATTTCTCTATTTCTGTATTTCTATATGTCTATATCTATATCTTTATATCTTTACATCTTTATATCTTTATATTTTTATATATTTATATCTGTATCTATCTATTGATATCTATATATCTATATCTTTATCAATATATCTATACCTGTATCTTTCTATCTTTTTACCTTTATATCCATATAGCTTCTATCTATCTATCTATATTTATCTATATCTATCTATCTATCAATATCTATCTATATCTGTATATCTATCTCTAAATATCTATATTTCTCTATCCCAATCCTGTATCCATCTCTATCTCCCCAGCAGCAGCAGCAGTCTCTGTGCAGGGAGCGTTCCCTAAGCCGAGCCCAACTGGGGTTCGTGGCTTTCCACCCTTTCCCAGGTGGTGCCTAATCCCTGCAAGTGCCTTCCCACCTCCTCTGTTCCCTGCTTTCCTGGAAGATGATGGAAGAAACCTTTGGAGTTTCAAAATGGATGAGCCACTTTGAATCACACCAAAATCAGCTCTGCACTTTGAGCCTTTACTCAAGACACGGCTGCTTCGTGTGTTTCCCTCCCTCCTTCCCTCTCCCAGATTTTGTAACCTGCCTTTCACAAATGCCACGAGGAGGAACACGATGATCTCTCTTAGTTCCTCCTCCCAGGCCAGCAAATCACAGCTGACTCCAATCTCTCTGGTCCTTGTCCTCTCTGAGAGCAGCTCTGGCTGTGTGAGAATTGCTGAAATTATTCTCATTGTTACTTGTCTGAGACAGTTCAGGTATCAGGGCTTTCTTCTGCAGCTCTCAAATGCTTCTTAGAGGAAGATGTTGGAAAACCTGTTGGAATAAACCCAGAGGAGCTCTGGAGCCAGGCTGGGAGAGCTGGGATTCTTCAGCCTGGAGAGGAGAAGGCTCCAGGGAGAGCTCAGAGCCCCTTGCAGGGCCCAAAGGGGCTCCAGGAGAGCTGCAGAGGGACTGGGGACAAGGCATGGAGGGCCAGGAGGCAGGGAATGGCTTCCCAGTGGCAGAGGGCAGGGCTGGATGGGATCTTGGGCAGGAATTGTTCCCTGGCAGGGGGGGCAGGCCCTGGCACAGGGTGCCCAGAGCAGCTGGAGCTGCCCCTGGATCCCTGGCAGAAGAGATAAAAGTTCCCATCCCTACAGCTCAGCTACAGGACAGGAAACAATCAGTTGCTTTAGTGAGAATTTATGTTCCTGTAATTCCTGCTGGCTGTTCCAAGGCAATGCCACAACTTTGTCCTGCCTCCACTGGGAGCAGAAAGAGGACACTTTCCCTCTCTGCTGTTTTGTTATCCTTTTATTCCCTTACCAATACATGGATCAGTTTGTTGGGGAGTCCACAGCACAGCTCACAGGCATTCCCAGAGCTGTTTTCTGGAAATGAGTAAAACAAACACCAGGAAGAAAGTTGAAAGTTGACACAACATGTTTTGGTTGCTTTTTTATTTTTTTTTTTATTATTTTGATCACAAAATCTTGCCAGGCACCGATCAATTCTTTTTTCAAACAAGAATTGCTCCAGATTAAACAAAAAAAAGAGACCAAACCTCCCAGGGTTTGCTTGTTTTGACACTGTTCCTGCAGTGGTGTAGCTGGTGAGCATCCTGCCACTTTGATCAGCTGAACAGAGTAAACACGTAGCCAGTTCACAGTTTCTTCTGCCAGCTGCCCAGGCAATTATTGGAAGCTCCTGAGTTCATCTGACCTTTAAAACTTACTTTAACACACAATCACATCTGATCAAGTGGAGTGTTAAGGTCAGTTCTTGCTCTCAGAGCGAAGCAGAGCCAGCCTGTTGTGCAAGCAGAGCTGGACATTTAAAGGGTATCACTGTTCTGCAATTGCCAGAGAAGATGACTTCAAAAAATGGAAGACTGAAGGTGATGTGGATTTAAATTGTGATTTAGAGCCAAACACCCTGAGCCAAGAGAGGGCCAAGGATAAAGTGCTGCCATTTGGCCAGGCCGTGGTCTCTTAAATTCAGCTCTGGTTGTTCTGTGCTCAGGTCCTGAGGATGATTAAACCTGCAGCAAACAGGTGCAGAATCTGGTGGAATATTCCATGTTCCCACACTGGGATGCTGTTGGGAAGAGCACATCTCAGCCCCAGGGAGCACCTGAAGTGCTTTTTGGACATGACTGAAGTCAGGTCTAATGGCCAGGGGGGAAATGTTCCCCTTGTTGCCCTCCCTGTTTCCCTCTCAGATCAAACTCCCACTGCCTTTACTGACAGTTTGCCCTCACAGAATAATAACTGGATGAATTTCAAGGTCTGACTCAGACAGTGGCCCTGTGATCCACCCAGATACAGTGGTTCCTTAGGCTATTTAGGAAAAATAAAAAGCCTGTTTGGGGTGATACAATCTTTGAGGAGAAAGGCTTTGCCCTTTGGCAAAAGCTGTTGCTGTGAGAACCTTCCACTGCTGCCCGTGGTGGGATTCCAGCTCAGGACCTCAGGATGTTCTTCCTTTGAAGATGTGGAAGCTCAAAGCGTGGCAGAAGGACATGAGAGTGCCTTGATCTTGGCTTTTAGTGGTCCAGTGAAAGCAGAGATGTTGGTTTTGGCCAGAAGGGAAGACAAAACTCTGTTTCCTGCAAGGTCTGTGGTGGATTCCAAAGTCTGCACCAATGTTAAATCTCACCAGTCACCCTTATTCAATTCACTGAGGGGAGAACGACTTGCAGGGAGTAAAAAGGGAGTAAAACATCATCATTTGTTTCCACTCCACATCCCATGACATCAATCACACCTTGGATTAAGGATGAGAAGTTGGATCTGCCCCATCCCAGAGCCCCCTGTGCCCTGGGCTGAGCCCCCAGCCTGGGAATCAGGGAAGGGACTGGGATGGTGCTCCTGTGCCCAGGTGAGAGCCCACCTGCAGAGCTGCCCCATTGCCAAGGCATGGAGGGCCAGGAGGTAGGGAATGGCTTCCCAGTGGCAGAGGGCAGGGCTGGATGGGATCTTGGGCAGGAATTGTTCCCTGGCAGGGTGGGCAGGCCCTGGCACAGGCTGCCCAGAGCAGCTGGGGCTGCCCCTGGATCCCTGGCAGTGCCCAAGGCCAGGCTGGACATTGGGGCTGGGAGCAGCCTGGGACAGTGGGAGATGTCCCTGACATGGCAGGGGTGGGATGGATGATTTTAAGGTCCCTCCCAACCCAAAGTAGTCAGGGATTCCATGGTTCCTCAGCCCATGCTCAGCACAGAGGCTCCTCTTTTTCACCCTTTATGGAGCCCATGCCAGACCCTCCCACAACTGGGACCTCCCACTGTCCCTCCAGAGCAGCAATGTCCCCATGCCCTGGTGACAGCCTGGTGTTTTCAGGGCCCTGGGGTAGGTACAGCACATCCTTGAGGTGCCAGATCATGGTCACACTCTGAAAGGGCCTAATTTTCACTTTGACAGCACAGGAAATTCACTGACCTACTAACCCTCTTCTTCCCCCTTCAAATAAAGCACAAAATGCTCCATATTCTTCCTGCCTCAGTTTCCTGAAGGAATATTTTACTCCAAGGTGCCTGTGACTCTTCTGCTGCAGCTTTGGGCTCCTTCCCAGCATTGTCCTGATACCTTGAGAGGCCTCCTAG
>VXAC01004981.1:0-16938 GCA_013399225.1 Rhipidura dahli
GGGGTGCCCGAGTGCCGCCGCCGCCGCCGCCCGCCATGAGGGCAGCGCTCGCCCCCGGGGTTCGCCTGCTCCGCGCCCTCCCCCGGGACAGCCGGTGAGCGGGGTCGGGGAGCGGGATGGGGAGAAGGCACCGGGGTCGCGACCGGCTCTGCGCAGAGGGATCGGTACTGGTCCTGGACGTAGGGACCGGCTTGGGACAAAGGGACCGGCGCCGGGATCGGGACTGGCACCGGGATAGGGACTGACATCGGGCAGGGAGGGTATCGGCACCGGGATAGGGACAGTCTCGGGAACGGGGCTCACTCTTTCGTGGACCAGCAGTGCAATAGAGGCTGGCCCTGGGCACAGGAGCCGACAGCCGGATGGGGACCAGAACCGGTGCAGGGATCAGCCCTGGGTTAGGGAGGAGGGGGTGTCATTCCCCTGGGGACTGGCAACCCCTGGAAGTGGAACTGGGATAGAGACTGGACCTGGGCATAGGGACTGGCACTGGGATGGAGACTGACCCTGCATCAACGGACCGGGGCCAGCACAGGGACCAACGCCAGGCTGGAGACCACTTGTCTGGGGACTGACACTGGGACAGGAACCAGACTTGGATTGGTCACTTTTTGTGGGGACCGGCACCAGGATGGGGACGAGACCTGGGGTGGGGACCTGCACTGGATTGGGGGTCACTCACCCAGGGTCCAGCATCACCCTCAGGCACTGGTCCCACTGTGAGATGGGGTCAGCCCAGGAAGGGGGGAGGAACCCCGAGATGGGCAGCAGCACCCACCAGTCTCCAGATGTCTCAGGCCCTCAGGCTCAAAATTCAGTGGGATGTGGCCAGCACAGAGGCCTCAGTGGCTGCCTTCTCTTTTGATGAGGTGATGCCCATTCAATTTCAATTAATATTTGGATTTTTTGGAAACCCATTGCCAAACACTCTCCCCGGTTTTCCATCAGCTGGAATTTTCCCTGCCAGAACATGTAGGGTAAAAAAGATAAACCAACACCCAAATGTCTGGCCCAGGCGGGCACTGCACATGAAATTTATATTCCCCTTCCCTACCATGGCCTCTCTGCTCTTCTTGGATCAGCCCTGCAGCCACTAGCAGTGATTTTGGGTGGTTTATTCATTTTTTGGGGTGGGAAGCAGCAGTTTCTCAGCCACAGTGCAGCCTTGGAGCCAGCACCCCAGCACAGGGGGTTGCCCTGGATTTGCAGGGCACCCGTCACTTCTGCAGCTCCAGGGAGAAGTGAAACTGCAAAGAGGAGCAGGATGGGCCAAAACCACCAAAAAAAAAAGGTTGTTGTTTTTTTTCTAAACTCGGAGCAACCCCGTGACGTCTGTGTGCTGCAGCTGCCCCGATCACTTGCATCCTCTGTGCTGCCATAAAACCCTTCCTGAAGGCAGGATAGCTCCTTAGAGACGCCCATCTTGCTCCAGAGAGCGCTAGATCCTACTTGGGATTCTCCAGGCTTTATCTATCAGCTTTGATAGGAGCAGCATTCCCATTTCCTGAGCCCAGACTCCCCCATTTCCCTGTGTGTAATCCAAGCAAAGAGGGTGAAACAGATACTTGATGGAGGAAGAGGAGCTGGTATTGCCTAGGCCATCCCACCCCCTGCTTATTTTTCCAGCTTATCTTTGATTAACCCTGGGAGTGATGATGAATCAGTGCAGTTTCCACTTGTGACACCAGGAAGGCACTTGCTCACCCTGTGCTTCAGTGGGCTGTAACTGCCTGACAAGGTGGAAACTCTGCTTGATGCTCCCCACAAAACTCAGCTGATTATTTAAGCCGCATCCTGGGCTTTTTGAGGGGGGGGCATTCACTTCCTGACCAGCTCGGCTGAGCTGTTTCAGGTCACCAACCCAGCAGAAGAGTCCCGTTGTGTGCTGAGGCCACCCATCCCTTTCCCACACACCCTGACCTCTCCGCTTCCTTCCTCCCACAGCTATCGGGGGCTGACTCTGGTACTGACCTTCCTCTCCTACACCAGCTACCACCTCTCCCGAAAACCCATCAGCATCGTCAAGGTGAGCTCCAGCCTCACCACAGCTGAGGGGACAGGGAACCTGGAAAGGGCACATGGGCAGGGGGATGCTGACAGCACCTTGATTTCACCCCCTCCCTCTCTCTCTCTGCAGAGCCAGCTGCACCCCAACTGCTCAGCCTTGGGCCCGAACCCCCACAATGACTCCAACAGCAGCACGTGGTGCAGCTGGGCCCCCTTTGGTAAGGCTGAGCCCCCCCAGGCACCCCAAAACCCATGCTCATGGCAGCTGAGCTGGGCTTCCCTCATTGCCTAAAACCAGGCTGTGGCCAGGGTTTGGCAGGGGGCCGGCTGCTCGTTAGGCACCCGGAGGTAATTAAGTGGTGAGTGTCTGTCCCGTGCCCCTGGGCCGAAGGGCAGCAGCAGGTGGTGAAATCCAGGACAGGACCAGGTCCCAGTGCTGATGGCACCCGGCCATGCTCTCAGAACCCCCCATGGAGACAAGGCTTTTGGGAATGGGGGACAAGACCAAGCCAGCAGCCACGGGGAGGGGACACAGGTGGGGGCCAGGCTGAGGTGGCCCTAATAAGCCACATCAATAATAACAAGCCCCCATCTTATTTTCCAGATGGGGACAACTACAAGGAGCTTTTTGGGGCGCTGGATAACGCCTTCCTGGTGGCCTACGCCATCGGGATGTTTATCAGGTACCCAGGGCCTTTCCCTCCACACACCAGTCTGCCGGAAACTGGTTTCCACTGGGATGGGGTCATGCTGACAGGAAAGCAGCCAGGGATCCGCTCAGGATTCGGGTACTGGCTCAGTGTGCTAATGCCCATCAGTGGCATCCCCGTGACAGTGTCTGTTGTGCTCTTCCCTCCCTCTGCAGCGGCATTTTTGGGGAGCGCCTCCCTCTGCGCTATTACCTGTCGGGGGGAATGGTGCTGAGCGGGCTCTTCACTGCACTTTTTGGCCTCGGCTACTTCTGGGACATCCATGTCCTCTGGTACTTCATCGTTGTGCAGGTGTGTTGTGCGGGACGATGTCCAGGCTTTATCACTGTCGCATCCCAGTTCTTCAGTGGCCTTGAGGGATTGGGATGGCCCAGTTTCTGAGCAGGGGATCACTGAGCATTTCCACTCCTCGCAAGACCTGGCTGTGTGTGGCGTGGGCGTCGAAACCACCGGGTGTGCCCATCTCCGAGCAGTGCGGGCAGCTGGTTTGGCAACTCCAGCCACTCCCAGTTTAGCCATGGGAACGATGTAAATGGCTCTAGGATTGCCCCAGCAGGGAAAAAAACAAACAAAGCCAGTGTTTTCTTAAAAGCTTTGGAATAGGGGTGGCTATTTTCGAGCCCAGTTGCTCAGAACAGTGCAGGGCTCCCTGGCTGTAGCTGGTGCTTGCTGGGTGATGCTCCCCATCTCTTGCCAGGTCTGCAATGGGCTGGTGCAGACGACCGGCTGGCCTGCGGTTGTGGCATGCGTTGGAAACTGGTTTGGGAAAGGAAAGTGAGTTTTTCTCTGTGTGTCCCATGCCAGTCCTGGTCCCTGTTGACCCTGGCAGCCACCCCAGTGACACTGACCCGGCTGTATCCCCACCAGGAGAGGTTTGATCATGGGCATCTGGAACTCGCACACCTCCGTCGGCAACATCTTAGGGTCACTCATTGCTGGCGCCTGGGTTTCCTCTGCCTGGGGCCTGTCCTTCGTTGTGCCCGGCATCATCATCACCACCGTGGGCATCATCTGCTTCTTCTTCCTCGTGGAGTGTGAGTGTTGCGAGCTGGGGCACAGCAGACAATCAGTGTGATATATACAATTTTCCACCTTGCCCATCTTGAAGCATTTCTGGCAATCCCAAATACTTATTTTCAACCTGTGGCTAGCAGGGTTGTAGATCTGACCACCACGGGGATGCTCAGCATCCTTTGGGGTCATCCAGGCAGGCTCTTCCCCTGTACCAGTCACTCCTGAGCCCGTCTTTCTAGGAAATATCTGGGAAGTCCTTTGGGATTTTACTGGGGAAGAAAGCACCCAGAGATGCAGCCTAGACCTGGGGGTTCCCAGCCCCTGTGAGATGCTGGAGGGAGAGCAGGTGGAGTGGGGCTGGTCCAGGCTCTCACAGGGTATTCCTTCTCCCTACAGATCCTGAGGATGTTGACTGCAGTCCACCTCTGCACCACGTGAGTTGCACCGATTCCCAAAGGGCTTGTCCTGGGCTGGGTGTCGCTCAGGGTACAATTGGGTCACCAGGCTGTAATGGCAGGAACTGGAGCAATGTTCAGTTGTCACAGGGGACAGTTGTTGCTCTTCCACTGTGAGCATCCTCTGGGTCATGCCCCAGCAGCAGATCCAATGTTTCAGCCTCCTCCAGCCATGGCAGCCACATCTCCTGCGTTCGGCTTGCTTTTAGATGGCCCCTGATGAGGATCCTGGAGGTGTGACCACCAGTGAGAAGGATCCTGAAGCAGTCACCTCCAATGAGGGCCCACTCAGCCTCTCAGGACAGAGCAGTGTGGATCACTCCCACAGCCCCAAGGAGCCAGCGGAGGAGCCGGAAGCCATCAGCTTCCTTGGGGCCCTTCGGATACCTGTGAGTGCTGGGATGGAGGAAAGAGCAAAGCCAGAGCAGCTCAGACCATCAGCAGTGTCCAGGGGGCAGAAAATGGGCAAAACCCACCATGTGGAGAGGGTTGGGAGAAGGAGGCTCCTCTGATGTCCCCTCCTCTCCTCTCCTCTCAGGGCGTGGTGGAGTTCTCCCTGTGCCTGCTCTTTGCCAAGCTGGTGAGCTACACCTTCCTCTACTGGCTGCCCCTCTACATTGTCAACGTCGGTGAGTTTTGGGAACAGTGAGGTGGGAGTGAGCCTCGCAAGGGAAGCATCTTCTCACCCCTCTCTTCTCCCTCACAGCTCATTTCGGTGCCAAGGAAGCTGGGGACCTGTCGACTCTCTTTGACGTCGGGGGCATTTTAGGTTCGTCAACATACCGGGGTGGAGGGGCTGGATCAGGGATAATTTAGGGACAATCCTGGCCTTGACCAGCCTTGGCTGGTCCCCCCTAAAGGCAACACCATCTCTTTCCTCAGAGAGGTTTATTCAGTCTTCACAGCACTCAGCAAACACCCTTCAATTGTATTTTGACATCCTTTTGTTTTGATGACCATCACAGCCTCTTTCCTCAGGTCTTGCTTGCTCAGGCACTCCTTTCCCTACACTTTGCAAGCATGCAAGAGACCAGAGCTGCTGAAAAACCATCTGCAGGGAGGAAGTGGAAGGGATAAAACAAAGCTCTTCACTCTGATATTATTGTGTTTAACCTTGGGGGCATCCTGGTCAGAAGATGGGGGATGAAAGAGCACCACATTGGATTTGGGGCCAAGCCAGGGCAAAGCTCTGCCTTTGGGGTGGTGTAACTGACACCTGTGACTCTTTCTTGCAGGGGGGATCTTTGCCGGCCTCATCTCTGACTACACTGGCGGCAGGGCCACCACGTGCTGCGTGATGCTGGTGGTGGCTGCTCCCATGGTGAGCTGTCACGCGGGCCCCAGACCCTGTCACGAGGGGTTGCCATCCTCTGGCTCCTTTGAGTCACAGCTGCCTTCCTCTTCCTGGGATAAGCTGGTCACGCGCTCGGCTGAGATGAGAGCTGGGATTCATTCACGTGCCCAGATGTTCCTGGGAGGGATGTCCAGCTCTAGGGGCTGGGAGGGGATTACAGAGACCTTGACAACTAAAACAACCCTATAGGTTTTTTTTTCCCATCCTGCCATAACTCTGCTCAAAGCCTTGGGGATCCCACTGAGCTGGTCCAGCTTTTGTCTCTTTGATTTTCATCCCAAAAGCCCCCATGCCAAAGGCCTCATGCTCTGCTGGAGCTTGGCCTGGACATCCTTCCCAAGCACCTGCACAGAGCTCATTTGGCTTTGCTTCCAAAACGTAGCTAATTAGCTGTAACCCAATCCTGGCTGGCTCAGGGATGGGAGCCCCTCCCGCTGAAGGAGCTGGCTCACGCTGGGAGCAGAGGGGCCGGGTCACATCCACAGCCCCAACAGCACCGCGGGGGCAAATTAACGTCTGGCTGCAGCCGTGGGAGGTGGCAGAACCTCGCTGGCCATAAATCCTGGCAGCACCTCTGTTTGCCAGCTGCCAGGTATTTCATCAGTGGGATGCAGATGTCAGGGGTGCACTCAGCCCCCCATCCCAGCTGGCACTTGGCACCAGCAGGAATTCAGGTCCCCACATTCTCCATCCCATCCCCGGGGTACTGCTGCAAGGAGAACGCTTGGTAAAACAGCTGGAATAGCCATAACTGGTTCTCCTTGTGCCTCTTTACCAGCTGTTCCTGTATAACCACGTCGGTCAGAACGGCATTGGCACATCAATAGGTAAGGAGCTCCATGGTGCAGCCAGCTCTTGTCACTGGTGATGGAAGACACTGTGGATTCACCTGCCTTTATTCCTCCTCCTGAGCCCGGCTCCTAGGCTGAATTTGGGGGAGGGTGGTGTTGGATGAGTATTCACTGCCTGCTGTGTGGGATCTCCATGGGAAAATGAAGATGTGCAGGAGATGGATGCGTGGGACAGCGATGTCCACACACGGGCTGGGGATGATGGATCCAATGTCCTGCTGCTCCCTGCACCTAAAGATTTAATCTCTTCCCGGGTACCTCTGCAGCGATGCTGATCATCTGTGGTGCTCTGGTTAATGGGCCCTACGCGCTCATCACAACAGCGGTGTCGGCAGATTTGGTAAGAGGTGCACCTCAGACCCCGCCATGCTGCCCTTGCACACCCAGAGGCTGTTCCCTCTTTCCCAGAGGGATGTTTTGCTGGATGTTTTTACCTTTGTTTTCCAATGCCTCTGAAGCCCAGTGGAGAAGAGCAGAGCTGTCACACCTGGTGCTGTGCTCTGCACCCTCTCTTAAAGGCAGGGGTTTTTCCTGTTGCTTTTTTACCTTGGCCACATGACTGTGTTTCAGCTCTGCTGCATCTCCTTCTGAGCACAAGCAGAGGGGAAATATTTAGTGGCAAATCCCCTGGGAATTTCTGCCCGCTGTTGGCGATCCAGGTTTTGCCGTGCTTTGGCTGCGGGCAGCATTTGAGTTTGGTCTTCCCGTCCATGGCTGGGTCTGACACATGGAAATTGCTGCCTGGGACATCGGCCTCACTCTGGGATTTGCCAGCTGTGCACCCCAAAGCTGCTTTTGCTCCTTATGTTTTATTCCTCCCTCCCTACAGGGCACCCATGAATCTCTCAAGGGCAATGCCAAAGCCCTCTCCACTGTCACGGCCATCATCGACGGCACAGGATCTGTTGGTGTGTATGGCCAGGGGATGCTGGTTCCTGGGTGTCCCCCTCCCCTCTCAGGGGGCAGCAGGGGCTAATGTGGCTCATGTGCCCTCGCAGGTGCTGCGCTGGGGCCGCTGCTCGCCGGGCTCATCTCTCCCACAGGCTGGAATAACGTCTTTTACATGTTGATAGCAGCTGATGTCCTGGCTTGCCTGGTAAGTCTCTCCTCAGTAGGACTCCTTTCTCTACCCTGGGGTTTTGCACACTCCCTTTTAGCTGCCTGCTCACTGGTGGAGGGCACAGATGGTTCTCAGAAGAAATCCAGGCACAGGGCAAACTGCAAAGGCCTGTATCGACTCCAAACCTCTGCCTTCACTCAGCTTTTCCCAAAAACCTCCTCCTCGCCAGATTTGGTTCATAGGATCTTTGCTGGGAAGAGCTGTAGAGTTGATCTCCTGGTGATGGAAATACTCCTGCCAAGGCTAGAGGCTGCAGTGCCACCAGCCTTGCAGCGATCCTCCACCCTTCCTCTTGCAGCTCCTTGCTCGTGTGGTGGTCAAAGAGGCTCGTGGCTGGTGTGGCTACATGGCAAGGAAGAGAGGGTACGTAGTTACCAACCTGGGGCAGCCTCTGGTCCCACAGTGCCAAAACACGGTGTCATTGCCACTCCAGAAAGATGTTTGTTATCCCTTGCTGTCGCTGCTGCATCTTCACGTGGGCATCGCCTCGGGCTTCGCGAGGCCATCTGCCTGATGTCTCGCTCCTGTGGCCACAGAGACATTTCCACCCCGAGCCAAGGCAGCACCTGGGGGATTTTAGCCATCTGCACCTCAAAAAACACTCGGGGTGCTAAACACAATGCCCTTGTGTCTTTGTAGCTCTAGTGTGCAGCTAACAGAGTCAGTGATGGATGGGAAGTAGCTCGGTGTAAGTATCTTCACTTGAGCCCTGAGGATTAAATGCAAACACAAGCCTGATTCGTTCTGATTCTGAATTTCACTTTGCAGGCTCAGCCTAGAAATAGCCACTCCCCCAATCATTTAGGGCCCAGATCAAGATTTGGGAATCGAAGGAATCAAATTGCAACGGCTGGGGAAGAGTGTGGGAGGATGGGGGTTGGGAGGGAGGGAGGAGAGGGCTGGGCAGTGCATCCTTGTCTCCGGCTGCCTTAGGAGCTGTTGACCCAGATGCCCAATCGATTGGGATTGATTAATGCACTTGGAACAACTGAATTGAAAGGCTTTGCCCACCTGTGCTACTGAGCTTGATTACATGCAGCCAGGGCTCGCTAATCAAATCTGCAGCCGAATCACTGCAGTGAGAGTATAAATAATCTCCAAATCAGCACTGGCCTGGCTTTGATTGCCACCAACAGTCCTCTGTGACACCTAGAGGAAGGGGCCACAGCTGCTCCTGGCAGTGGGGCTACCAGACCCCAACCCCCTGCGAACGTTTCGTCCCTTATGTCTTGTGTTTGCAGGTGAAAGACCAATAGTCTGGGCCTCGTGCTGCGGTAAGTGCGGCCCAAATCTCCTTCTCCGGCTGCCGGTGGAGGGCTTCCGGGCTCTGCTCTACTGTGCCGGGGCTGGTTAGGGCGAGGACTGTCCTGGAGGGGTTGATAGCGTCTGTGTTTGCACCAAATTCTAGCTGGTTTCTGCTGGGGGAAGCAACTGGCTCGGTTTGTGGAAATACTGCAATGCCTTGAGGGCTTTGGGGAGCGTCTCTGGAGGGGCTTGCAGAGAAGAGGCACAAATGCCGTAGGATTTTGGGGCATATTTCAGCATATTTCATATTTTGGCCGGAGACAAAACAGTGGCTGGATCTCCTCCCTGAGCCTGCTTCTCCTCCTTGTGGTGCAGACGGGGCAGAGCTGCTTTCCCTTCCCATCTCGGGCAGCATCGCGGCGTCCACCATCGATCCCCACGCCTGCGGAACGCTGCCCACCGCGCTCAGCCGCTCGCTTCTCTCCTCTCCCCGCAGGTTTAAGGAGTTTTGACGTGTCCCCTGCGAGCCGCCCCGAGCCCAGAGGGAGGAGAGAGGCTGGGGCACAGCGGGAGCGCGGGCGTCTCGGCACAGCTGCAGCCCAGCCTCGGGCACGGCCCCGGGGGCTCACTGCCGCCGTAGGTTGGCTTCCCCCGGAGGCAGGGGCGAGGAGCAGTCAAAGGGCCCCGGCCAAACGGTTTTCTGGGTCAATTCTTCACCATCGGCCGTTTTATTAATAAAAAACGTGCGAAACCCGTGGGGCCGCTCCGTGCCATGTCCTGGCGGGGCTCAGACCCCTCCCAGGGGGCAGCGATCATACCCCTCTTGGTGCTTTTCTCCACGTGCAGTCTCTTGTTCGTGAGCCTGCCCCATCCAGATGCTTGGTATTCCAGGGTCTGGATCAGGAGGGTGATGCCAAACCACTTCAGGCACTGCCTCACCCACAAAGCACTGCTTATGCCACACAGAAAACATCCCTGGGCTGAGCCCGAATTAAGCTGAGTTTACTCCTTGACTCATCCCACTGCGAAAAAAGACCGAACCCAACGTTTTTCCTGATTATTGATATTCCAGAACCACACCCTTTAGCTCCAGAAGAAGAACATGCATTCCCCCCCACACCACGGCGAACTGCTCACACACTGGCTGATGAGCTTCGTTAGATGCTTCTTAATTAGGAGGGGCCCCAGGAGGTGCCGCTGGCTGCCAGCCCTGCAGGCTCCCCGGGCAGGGACGGGCTCAGAGGCCCCCACAGTGCAACTTGACTGAAGCCAGGGCCAGCTGTGCAGCCAGCTGTGTGCTCCAGGGGGTGGCCCGACCTACAGAGCTTTGGCCCTGATACTTTAGGCCCCAGCATGTTCCCAGTCTCCCCCACTTCTCCCCAGTTTCTCCCAGTATGGTCCCAGTTGTCCCTAGAATAGTCCCAGTCCCTCTTGGCATGGTTCCAGTCACCCCCCAGTATAGTTACAGGTGCTCCCAGTATATCCCAGTTGCCTTCAGCATGCTTGTAGTCATTCCCAGGCACTCCCAGTTGCCCCAGTAATGTTCTAGTTATCTCAGAATTATCCCAGTCCTTCCCAGTTACTCCCAGTTGCCTCCAGCATGACCCCAGTTTCTGTCAGTTGATCAAAGTGTGGTCCCAGTTGCTCCCAGTATGAGCCCAGTTGTAGTCTCTGTCTGCTCAGCATGGTTCCAGTACCTTCCAGTTGATCCTAGGTGCTCCCAGTGTGTCCACATTGTCTTCCCAGCATGGGCCCAGTAGCTCTCAGGGATGTGATTCCAGTCCCTCGCTAACCAGGGATTGTGCCGGGTGCTGGGGGCTCTGTGTATGTCTGGGATAAACTGGAGCTCTAATTGACTTCACCTCTTTGGATCTTGACCCAGCGAGAAAACATCTGGGCCTGATGTGATTTTATTAAGTGCTGATTTCATCAGCAAAGGGGGAAAAAGGGTGGGAGGGAGGAAAGGGGGAAACTTGCTGGCCGGTTGGATCACCTCCCTGTAAACCTCTGAGGCTGATGGAATGGCACAGGGGAACAGGCAGCTTGGAGCTGAACAGCAGCTTTGAGGTGGCCAAACAGTGATGGCCTTCAATCCGCTCCACTCTGACCAGTGATGTTCAATGGACCTTGGAAACTGGGGAAAAAAGCAAGAAAAATGATGGAGTAGGCAGAGAAAAGCACAATCCCCAATTGCCCTTTTTCCCAGGAAAACATCAGTCCCACTGGGCTGAACCCTGATGGAGCCATAGGCAGAGGTGCCATGCCGGGGTCTGTGCCCAGCAGGGCCCAAGGGCTGACCCAGTGGTGTCCCCAGGCCATGGCTCGTGGCACATGTGGCCTCTGAGGGCACAGGGACCTCGCTGCCAGCAGAGATCCATGAGCAGAGCTGAGAATGGCTCTTTCAGTGCACGTGTGATGGAGTTTTCACATTGCTTAATGACCATTCTCTTGTATCTCTCTCAAAATACACGCTCAAGCAAAAAATCCTGTAAGTCCTGACACACGAGGGCTTATTGCAACAGCAAGTTGGTTTGGAGTTTTTTTCCCCCACTTTCTTCCTTATTTTTTTTGCCTTTCCCCCCCCGCTTGTTCTTTCAGCTGCTTACAATTTTTCCGGGACAAATTTAGGCCTGGGCCGTGTCCCACTTATGTTTGGAAAGTCTGAACAGCCGTGGCTCCACTGCCAGGAGCGAGGAGAAAGGGCACACAGCCCATGGCAGTTTTAAACGTAAAGTAAAAAGAGCCAAATGCCAAAGAAAACTCCAGATCTCACTGAGTTTTGAAATTGAGGGGTGAGCGGGAAGGCAGAGAGTGGATCCCCTGGGTTTGCCTTAGCCAAAAAACTGCTTAAATGGAGCTGAGATCCTCTGAGAGGAGTCTGGAAGACAACTTGCCTTGTTCCTCCTCTGCTGGATAAGGGGCTGCTGCTTTTCCTCTGCCATGATCCCCTTGGGCGCTGCACGGCAGCGAGGGGCTGTGCGAGCCCCGAGAGCAGGGACACGTGTCCAGTGTCCACCTCTGTCCTGTGATGGGACAAATCCCACCTGAAATGGGCTCTTTAGGTTTGGTTCGGGCTCTTCAGGCTCGGGTTTTTGTCTGGGTGACCCCACAGTCCCCCAGCACAGCAATACTGTTCACTGGGAGGCAGACTGGGAGGAGGTTGCACGTGCAGGTTTTGGAGGAATGCCACTGGTCTGCTGGGAAGGTGAAGAGGTGGCTGGGGCACGGTCTGTAATTACCTATGCGAGGAGCAGCTGGCAAAGGCTGAAGGGCTTTTTAATTAGCAGCCAAAGGCAAATCAGGATCCAGCAGCAGGGAAGCTGAAGTCAGCAAAGTCAAGGTGGAAATCTGAGGGCAGTTTTTCCAGTGAGGGTAATTAAGTGCCAGCAGAGAGCAGCGTGAGACATGAGGAATTGCCGTCATTCAAGGACCTTAAATCAAGGAGAGGAGTTTCCCCTGCAGACACTCGTGCTCCCTCCACCTCTGCTTTGGCACTGCTGTCCTCGGGCTGGTGAGCCTGGGACTGGCTGGGCACCGGCATCCTGATGCAGGAGCATCCCTGCTCATTTCTGACAAGCCAGACAGAGAATTTAGGGGGAAAAACAGGCTGGTTTTCCACCTGACTTGAAAGCAGCCAGTCTGCCCTCATCCTGGCACACATGGGATCTTGCAGCACTGAGATTCAGCCTGATTTTTTACCTGCAAGGGGCTTGCACCTCGGGACATGGCAGAGCTGGTTCTCTCATCCTGCAAGAGGGAGGCTGGATCAGTTTGGGATGAAGCACAGCTCCTTGGCCCAAAGGAGATCCCAAAGAACATTCTCTGAGGTCCAAAAACCCTCACCAGCAACTGAGAGGTTGAGGTTTAAGACAAATCTGCCCTCCTGTGGCATGTTAATTCCAAAATAAAGGATCAGGCTGCTAGACAGAGGCAGATGTGCTAGCAAGGGTTATCTTCCAGAAGCTGGAGGTTTGGGATGGGGATGGAAGCAAAAAATCACCATTTGGGGCTGGTTGGGAAGCAGCTCTGGCTCATACCAATTCCTTGCCGTGGTCTTTCCTTTTCCAAAAATAAACAGGAACCGTTTGGAAAGCCCCTGTGCGGGGAGGAGCAGAACTCCCCAGAATAAATAAATACTTAGAGAGCCCGGCTTGAGTTCATCCAGCTGGTTGTTCACCACTGCCAAGGGTTGAGAAGGATGAGGATGGAGCTTGAAATTTCTTGGTGGGGGTGAGAGCATGAGGCCCTTTCCCCAGTTAATGGGATTTTTGGGAAAATGCTGAAATGGCCTCCTTGAGCAGGAGCTACCACGTCTCTCTTGCAGCATGGCTTTCTGCTCTCCCCAAAATAACTCCTGCACTATCAGCTTTTGACTCATTTTAGTCACAAACATTTTACGGGGACAGAAAAAGCCCTTATTTGATCTTAATTACAGTGCAAAATGGGGAGAAGATTCACATTTCTGCTTTTAGGGTTGGGTTTTTAGTGCCCCAGCTGCTTTTGCCGTGCTTCCCCTCCCGTTTGTTGGACTGAAGCCCTGGTGAAACGCCGCCGTAGCCTCACTGAGGCTCCCCAAACCATCCCACAGAAGTGGGGATAACGACACAGCAGGCACAGAGCTGGAGCTGCCAGACAAACTCTGTGTTCATAAACATTATTAAGATGATGAATTAAATATTAATTTTGTTTCAGGCATAACATCAAAATCACCAGGAGACCCCAATGTGCTTGTGTTGCACAAACGCTCGGCGGGTTCCTTAACACAATTTTTCATCTCCCTTGGACACAGGCATTGGGACAGGAAGGGATTGAGCAGTTTCGAAAACAGAGATGCCTCTTCTCCGCTTTCTTTGGGACTGCACTTGCATTTTTTAGCTGACTGAGTTAGTGCTCTGGGGTGCTGGGGCATTTTCTGCTGGGGAAGCATCACCTCCATGCTCACTGGCTCTGCCTTATCAATCTTTCATGTCCTGAAAAAGTGGTGACTGACAGCTGTCAGGACAGGGCTGGAAAAAGCCAGTTGGTTCTTTAATTTACTGGCTTCAGTTCAAAATTAAAAATAAATTAAAAAAAAAATCTGTAAAATGAGTAAAAAAAAAAAAATCCAAGTTTCTGCCCCCAAGTTTTTGGCTGTAGTGACCCTGACCACTGCTCTGCTTCAGCGAGGCTGTTCTCCCGGCTTCCCCCACAAAATAGGCACAAAAATGGGATTCAACCCCATAGCAAAACATAAAGTGTGTTTTCTCCCCCAGGAGGAAAAAGAGGGACAGGGAAGGTATTGGGGTTGACCAGCAGCTGCAGCAGGATCTGTGCTAGAATCAGCAATGGTTTGAAGTTTTAGGGCAACAGCGGCTGTGAGCCTTTGGCAGCACCCAGGGTGACACCTCAGGGTCCTTCCCAGGCAGGGAACACTCAGGTATCAGCCAGGGGTTCTTCCATGGCTGGCAGGACTCGGCCCAGGGAGTTGAGACACAGCTCTTCCCTCACTCCCAGGGAGGGCAGCTTTCCATTTGCTATTCTGGCATCATTTTGCACATTATTCACTCCCCACTCCAAAGCCCCTGATTCCCAGTCCCAGGGACCATCCCAAACAATCCACAGTCACACACTGATGTTTGTTTGGCTTTTTTTCTCAAACCCCAACATCTGCCCCAGAAAAGGTGGCTGAATGTGACATCCCTGTAGAATAAATAAAGCCTGAGTCATGGATTTCTCCAAGAGTTTTATTAAACCACAGTGAAAAAGGAGCAGTAAGGAACCATCTCTTGTGGGTTACAGTAACAAACCACCTGGGTTCAGTTCAGTGCACTGGAGCAGGAGCAGCACCAAGTGCCTGTGTCTCAGCTCTCCTGAAAACGAGAGCAGGATTCAGAGGCTCCCACACCTTTGCAGGTGCAGAGGTTTGAGCCCCCTGGGGAGGAATGGGCTCGTGCTCAGACCACACTTTGCTTTCTAAGATGAAGCAAAGACTTCACTTGCTTCACTGGCTCTTTCTCAGCTCAGAAAATCCATTGTGGTCACCTCCAGAGCCCTGGTGTCTCTTTCTGGTTTATTCCCATGAAATCAGGATTTCCTCTGTGCAGACTGCTGTCTCTAGCTGCTGCGGAGTGGCTTGGCATACACAGGCTCCATGAAGTGGTAAATCAGGAGCAGGAACAGGCACCCAAGGAAGACCAGGCTCATCACAGCCAGGAGGATGAAGCGGCCAATGAAGAAGGTGTCCACAATCTGCAGGGAAGAGAAACACAAAGATCCTGGCACGTCAGAGCCCCGGTCTGCTCCAGGAGCCTGGAGGGAGCACACCATGCCCTGGAAAAGAGAACCTCTGGGGCTGCCCCCGGTTTTCCTCCTTGCTTTTCATCCCTGGTACAGGCACTCTCTATGGGATGCACAGGGTGTGACAAAGCAGCACAAGAATCCCTGCAAAAAGCTACTGGGAGCGTTAATGTGGAGCAGCACTGTACTGAGCACAGGGAAGAGACAGGAGTCAAGCCCTGAAGCAGCTCTCCCCAGCCACAAACCTCCAGCCCTGATTCCCTTTTAGAAGGGAGACAGTGAGAAGAGAAACAAAAAAAAAAAATTAAAACCCAAAAAGCTGTGGTAGTAGCTAGGCAAGACACAAAGAGCAGCCCCCAGCGAGGAGGCTGTTTATGAAATCCCCCTCTCTGCTCCCAAGACCCCCCAGAGCTCTGCTCAGCCCCGGCTCAGCTTCATCCATCGCATTAACTCAGCCCTGGTGCTGCTGCAGAGTCTCTGGTGAGCGAAGCGCCGGCTCCTTCTGCACGTTTCACTTTTTAATTAGCCAATTAGCAGGGTTTTGGTGCAGAAAGCCCAGGTCATGTATAATTGATAGGCAGGGCAGGTCCAGTCCAATTGAGGATCCGTAAAAAAATAAGCTTTCCAATTCCATTTGCCTCCCAGGCAACAAACACGCACTGGGCTGCCCTTCATCTCACTCCTAACCTTCACACAGGCAGGTCAGATGTGACACAGAGAGAAGAAAAGAATGTTACAAGTATCTTTTAGTAGGGATTTACACAGAACAAGAACCAGAAGAGCAATAATTAACATGCATTAATAATAGAACAGAGGAAACGGCACCTGAAAGGCCATAAAACTTTGTGTATTCAAAGCCCAAAGAGCTCTGGGAGGGCTCAAGGTGGCAGCTCAGACAGCCTGATCCAAAAACTGGGGGAGATCCCTGTGCCTGACAACGCAGGTGGCTTCATGCTCGAGCACGGCAATAACCTACAAGAAAGCTGAAGAGCTGTTATTGGGCTTTAATCAGAAAACAGAGGTGGGGGAAAAGTGAAAGGCTGCAGAATCGGAAGGAAAACTCTAAGGGGATGGCAGAGAGGGAGCAGAGGCTGCTGGAGCTGAGAGTGCAAGGCCTGCACAGAGCCCCCAGGGATGGGAGGAGGGCAGCCGAACCCCACGGGTCAGGCGGAACTGTGTATAAATCAGCAATTTAGTTATAGAAATTAATAGTTACCGGCTCCACGAGCGACACAGCCTGTGCTAGAGGGAGACTGTTCCCTAGAAGGAACCGCAGGAGAGCAAAAAAACAGCACAGGGCAATCCCCCGGGCAGCGGGGATGGTGCCGGGGCTACCTCTGAGGTGAAAGCCCATTCACGGCGCCTCGGGGCATCCTTGCGGCCCATCCCTGGGGTAAAGAACCATTCCCAGGGCTTCAGTTTGGCCGCTGGGGCCCATCCCTGGGTCAAAGACCCACCCGGGGCCATTCCCAAGGAAAACGCCCATCCCCGGGGCCTCAGGGCAGCAGCTGGCACCACGCGTTGGTCTCCAGGGGCAATCCCCGGGGCCTCGGGGCACCCCGGGAGCTCATCCGCACCCATCCCCGGGGCCTCGGGGCACACCCGGGGCACCGCCCCTCCCGCCCCGGCCCCTCGTGCCCGGGCTCACCTCCTCAGCGCCGGCTGGGGCCGGACTCTCGCCCTCCCGGGGGAAGAGCAGCAGCGCGGCCGTGAGCGCGGCGGCTCCGAGCACCACCGGCACCGCGGCGACCCTGCGGCGGAAGCGGAGAGCGGCGGGGCGAGCTCAGCACCGGCGGGCCCGGTCTCCCGTCCCCGCACTCACCGAGCCCGATCCCTCCCCGTCCCGTCCCCGCACTCACCGAGCCCGATCCCTCCCCGTCCCGTCCCCGCACTCACCGGGCCCGAT
>VXAC01004981.1:17013-28113 GCA_013399225.1 Rhipidura dahli
GTCCCCGCACTCACCGGGCGCGGCCGGCGCGGCTCAGCACCAGCACGAGCAGCAGCGCCATGGCCCACAGCAGCAGCAGCGCCAGCACCCCCGGCCCCACGCCCAGCGCGCCCGCCATGCCGCGCCTGGCCGCCGCTTCTGCCTAGCAACCGCACCACCCCGGCCAATCAGCGCTGCCCCCGGTGCGTCCCTCGCTGTCTATTGGCTGAGAGGCGGGGCCCGGGGGCGTGACCGCCGCTTTCCCTGCCCCACCTGACGCTCGCTCGGGGTTTCCTATTGGCTAAAGGGCGAGGGGTGGGCGGGGCTTCCCACGCGCGCGGCCGGAGGCGGGGGCGCGCCCGGGGGGCGGGCCGAGTGCCCCGTCCCGATCCCGGCCTCGATCCCCATCCCGGCCCCGATGCCGATGCCGATGCCGATGCCGATGCCGATCCCGATCCCGGCCCCGATGCCGATCCCGCTCCCGATCCCGGCCCCGATCCCGGCCCCGATCCCGATCCCGATCCCGATCCCGATCCCGGCCCCGATCCCAGCCTCAGGCCGATTGAAACCCGGCCCGACTGAACCGGTCCCTATTGAAACCCGTCCCCCCTGGCGTCATGAAGCTCCAGGATCCCGCTTCAGCCGCTCTCCGTCCCGCGGCTGTGGCCCCCGTCCCAGAGCTCGCAGACGCTCCCGGTGGAACGGGAATTTCCCTCCCTTTCCCGCTCCCGGTGCAGACGGATCGGTGCTTCATTACCTCGCTTTGGCGGGCGCCTGCCCACACCGCTGAACGCGCTTTCACCCCAAAACCCTAAAACTGAGCTGTCAGGTACATTTAGGGCCAAAATCAGGCAGATTTCGTTAGTACAGTAACACTGACACGGGGACTACAGCAGGGTTTAGGAATAGCGATGCTGGGGGTCTGGGGAAGTCAAACCAAACTGCAGAGGTTTGTCAATGGTATAAGCATCTTCTAATAATCAAGACAAAAGGAATTTCTATTTCAGATAAATATCTCAGCCTGTTTATAAATCCTGTCTCTTCACCATCACATCTTGCCCATCAGACCCAGGCCAGTGTGGTTTGATGAGCGACTTTATCACAGAATCCCAGAACTACATAATGGTTTGGGTTGGAAAGGACTTTGAAGAGGATCTTGTTCCAACCCCAGGCACTCCGGACTCAACTACCAGTAAACCTGAAAACAACTAAACACTGATATTTTCCCTCTCAACTGCTCGAAGTCAGCAATACTTTGGCTGCATAAAATGTCACCTGAGTGGTGTTTTCCGTCACTTCTTTCAAGGGGAGGAATAAACCAGCAGTTAATTATTCCACGCAGCATCAACCTGCCTTTCCCTGTGATGAAATCAGAGTCACCAGCATGACACCAAATGCTTCAGCAAGCAGAGCACAAACTGTCTCCGACACCTGCCTTTACTTGGCATCGAGTGGCAGGCGGCTGCCAACATATTAAAAGCGTATGTTTGATAGCAAACTCCTTCCTGCTCTGCTTTGTGCCGTTAATCCCACCAGGCAGGACTTTTTCCCCTCTGCAATCCCTGCCTTGTTGATGCCCATCTCTGCCATTCTTTGCCCAGTCCTTCTCTTCTGTTATTTCCTGTGCTTCCTGCTCCTGCTGGCAGAAATCAAAAATTTGCTCCTGTTGTTTGGGAATCTCCCTTTGCTCTTCTCTATTTTCCCATTTCTTTGTGTTTTTGGAACCCGGTAGTTTCTAAAACCCCAAATTTCATTTTTACCAAATGGTAAACCCACAGTTGAGGAGCTGGAGGAAGGCACCTGGGAAAACCAACCTCACTGGTGTGACATTTCCAAGCACAACCTTTGCTAGAGATTTCTTCAGCCCTTCTGCAACAAAGCTCATCATCCTAAACACATCCCTTTTCTTCATCTCAGCCTCCTCCCAGCATCAGAAATGCCTTCCTGGGGATTTGCCTTACAGAGTGCTCTGTCAGCCCATCAGTTGAATGCAAAGATCTGATTTTCTTGCCGAAGAATCCTTTATTGCTGGCCTAAAATAACTTTTCCTTCCAGCTTTTACCTGCTGGGATTTGGTCCCATTTATTGCTTGTGTCAGAGTTGTGTTGCACCTGGAAAAAAGACGAAGTAACAGAAAGTGGGAGAAAGGCAATGCTGGGTATAAAAGGTGAAATAAAAACATGGGAGACCAGCAAATATTGAGGATTTTTGTGTTGTTTGCATGACTCTGGGAGAAACTTCATATTTGTGGTGGTTTTTTTCCAGGATAACTGTTGATGTAGGGACATTTGCTGGTGTCACAGATTCAGGTTTCTCCAAGACTTTTGATTTGCACCGCGTGGCATTTGCATCCGAACCCTTGTGCTGGGGACAGGACACATCAGAGTGATGACAAATGATGTAGTAATGATTAATTTCAGCTCCAAGGTTTTGGATATCCATAATATCAGTATCATAAAGCCTGTCCTGGCACAGCTCTCAAGCAATAACCTGCTTTAAATAAGGAGAAGCAGAGTGACACAGATGCTGTTGGATGCTTATGGCTCAGAAAACCCAAAGCAAAGGATTTATTTGGACACGAGTCACTCAGTGCTCTCCAGTGGATGGGAGCTGCTGTCCTGCCAAGGAAAAGGCATGATTTGAAGGATGCTTCGTCACCACGGGTAGTTTTTCCCAAGGAAGAGCTCAGGGAATTGTGGCATTTCTTGGCAAAGGCACGACAAAGATCCTGAGGCTGGCATTGGATGAAATGGGCTTGGCAGAGAGAAGCAATTAGTGCTGAGGCTAATTAAACGCTTGGCACAGGAGGACAGAGGGGTCACCTTCCTTCAAGATAGGATCATCTGCATCGAAGCTCCTTTGTAAGATGCTGCTCGAGGAGCAGCCCCCAGAAACAGGGCGGGTTTGGGTCAAGATGGCCTCTTTTGGGTTAAAACCTGCAAACCCACCCTGCCCAGCTCATCCTGGTGGCCAAAATAACCAGCACAGCCTAGTATCAAATGATAATAAATGATCAAACTCTTGGTGGCGGAGTTGGAAGCGGCGAGGGAACTGATTTGAGCGCAGTTGTGAGACTTCCAGTTTTCCGGCTGGAGCTCCCCGATGCTCCAATATTAGAATTAAAAAGAAACAGGCGTTGATGCAGGAAAGAAAATATTCTGCTCCTGATTTAAAGACTAGCGAATTGCTAAATATTTTTATTAGTGGCAAATTTGCAGCTTGCTGGAACTAATTTCACGCCCGGCAGATATGGAGCTTAAGCTGGGAATGGCGTTAAATTGCTCTCTTGTAAGGGTGTTTAAGCCTTGTGTGGGGATCTGCTGGATGGTGGGGACCTGTCTGGGGACCCCTTTTTTGGGGGGATTCCTCGTGGGTTGGGAGTCTGGAGATGGTGGCTGGGGAAAAGAGCATCAGTACAAACATAGCATTTTCATCTTTGGTGCAATAGGAACCACCAGTCCCCCTCATTTGCATAAATTTGCTTATGGGGGTTTGCTGCAAACCAGCGTGGTCATGAAACTCCAAGATCCTTCAGCCCAGAAAGATGTTATTTATATTTTAGGGATATTTTTGGCATATTCTGGGGATTATTCAGGATATCCAGAGTTTAGTTGATTTTGTTAATTTTATAATTTATTTCATCAATGATAAAAATGTATTGAATTGATTTAGAAAAAAAATATTTAATTTCTTTTAATTGATTTTTTAATTTAGAATATTCCAGGTTTAGCTGATTTAAAAAAATAGAAGGTTGGAACCACTGTATCCCTGAGTGCCACTTGCCCTCTGGACCCATTTTTCCCATGTTTTCTTTGTCGGCCAAATGTTTTACAGCTTGCCAATGGTTTTCCAGCTCAAATCCCTCCCTCCATCTTCTACAGAGTCTCCAAGTCCAGTCAGCTTAATGCTGGGGAAAAACCCATCCTGTTTCAGCTTGCCCAGATACAAACTGGGACAGGTGCAGGTGTGGGGTCAGAGGATGTGGAGCTCGAGAAAGCAAAGTGAAGGCGTCAAGAGGATCCAATTACTTCTCTAAAAATACTGCCAGGAGGGTGGCAGTGGTAAACAAGAGCTATTTAAATCCCTCAGTCCACTTTCTGTGATGGGAAAAATGAGGTTAAATAGTTGTTCCCAACTTACCAGGAGGACACGTGGATGAGAAACACTGAGTTATCCTTTTCCAAAGAGACATCCCCCCAAAAAAGAAAGTTAAAATAATAGGAGAGGGTTAGTAATGTCTCCAGTGGGGATAGAGCTCTCTCTCACAGGAACCCACTTCAGATTATCTTTTTCTAGCTGATGGCGGAAATCAATTTTAATCATCCTGACAGGAAATGAGGATGTAAGACTTCAAACAGAATAAATCCTGCAACATTCAAAAAATAATAAAATGGAATATGAAGTCGCTTTTCAAATGAAAAAGGAAAAATCCCATCCCAGCAAGTGGAAATGCCTCTAAAAGCCACAAAAGGCCCTGGTTGGTAGGAGGAGAGAAAAATATTTCCTACTGTGGGGCAAGACTGACCTCAACCAAGAAGCACTTGGAGAAGGGGGATGGAGGAAGACAGGGTGTCTCTGTCATCACACCTTGGGATTCCTCTTGTGGTTCATATGACTCCCAGGTGGAAGGAAGTTGGTAAGTTTTTGGTTTTGGTGACTTGCTATAGTAAGTGCAACTTTAGTTCAGTCCAGTAAATTTATAGACTGGTGCAGATAAGGTTTTTGATACTTGGTTCTCAGAAGCTCAAGCAACTGGAGCGATTAAAAACCCTACAAAAAGAGAGTTTCTATGATTGTCTCCTGGGGATGTTTTGATGTCATCATGCCCACGTGGGATGACATGTCCCCATGGAGTCAACATGGGTTGATATCATGGCAAAATCTGTTCCAACCAAGGAGAGGAAGGAGGAGAGAAACTACCAGAGACCTCCATGAGTGCTGCAAGGGATGGAGAAGAGGCAAAGCTAAAGGAAGGAGGTAAAGAATCCATGTAAAATGAGTACAAGAAGATTGATGGAAAAAGAGAGACAAGAACAGGGTCTGGGGATGTGGTAAAAATTAAAATTAGCTTTTATAATGGCATTCCCAAAGGCTCTAAAGCCCAGAGTCAAATGTTTGTCCAAGAAACTTCTATTTCCCATACATTTCCCCAAGAAGTGCTATTTCCCACCCATCTTATCTTTAAAGAGTACCTAAATGGGTCCTCCTTGCATCATCACTTCGGAAACCTTGTGCCTTTACCTGTGCCAACCTCTTCTTCCTTCCGACCCAAGAGCTTCCAGGTGAGAAACCAAGGAGCCACTGAGAATGAAACCCACAACACTTCATTTTAAGTGGCTCATCACCATTAGTTCTTTTGGTATTCTTCGTAATGGCATTAATCACTGGCCACTCATTAGACTTTAATGTGCCCATAATATGTTCATTCACCGTAATTCCCTCGCAATTGAGCCGTCAATCACATCTCAAAGCTGGAAAGGGCTGAGAGATGGCAGCCTCTGCCCATGGTGGGATGTTGGGTGACTGGAAGCAACCAACAACAACTGAAATGGCCCAAATTTATTGCTGAGATCCCCAGGAATTTCAGGCAGGTGGGTTTTTTTGGCAATCAAGTCTGTTTGCAGTTTTCATTCAGGTTTTATTCTTGGCTCCTTGCAATACCTTTGTTCTCTCCCTATTTTATTTGACATATATCGATTTTTTCCCCACTGTTTCCCGGGCGGCAGCTTGGAAATGATGCGGGGTTTTTTGTTGCTGTTTGTTAAAAAAAGATTTAATTTCCTTCCCTATTTGTGTGTGACAGTAGGGAAATTAGTCCTGTTGGGACCTGGCTGGGTCTAGATCTGCTAGATGGAAACACCGTGTGGCTCCTGGGAGTTTACTTCAAAAGTTGCAGCGTTACCCTTAAGCTCACCTCCCCCCGAGTCCTGAGCCCATGGGATGTGTTTTTTATGTCTCCAAATTAAATTCTGGATTCTCACACACCTCAGGGTTGTTGGTAAAAAGGATGTTCTTGTGTATCTGACCATCACAGCGTTCAATCAACTCATGGCTTCATCCAACCACCTGTGGGCAACGGAAGGATGGAGACCACCCTCCTCTCAGGGGCTCCCCTGGGCTGCACCAACCTCTCAGGTGTTTCCCCTCATTTCCAAACTAAGTTTTAAATTGCTGGTGGATAGCAAAAAAGAGAAAAAAAAGGAGATGAATCCTTCCTGCTGCATTATGACTTTGTGGTCATCCCCAAACCCCACACCAGTTGCCCTGTGCTCTGCTAGGGCACCATTTCATTTCAGCCCAGGGGTTTTAGACTCAGATCTCAGGAGCTTTCCATCCCAAAGGATTCATAAAACTTAACTTTGTTTTCCTTTGCCTGCGGAGAAGATATTATGGGGTGCTTTGGTTTTCTCAGCTCCACTGGCAGCTCCCTGAGACAACTCTGGCAGCCAAGGGTATGAATCACTTAGATGGTATTTAAGATCCTTCAGGTAACCTGTACAAGAAAAAAAAATTAAAAGGCAGCTAATCAAATGGCTTTGAGGGCTGTAAAAAAGCTGAATTCAATCCCTGAGAACTTTCCAAGATGTAATTTCAGAAGACATCAAAGATGACATGAACCTAAGGAAGTAAAACTACTCAAAATTCAAAGTTTATAGTCCATCTGTCTCTTTGCTTCAGGGAGCTGGTATTAAATTTATTGCTAAATAAAACAAATAAGCCTAGGAAAAGTCAGTGTTGAAATCTGCATACTCGTAAGAGAATTAGCAGAGCTCTCTTGTTATGATGGCTGCTTCTCAATTTGCATCTTTAAAGAGTTGTGACCATCTCTCCGCTTCTCCCTTCACCAGCTCCTCAGAAGCCAGGCTGGTGCCGGCGGCTGCCGCTGGCAGAGCTCGGTGAGGAGATGCTGTGGATGAAGGTTGAGCTCCCACCATGGGCTGAAGCGGAAAGAGGATGGGCAATGAATGCCAAAGCCCAGCCAAGGTGAAGAAACATCTCAGGTGGAATCAAAATTTTAAAAGGGCAGCAGGATTCAGCACCTCCATGTTGCATTTGTCAACTGTCTGGTATCCAACTACCACGGATATCCAAGGAAAACATAAATTGGAGGGGGGCTCAGCCCATTAACCAACCCTGCTTTTGTTTTTACAGTATTTGTACAAGGTGTAGTTTAACAATTATTTATGAGTTTTGTTTCCCCCCATGGGTATCCCTCCAGCCCATCTCTACTTTAATCAGCTGACCTTGCCTCTGGAAAATAGACTCCGAAGCTTGTCCAGGTGCTGGAGGTAAGTAACTTTAAACGTCCAGAGCCTTCTTTTTTGAAAAATTTTTTATCCCTGGAAATGCTTGGGAAAGGATCAGTCAGTCAGATGCTTTCAGTAACTTTGCACAGGAGAGCCTGAAGGAGCAGCAAAAACCAGCCGCAGACTTATTATGCCTTGAAATGAAACATTTAAGAGGAGTAAGTTGGCAGCAGGGATTTTCTAATCAAAATATATATAACCTGCCATTTATCCATCATTTGCCCTCTGGAAGGACCCCAAAATGCTTTCCTGGCTCAACAAGCATTAACCCCCACTCAGCCTGTGTAGACAGAGGAGAAATCCTATTTTTTTAGATGTTTTCCCACTTGATCCCAGCTCCATGGTGGAGGCATCAACAGGGAAAAATTCTTTGTTTTGGCTTTAGCTTTCTTTATTATCAATCCATCTCTCACAAGAAATAAACATAATCTTATTTAATCTTACAATGGAAAACCTCTGGGAATATAGAGCCATCCTGGCATTGATCACTTATTCTTAATATATCCTCTTTGTCCCTATCAATTATTGATAAACCCCTTGATTGTATTCTCCCATGTATTTATCTATTAGTTCTTGTGAAGTTACGTGCTTGTATGTGTGTCTGAGACTGTTTAAAATGTACAGTGGCTTCAAAAATGACGTTGTTGTCTTGGTGTTGTAAATCTTTTGGGGTTGACTCTTATTATTCCCAGGAAAATCATGAGCACAGGTAAAAAGAGTTGTCCCATGAGTATGTGAAGTACCAAAAATGGAGGGAAATCAAGATCTAGAAATCTTCCACGGGCTAGATAGTTAAAGTCTGGGGAATCCTTTAATTTCATCTCACGTTTGGTACAGGCACTGTTGGGTTTGGACGGACAACTGTCCATGTGGATGGTCCCTATGTTGCTCTTAAGGCTGCATTGGTTGATGCTCAATTTTTTTCTCACTTCTTGAAACTCATCACTGGAGGTGGTTTGGAAAGGTGTAGGAAAATATTCCTGTCCTTAAATATCTCCTAAAAACCCAACATGAATTTTAATGAGTAATTTGTGTTATGCATCATCACCAGTTCCAGGTGTGGTGCCCAAGCCAGAGGGGCTGGTGGGTGCCACTGCCTGAGCTGGGAGAGTTTGGAGAAACCTGAAACAAGTCCTAAATTGTCTTTAGGGATTCCTTTTCAGCATCTTTTAACCCCTGAGGGGGTTGGACACCCTCCCTGTAAGCAATTTGGGAGGGACATCATACCCCCCAACCTGCTGCAGTGCTTAAGCCGGGCTCAGCCACAGGGCCTTGTCCCAAAACCCTGCCTTGCTCTCAACATCTCTCATTGAATAATTTACTTGGTGTTGCTCTTATGCATCTCGCCGAGAATTCCATCACAGTTTTCTTAGAGAAATCCGACACGAGCAATAACACAATCTTGGAAAGAGAATTGAATTATTTATGGAGGAGCAGTCAAATGACGGAGACTAAACCTCTATATTTTATGTAATTTGTTTTCTCCTGAAGCCCGTTATGTAAAAATGTAAATATTGCTGGTTATGTATGTCGCTGCTCTTGCCAAATGTTTAATATTTTATCAAACCTGCTCTGAGTACTCATCTCTTTTGGAAAGGACCCGTCCATGCCCTCTGGAATAAGTGCCACTGAGTTTGTGGCAATTATATATTTACTACACTGACTTCACACGTGCAAAAAAAATCTCCCTGAGGTGCTCAAGCTCCAGTCTGGGGCATGAAAATGGCATTCCCCCATCCCAGAATTTGGGGGAATTTTAAGTGGAGGGGGTTTAATTTCAGGGAGATTTTCCAGCAATCTGGATTGGGATAGGGATGGAAAAAGGCGTCTGAAGGAGGATTTCCTGGTTTTGGGGTTTGGACATCTCTTCCACCTGCAGTCACCATAGGGTAGTCCAGGGTGGGAAGAAGTGAGTTGGTACCAAACTCTTCTCAGTAGGGATGCAGCCAAGCACCCCTGGTCCTGGAGATCCAGAGGGATGAGACCTGACCAAAAAAATCACTCAGTAATGACCTGTTGCAGCAGAAAGATGCTCTTTTTTTCTGGGGAAAAGAACTGTGAGATTTGGTATAGGAGAATTTTCATTTATCACCAAAAAAATCCAACATGGTCCCATGGCTGGTTGATGAAGTGGCCAATCCAACTGGGAAATGTACTTTTTATCCAGGGATGATGATTAACCTCTGGAAAAACTCTCCAGGGAAGAAGCAGCTTTTGCCTTTTTGAAGGAAAAATCTGGGCCTGGATATTTCCTTTGGAGTTTAAATGTGAGATTCCAAAACCATTGGAGGAATTGCTTTGGTGATTGGTAACAAATTGGGGAAGATAAACGAGGGATTCTCAAGGAGTGAGTGTGGGATATTCAAAGATCATCTGTGGGATGCTTGAGGAATGAACTTGGGATGCTCGAGGAGTGAATGTGAGGAGCTTGTTGCTGCTGGCTCCAGAAGAAATATCCCTGCACTGCGAGAACCCTAAAATTTTGAGCACTTGAATATTTTTGGCAATGACGTAGCTTAAAATATGCCCCACATGTGCCTGCTCTTTTACATCCCTGTTTTCCAAGATGAGATGCGAGGAAGATGAGATGCCAAGCGTGGATGATCCAGTGGTCCTTTGATATCACGGTGATGGGTTTTCCATCTGCCGCCCCTTCTCTCTTCCTTTCCAATGCTCCAGTTTCTGCAAAACTCGAAATATTTTCTGTCTGGCATCCCCAGCTGGTTGAAACAACCGGCGACAGCTTTATGGCTCCTCATCTTTGCTCGCTTCTGTGGAATAGTAATAAGGGAGGGGAAAAATGTCCCGTCGGCTGATTTACAAGGCAAGAAATTCCTATAAATCATTCCAACATCTCCAAAGGGTTGGGGGGAAGCTCTGAGTTCCCGCTGGTTTTCCCAGTGATGCAATGCAGTGATTTTTTTTCTTCTGGAGGGGGGTGGGTGGGACTCATCCCAACCACCCACTGCCCCTCTCTGCTATTTTATTGATGGATTCCAAGTGGGAGCCATCTATTTTCTGTTGTTCCTCACTGGCCAACCCAAAGGACATCAGTGTATGTTAGAGCCTGCTCCCCACAGGAAGTAAAAACAGTGGAGCAAATATTTTCTGGAGGGACTTACTAACGGGATAAACTGGAAGGAGAGATTTAGGAATGCTGGTCTGCAAGTGGCCATTTGTTCTGGAAAACAAAATTAAAGTGTTTTGGGTTCCTACCCTTCAATTCACCTTTCCCATTGTATCCCTGACCCCATGGCCATCCCTTACACACCATTTAGTGCAGCTGGCTCACACATCCCCCTGTAACTCTCTGTATCCAATTTTAACCTGTTCCCTAACCTATTAACCTTAATCTATTCCAAAGGAATTCTGGGGCTGTTTTGAGTCACTCCATCCATCACCCAAGATCCTTAGGAAATGGGCAGAAATTCAGCTTTTCCTGTTGAATCTGTTCTTGATGGCATTTTTTATTAGGGAAGGGATTGGAAAATTGGGAGAAAAAAACCCATGGCCAGACTGATCCAGAAAAATCCATCCCTGTGGCTTTTGCAATAAAATGGGGGAAAATTTGGCTATAGGACCCAGTGCTCCCAATGAAAGTGATTTCAGGGAAACCTCATCTTCAGGTCTTTGTGAAAGAGAAGGGCAGTTGATGTCTCATGTGGACCAAAATTTGGGTTCGGGGAACTCGATCAGAAGCCCCCTTCCTACACATAAACAAGAATTAATAAATACTTCCAAATTAAGAGTGTTTTGCCTGGGGGATAATACCACAGGAGGCATTTGGGGTGGGATTTCACTGGATACCCCAAAT
>VXAC01004981.1:37344-62447 GCA_013399225.1 Rhipidura dahli
TTTTTTTTTTTTTTTTGGTTACAACCTGAATTTCAGACTTTACATTCCATTTGCAAGCGAGGAAGGGGAATAACACAGAGGGAGGTTCTCTGAAGCTGCAGCAATGGAGTCTGAAAGAAATTTGAAACTTGCTGCTGAGTGAGGTTTAGGTGCCAAAAGTGATGTTGATCTTCCACGGGAGATGCAGACCATTTTTCCAGCTGATAAATGATTGTTTTCAGTGAAGAGATTGGGATACGTTAGTGAACTTTTATAATGTAGTAGAGTATAATATATATAATATATCAGAATAAATAAAGTTAATTCAATTAACAGAAAGATATATAATCCTATAAAATAAAGCAGTAAGAAGCTCTTTTAATGTACAATGAAATGAAGCAGTGATATGGCTGCAAGAATGGGGATAATCCTAGATCAGAGATTTTTGGCCCCAAACAGCAAAAATTCTCATTCGACTCATTGCGCAATAGGGGGGAAACAAATCAGTGAATAACAATTTTCCTCCAAATTTTTGCTGTTTTGGCACGTGGAGCATCACATCTTTGCTGCTGCCCTGGGTAAGGAACCCTGAGCATGTCACTGGCAGGGAGCAAGTGCTAAGTTTTATTTATTTACTTTTAATATCCTTGGGAAAACTCCCCAAATACAATATAAACATCCACCGAATCCCTCTGTGATCCCAAACTCTGGATCTCAGCTGCATCTTTGTGTCCACCGTACCATTAATTAACAAGATTTCCAAATATTTGCTGAAATCCAAAGTACTTTTTGCCCCCGTTGTGCATTTATTCTCCTTCCTAGAAATAAAATAAGACAAATCATTAACACCAGCGCTTTGGGTGCCTGTTATTTCTTTTAGCATTTCTATTTCCATTCCCTTTAAGACGGGGTGTAGCCCCCGTTTATTTTAGGGATGCTGGGTCCGTGTCACATGAAACCGAGGGGAATTGTTGGTGAAATGATATCCCCGATCTCAAAATAGCTGCGTTCCGGCGCGGCCCCGCAGTCCCTCGGTGGGGCCGGATCCTGCAACCTGAGCCCCGGCGGCCGCGGGCCACGGCCGGGCCAGCGCCTCCCTCGGCTACAGCCCGGCGTTCTTCCCATGAGCGGCTCCTCGCTCCTCCTTTTGCTCCGAGGGCATCAAAACAGCCTCGTGCCTGCAACCCCGGGTTAGTTTTCCATATGAACAGCCTGAATCCTTGCAGGGAAAATCTGGGAGTTGAGTGTATCCGTGCTCGGTGCCTCGTTTTCTCCCTGTGTGCGGGGAGCTGGAGCATCCCTGGCCCAGCCTGGGATGATCCCTGGTGCTCCAAGCACTGCGTGCACAGGGAGCTGGAGGATTCCTAAGCATCCCATATCCAGCCTGACCTGATCCCTGTATCCTTGCTTGTGTGCACAGGGAGCTGGAGGATTCCTAAGCATCCCATATCCAGCCTGACCTGATCCCTGTATCCTTGCTTGTGTGCACAGGCAGCTGGAGCGTCCCTAAGCATCCCTGGTGCTCCAAGCACTGTGTGCACAGGGAGCTGGAGTATCCCTGAGCATCCCATGTCCAGTCAGGGATGCTCCCTGTATCCTTGCTCACTGAGTGCACAGGGAGCTGGAGCATCCCATGTCCAGTCAGGGATGATCCCTGGTGCCCCAAGCACTGGGTGCAGGGAGCTGGAACATCCCTGAGCATCCATGTCCAATCTGGGTGATCTTTGTATCCTTGCTTGTGTGCACAGGGAGCTGGAGCATCCCATGTCCAGTCAGGGATGCTCCCTGTATCCTTGCTCACTGAGTGCACAGGGAGCTGGAGCATCCCTGGTCCAGCCTGGGATGATCCATCATTCCCATCCTCTCCAGCCCTGAGTGGCTCCTCAACAGTAAGAGAATTTTAAAAAGAATTATTCCCCCTTGGCATTTTCAGGAGAAAAAAAAAAAAAGATGTGATTCTCCCATAGGAAGAAGGTCTGCAGCCTCCAGTTTGGAGGGGTTTGGGGTTCAGCATCACTGGAGGGAGCCACCCCAGGCAGGAGATGGGAGCAGAGCTCTGGGATGCTGGCACAGCAGCTGGCCCCTCATTCCCAGTATGATTTGGGGAATTAGTGCAAACCACTGGGTTTTACTGGGGTTTTTTTGGGTTTTTTTGGCTCCTGAGTGGAGCAGTTTGTTTGGAAAACACAGATGGTTTGGATTTTTCCAGGTGTTGGTGATGTCCACTCGGATCTATATTTGCACAACTTCACAGAAATATTCCACATCCACTTTCAATCCCAGTTTTCCTAGAATGAGGACCTTTGCTCCTACCCAAATTTATGGGCAAAAGTGGCTTTTTTGGGGTTTTTTTGGTGTGTTTTTTTGGTTTTGTTTTGTTTGGTTGGTTTGTTGGTTTTTCGCAGGTTTTTTTTTTTTCCAATCCAAAGGGAATGTTTGGGATGAGTTTTACCTCCATCCTTCTCTGACAGGAACAGGGATATTTGTGCACTGGATTTTTGTTCCAGGGCAAGCAAGAATCACAAAGTAATTAAATTTCTGCAGGGATGAAGCAGGGCCTGGGAAAAAGTTGGATGGGAGAGAGTGAAAACAGGGATTGGGAATCCCATGTTGGTGTCCCACAGCAGAATCCCTGTCTTGCTGGGTTAGAAGTTTGGGTGGGTTTTTCCCTGCTTTGTGGTGGGAAAATTGTTTTCCTTTTTCTGTGGGAAAATAAAAAGAAAAAAGAAAATTGGTTAAAAGAAGAAAGTAAAGAAAGAAAAACAGTAATGAAAAACAAAAAAAATGGGGGAAAAGGAAGAAAATAGAAGTAAAAAGAAAAAAGAAACTTGGTAAAAACAATAAAAAAGAAAAAGTGTGAGAAAAGAGAAAAATAAATAAAAAGAAAGGGGAAAATGGAAAAAAATAAAAAGGAAAATTGGTTAAATAGAAACAGTAAAGCAAAATCAGAAAAAAAATGGATTAAAAACAAAAGGGGAAATGGGGAAAAATCCTGTAAGAAGAAAATTAAAAGAAAAAAGGAAATTGGTAAAAGAAAATCAAATTGGTAAAAATAAAACAGAAAAACATTAAAAGAAAAAACTGGAAAAAAGAAAAAGAAAAAAATGAAAAAAAAAAAAATGTTAAAGGGAGCTAAAGAGCAGATATCCCCCAGCTGAAGGCAGAGTCCCAACAGGGTGTTTTTCAGCAGCATTCCTCTCCATCTCTCTGCCTTCTCCCATGGCAGTTGCCCCCCTCTCCTGCTCCTGCCACATTCCAGGGCACTGGGAAGATACTGCTGCCCTTCCCTGTCACCTACCCTGACTGTCCTGCAGCTCGGGCTGCTTGGCTCCTGGCGGACCTGGGAGTGACCTCGGGATACAGCAACCCCCCTCGGTGTTCCAAGATTCTATTAGAGTTCCAAAGCTGGGATTAAGTGGACATGATTTCTTCCCACAGCCCATTAATTTTGGTTTATTGCTGGCCTGATGGCCATTACCCTTTTTTTTCCCCCGACAGCTCCTTCCCCCATTAGGTTTGTACAATTAGCAAAATACGAGCCATTAATGCGGCGTGGGGGCTGCAGATGGGATTTGGGGATGCTCCGATGCCAGCGAGGCGTCCCACAGGCTGCCCCCTGCCCCCGCAGGGATGCGCATCGCCTGCTCCTCGCGGGAGTTTGGGATGCAAAGCCACTCCTGGAGCTGAGGGGTGGCTGCAGCCACATCCTGCCTGGTGCTGGGCTTGCCTACCGAGCATCCTGGAGTGAAGCAGGGGTGGTGTCATCTCTGTAGGGTCCCTTTGTGTCACCTGATGCTCGTGGCAGAGCAGAGGTGCCATGAGGCACCCCAGACCCCTTCAGGGCACCTGGGGGAAGGACTTCAGCAGAGTCCCCCAAGTGGCAGAGGCCATGGGATGGTGCCCTGCTTGGCACAGACCCTTACAGGGCACCCTAATTAGCAAAGATGCTCTCAGGGCACAAAAAATAAAGGTCCCAAAATCACCCAAATCAGGAAAGGTCATTGCAGGGCCTTCTAATTAGCAAAGACCCTGGCGTGGTATTTGCATGGGCAGAGATGGTGGGACGGGACCCAAATCAGCTAAGGTGCTCTTGGGGTGTGTGGATGAGCCAAGGTCCTTGCAGGGTACCCAAATGAATGACCTCATCAGAGTGCCCAGATCAGCAAAGCTCCTTGTGGAGCTCCCTAATTAGCAAAGACCTTGGCATGGCACCCTAATTAACAAAGACTGAGTTGGTACCCCAGTCATCAAGAATGCTTGCAGGACACCCAAATTAAAGACTCCAGCCTTAATTAGCAAAGATGCTTGTAGGGTACCCCAGTCAGCCAAGGTCCTGATGGAGCACCCTAATTAGCAAAGGTGCTCACAGGGCACCTGAATTAAAGCCTCCCAGCAGTGCACCCACACAGCCAAGGTCCGTGCAGAGCACACAAATTCCAGACCCGTTCTCACTTGAGCGTGAAAATCCCCCAAAACTCATCCAAAAAGCTCCTCTCCAAAGTGTCAAACACCCTGTGCTGCAGGGCTGGTCGCTCCTGTCTCACCTGAAAATGGAGTTCAGCACGTCTGATTCCCAAGGTCTGTAATTCCCACCCATGCCTGGTGCCCATCAATAATTTTCATTAAAAACAGAGCTTTTCAGTAAAATCTGACCTTCTGATGAAACCAGATTTTAAATAAAACTTCATTTTTCAAATTTTTTTTGCATCCCAAGAGTGGGATCTGGTAAGGATCATTAAAGGATAAACCCTCTTTGCCTGACAGAAATTAAGTGGGTTTTGCTCAAAACTCTTAGCAAATTTGTGGCAGAAATCAGACAACAGTAATTTAAGCCCAAGATGTAGAAAAAATGGATGGATATTGCAAAAAATGTTCAAATAATTGTATTAATTGCAGCCTCTGCATCACTTTTAAGTTAAGGGCAGCACAAGTATTATAATAGTATTAATATCCATAGTATTAGTAGTATATTATAGTATATTATAGTATCCATATATTTATGTATTTATTGGGGAATGTAAAATATATAATGTTGAGGAATATGTTGTATGTATTGAAGAATATTAGATAAAAGTCCCTGTATGTATGGGGAAATGCAATGTTTTATACATTTTTATGTATATAGATATGGTATATTGGGGTATATATTGGAAGAATATATTTGGGAATGTAATATATGGGGTGTGTATATATATATATACATATACACTAGGCTCTGCCAGCTGGGATTTAATTGGTATTTCTTGATTCCCTGCTACTCTGTGTGACA
Source organism: Rhipidura dahli (assembly GCA_013399225.1). Lineage (NCBI taxonomy): Eukaryota > Metazoa > Chordata > Aves > Passeriformes > Rhipiduridae > Rhipidura > Rhipidura dahli. The sequence continues at coordinate 42,593 of VXAC01004981.1, forward strand.
TCAGGTGGGTCATTCCTTCAGTATCCATCCTCACCCTGCTCCATCCTCTCATTCCTCCTGGAACCTGATGCATCCCTGGGTAGTTTTCAGTGAGCTCATCTTCGCCCTGCATCTGAAAAACTCCCAGATTTCCCAGTTTTTTGGGTGGTGATGGCAGCATTGCCTCTTTCCTCCAGACATTGCTTGGGAACTGTTGGGGGTGGGAAACTTCATTTTAGGGATGCTCAAACTTGGAGCTGGAGGATGCTCCCAGGGTAAGGTCCCCAGCAAAGTGAGATCCGCAGGGATTCCTCTTGAACAAGAGATACAGAAATATAATTATAGATATAAAGCCACGAGTGTTCTCTGGGCACCAATTTTATGAGGTTTTGGCTTTTTTCCCTCATTTTTTAAGTCATCCTTCAGGACTTTCTGGCAAAGGGAAGGCTTCTCTTGCCCTGAATCGATGCTTTTTGCAGGCGGCTCTATGATATCCTACTAAAGCAGCGGGTTAAAAGAACAGCAGGTCCCTTCCCACTCCCCTGGCTGGTTGTCATCACCTCCCAGCTTCAGTCCTGGTGAATTCTGAAGTAGCCCAGCTTGTGCTCTCAGCTTTTTTAGGTTTCCCTGTGGTTCTGAGCTGCCTGAAGAGCGCCCTTGGCCTTGGCTGCCGGGCGTCATTAGGGACCAGTGTGAGAACACCCTCAGCTTTAGGGGAAAAAACCCTCGTGCAAGAGCTGGAAATAATACCAAAACATCTAAAAATAACTTGAAGAATGGCATTTACATCACTCAGTGCTCAGTGGTGGGATGTGGGCACATCATCTGATGGGTACCAGTCTGATCCCTCTCAAGTTTTGGGGGTTGCTGCGCCCGCGCCTCCAAAACACGTGGTTTGTTTTTATTTTTTTCTATTTTCTGGGGTGGTGAAACGAAAAGCTAATTGCAATTTGCATGATGCAATCAAGGTGAGCTGATGAGATGCTCAAGGGCTTTTCGGCAAGCACAAAGGGGGTGGGGACGGGGGTGTGGTGTCCTACCAGGGCCCCCCCATCCCGGAGCAGAGCTGCCTGTTGGAGCAGCGCTCTCGATTAATGGCTCTGGTTAATCACCCCCCTGTCCAGAGCAGGATTGTCTTACGGATAATTTCGTTTGCCTAACGAGATTTTCACTAATTAAATCTCCTTTCGGTTGGTGAGGTTCTCCCTGCTGGATAAGGGGAAATGTTTGTGAAGCCAGCGCCGCTCCCGGCTAAATAAACCTTTCCACTTGGCTACTGAAAAAATTCCCACTGGGAATGCGGGATGCAAACACTGCCTTGGCAAATTAATTAATTCTTGCAACCCTGAAAATGCTTTTCCATCCCCCCAAAAATTTAGAGGAATTGCTCCCTGCAACCCCTTTGTGGTCACACTTTGGAATGCTAATGCATCAAAAAATAGGTGGATTTCTGGTGCTAAGGACCTAATTCCAGAGGGTTTTGGCTTACCTGGGGTTGGTTGAGCAGGAAAAGGCAGAGTGAGGTTTTGAGCCTCTAAAACCCCAAAATCATCATCGGGGTCTTGGGGTGTTGCAGTGAAAGTGGATTTATTGAAGAATAAATTGGATTTTCTCTGAAGAGCCACAATGCCAGGATAGCAGAATCAGGAAATTCAGGAAGGAAATTCTTGACAGTTCTGGGAAGTCCCAATCACTCCCAAGTTGTGCATCTCTGTGTCAAGGTGTTGGTTTTTCTCCTAAAGAGTCCTATTTCTGCCAGCCTCCATGGGAATCTCTGAGCAAATTCACTTTGGATTAAATAGAATAGAATGGACTAGAATAGATCCTTGTAAATGAGATATTCCCAAATACCTCAAATCCTGTTATTTCTCAATATATCTCACTTGAGATCCAGAATGGAGATGTATTCCATCTCACGTGTTATATTCCACATTTCTCTCCAATGGGAAGTGATCCTTCAGGTTTTGGATTTTTTTTGGGTTTCTTTAGGGGCTGAACTATGGGTTGGGACTTAAAATACATTTATTTTATATGAAATAGGGGCTGAACCACGGCTTTTCCATAAATTACATATTTATATGTATTATATTTTATATATTTATGTATATATTTATTTTTATTTATTTATATACATTATATATTTTAAATATATTTGTTAGATATTCTATATAATTTCTATTTATATTTTCTATTTTATATACTATATGTTACATATCTATATATTACTATTTACATGTATTTATGTAATTTTATGAGATAATATGCAATGTAGTATATAATATCTGTGATATAATAAATATGTGATGTATTGTAGATTATAATAGATATAAAATATCTAACATGTCACAGCTTTAGGATGTAATTCATATGTATGAGAATTATGGTAATAGATAATATAGGATATAACATGTGATATAGACTGTATAGAATATATCTCTATTACATGTAATACAGTATGTAGTACATATAGGGTAAGCCATGTTATCCTGTATATTTGTTTTGTATAATAATATAGATAACAATTATATAGTGTATATGTATAAAAATAAACAATTCTATATAATATTTATAGTAGATAGTTAAACATGTCATATAGGTAATATATACTGTATATAATATAGTAGAAATACATAGTTACTTGTGTAATGTTTATAACTGTCTATTGAAATGCAATATATTATTAAGGGTTTTTTATTAGGAAGTGGAAAAAGGGAATTTCAGTGAATCTAATGGGATTTTAATCATTTCAGGATCCTGCTCATGTTCCCAGGGATGTTCCCTTGCACATTTCAGGATCCTGTTCATGCTCCCAGGGATGTTCCCTCGCTCCCTTGCGCATTTCAGGATCCTGTTCATGCTCCCAGGGATGTTCCCTTGTTCCCTTGCACATTTCAGGATCCTGTTCATGCTCCCAGGGATGTTCCCTTGTTCCCTTGCTCACTTTTCCTGCCCACCCTCCCACGCGCTCTCCGTGCTCACTCCTTGCACAGCCCCATCTCCCTCTTCTCCTCCCTCTCACATGCCCACACACTCTCACCACACTCCACAACTGCCTCCCTCTTCTCTCCTCCACCAGGAGTGGTCTAAAAAGACTCCAAAATAGCCCAATTTCCCCCTAGTTTTCCAGAGTTTTTCCCACTCTCTTCCCAGCAGGGCTCAGCCTGCTGGTACCCACCGTAGCATCCCAGCTGGGTGGTGGAGGCATTTCACAGCTCCTAAATATTTGTGCGTGTGGCTTGGCAGAATATTTAATAGGATCTAATAATATTTGATGCCATTCAATAATATTTAATGTATTTTAAATAATTTTACATATTTTTAAATAATTTAATATTCTTTAATAACACATTATTGTGGCGTGAGCATCACCTGTGGCTTAGGGGAGGCACCAAGGCTAAAAAAGTCACAGGGAGAATTGTAATAATCCCTTTGGGAGCAAAATAATTGGTGACTGAGGAGAAATATGGAAAAGTAAAATAAAGTGAAATAAATTAACAAAAAACCTATGTATTAACGAAACATTAACTCCCAACATGAGCTGACTTCCATGAGAGCTGGGAGTGGGGGATGCTCTGCTCAAAAATCCCACTAGAAGGAAAAGAAAAGAAAATAAAAATGTTTTATCTCCGCTCCCATTCTGTGATAATGATCTTAACGGAGTTGGGGACTGGAAAGGAAAAAAACGTGCATGGTTTTTAAATGAAAGTTGCCTTCACTCCAGAGGGCCGGGGCAGAGATTGGGACTCTTTGACCATTTGGGGGGATATTTTATTAATTATTCAATATATTTTATTATTTGGGGGACTAATTTATTATTCTTCATATGTAGCTTGTTATTTATTTGGGGTTCTGTTATTTACTCAGGGTTATTTTATCATTTATTTGGGGTATTTTATTATTTTGGGGGTATGTTGTTATTTATTTGGAGTCTTTTATTTTTTCTGTATTTTATATAATTTATTTGGGGTATTTTCTCTTCATTTTAATTTTAATTTTTAAATTTATTTGGGGGTATTTTATTACGTTTTGCAGTATTTTTGTCATTGGGGGGGATATTTGATGAATTTGGGGGCTGTTTTATTATTTTGGTGGCTATTTGATATTTGGGGTGATGCTGCTCAGGGCCTGGGATGCTCCCATCACTGTTGGCTTTTCCCACCTGCCCCAGCAGGATTGCAGAGACTGAGCAGAACAGGAATTATGAGGAGAAACAGAATTCCCCTTGCAGTGTTTCACCTGGATTTGGGAAAGCCCTTGCTGTGATGGGATGGGGATTTATTCCAACCCTTCGGAGCGCTGCCAGGAGCTGGATTTTGCAGAAGGCATTGCATGTCCAGAGAGTGGGAACAGCAGGGAGAGGTGCTAAGGAGGTTTTTTGGGTGCAGCCACCTGGTCTGAGGCATTTTTTAGGCACAAACACCTGACTGAAAGTCCTTTTTTTTGGCTGTAAACCCTTGTTTCAGGTGTATTTTTGGTGCAAAACTGCTGTTTGAAAGACTTTTTTGGTGCAAACACCCATTTAAAGGACATTTTATGATGCAAGGACTGCTTGAAGGACTGTTTTTGATTCAAACCCCCTATTTTAAAAGCTTTTCTGGCGCAAACCCTTTTTTGAATGAGTTTTTTGGGGGGGTACAAACCCCTTTTTGACAACCTTAATGCAAACGCCTGCGTGAAGGACTTTATTTCTGCAAAGCTCTGCTTGAAGGACTTCTTATTTTGCTGAAAACCCCTGCTAAAAGTACATTTTTGGGTGCAAGCCCCTATTTTAAGGAATTTTTTGGGTACAATTCCCTGCTTGAAGGACCTTTTTCCTGCAAACCCTTGCTTGAATGGCTTTTTTGGGGGTAAATCCCCAATTTAAAGGGTTTTCTTTTGTGCAAGCTGTTTTGGAGAAGCTGCTAAAGCAACATTGGGTTGGGATGAGAATGGGAACGGAGTGTGGATGGTTTTGCAGGGGACGGGGATGATTTGGTGGAAGAAGAAAGGATTTTAGGAGCAAGGAGGGAACCCACCCACAGCTACTTGTGTTGGGTTTTGGGTGTGATTTAACCCTTTCTCCCCCAAATCCACGTCCTTAATGCTTTCTAGCTTTAAGGTTAATGTAAACAACACAGGTTTTGCAAAAATAATTGTATTTTCCGTGTTAAAAATCTCCCTCTGATGAGGAGAAATTCCCATTACCCAATGATGCTCCTCGATGACGTCCTGTGAGCAAAACCATCTCACTTTTAAGCTTTTCCTTGGCTTTAATTCCAGCCTGGAACAGGTGATGCAGGAGCATCACAAGCATCCCTGTGGGCAGCATCTCCCATTCCAACCATTTTCTTTGCTCCCGATAGCTGCGTACAGGTGGGGAAAGTCTTTTTCCTGCTGGTTTTTGAGTAAAAAAGCGAAGTTTTCTCCACTTTTCCCCCCACTCCTCCATGCCGAGCACTCGCCACCCCGCTGTCTGTTTTTCCTCGCCGAGGTTCAGTTCTAATTATGTTGATTTTCTCCAGCCCACCCCCCTCCTGGCAAGCTTATTAGGGGGAATATTTTTATTTATTATCATTTCGCCCAACTCCTGCCAGCATTTCCAATTACTCTCGCCGCTTCCTTGTAATTGTCTTTCCGTAATGGCTGCGAAACAATTGCGCTAAATGAGGTGGCTCCGGCAAGATGAGGGTTTCACTTCATTAAAGGCTAATGGATTCCCAGCTCCAGCTCTGTGGGCAAAAAAAAAAAAAAATAGAGGGAAGAGAAAGATTAAAAAAAAAAAAAGAGATATTTAAACAACTTCTTTTATCTTATTGGGGATAACTTGCTGGGATTGGAGTGGGACTCGTTACCCCGATATTCGCAGCTCAGGTGTTCAGTCTTGGGTTTTCATCAAAATATTTTTGGGGGCTTTGGGGGACTTTTAAATAATGGTTTTTCTCTAAATTGCTGCTGATTTGAAGAAACTGGCTTCCCCCTTTTTTTTTTTGCTGTGTTTATACTGTTAAACTGTATTTATTGCCGTAAATATGATTATAGAAATGCACGATACAGAGCAGTATGATAACGTAGATATATAACCTGTAGTAAGTGGATATAACACACAAATTTTTATAAATAATTAACCAACTACTTGGCATAATTCTGTATTATAGAAATCCATTAGGATCTATTCACATTGATACATTTATTTATAATGCTTGATATAGAGTGATATATGGATTATAGAATATATATTAGATTGCTATATAATTCTTGATATCCAATGATATATTGCAAGGAATCTTGCTATATATTATGTAGTATATATTATTTATAATAGCATTAATTAGAAATACTATAGATACAGCTATAGATATATCTCTCAATATAATGTATTTTTTGCTCTAAAATATCAATTTCTGTTACCAGAAATTGGCTCCACAGGCAGGGGTAGAGACAAATCTTTTGGGAGTTTTGGTTGGATTTTGGAGTCTCGCTGGGTATAAGTTTTGCACCTCAAGCAGATATTTCAGTGTTGTTTTTTATTTCTAAAAACCTTTTGGTTTTGAAATTTCACCTGTTTTTTCCCCATCCCTCCGCTCCCTTTTCCCTTCTTTTGCTGGATGTGGATGTGCTTCAGGTGGTGGGATGGACCTGGGATCCATCATGGTACCATGTGGAGTTGAGTGTCACAACTCAGGGAAAATTGTTTTTTAGATATTAATTTTTTTTTTTTTTTAGATATTAAACAAAAATCTATCCCCCTGAGACCTTTATTTTTGAGTTTTGGGGATTTTTTTTTTTTTTTATTTTGAAGAGCAAAATCAAACCCCTGGCCCACTGGATGATGCTCAGGGCCAAAGCACCTTGACACAGATATGTGAGCAGGGCTTCATGGCAAAGGAAAATTCAGCTGGTAACCCCGGGAAAACCCTTCAAAAAAGCAAAATTCACAGTGGGGTGAAATACTCAGAGCCAGAGCCACCCCCACAATTAGCAGGTGCTTGTGTAGATATCTAAAAATTTGGAAAACCTGCTTGGAAGGGCCAGTTTGTTTTCTGAAGTGCCACACCTGCTGCATTGCCAGAAATAGCTATTTTTGGCAGCATGGTGAGCCCCAAAATGGAGGGCTAATGCTTTAATGTGGAGATTGCTCATCCCAGGAAAATGCTGATTCTCACCAGTGTGTGGGAGGAGGGAAGACCAAAAACTTGAGAAAAATTGGTGGTTTTTGGGTGGAAGTTTGATAAATAGATGAGAAGCAGCAGCAGAAGGGATTAATGCTTATTGAAATCAGATATATAGAAGAAATATACAGGTCATAGTGCCTCTATTCCATTGGATCCAGCCCTTGGATCTATTATAGTGGATATTTTATATATATATATATGTTGGATACACATTGAATGTATTGGGTATATTGCATTAGATCCATCTATTGGGTATATTATGTTGGATGATTATTTTGAATTTTATATACATATATATATATATATATATATATATGTATTTATATATGTATTATATATAGAGAGGTTGTACATCAAATATATTGTATATATTACATTATATCCAGTCACTGGAAATATTATATGAATGCACTGGATATTTATATCCCTATAGCCAAACTATTATATCAATTTAATATGCTATCCATTGGAAATATAAATTAAAATATATCCAATATATTAATCCAATATATACATATCCTTTATATTTTTATATATATATATATATGCTCTTTCTCTATCCTTCCCCCCCCAATATCCTCTGTCTTTATATGTATAGGATGGGTATATAAATGTTCTTTTAAAGTGTATATATAAATATATATATATGAAATGATCCAATTATCTTTATCTTGGATGCTGCTCTTCGCATATTCATCATGCTGGAGAACTCCAACTCTTCTGGGTGTTAAACCACTGGAATATGGATTTGCACACCAAACCAGGGGAGCAAATCTTGTATTATTATCTCAGGAAAAGCCCTTTTTTTAATTTAAAAAAGCCTCTGAACACCTCTTGGCCAGCCCTGCATCCTTGATCATTGTATCCCATGGTTTCCTGTAGCTCTGCCTTTCACACATCCGGTGTCTCTCCCAAAAACTGCCTGTGCCCCATGAGGGAGAAGGAAAAAAAAGGAAAATAATTATTTTGGACATAGGAACAAGGATTTCTCAATGTCAATCTACTGCTCTTGCCTCATAGTATTGGAAATATTGAGCTACACCTCCTTCCAGAAGCCATGAGAAATTCCCATGTGCCATTCCCACCCATGAGCTGCTCACCCTTACTCCCCCTAAGAGATAAAAGGAAAGAAAATTCATTTAAAAACCTGCAAAATGTATCTTTTTGAGATACTACCCGACCTTCAACCCTTACCTTCCAGCACTCTGTGTGTGTATTTTTCCTAGAAAAATGCTATTTTTAGGCACCTTCTGGAGCTGTCTAAAGGTAGTGACAGCCTTTGCAAAACTGGGGTGACTCCTGGTGGGGAGACCTCAGGTTTGATTTAATCAACGGGAGCTGCCATGTGAGGTTTAAAAAGCAGAAAAGTGCCTGAAATTGGGGTGCAAAAAATGAGGGCAGCGCCAGTGGTGGCAGCTTGGGCTGGACAATGCTTGAAGCCGAGTGTTTTTGCATCTCATTTGGGGCAAAATCCTGGGTTTTTTGCCAAAGCGGCCGCCAGCTGCTGCTGCAGAGCTCCATTAACCCAGCGCCGGATGCCACCAGGTCTCCGTTTCGGTTCCTTGATTGCTCTGGCTAATTTTCACCCTGTCCTTTTGGGGCTCCTCGTCTCCTGGCACCCAGCCAGGGTGGATGTGCAGCATCGCCTTCATCCTCGTTTTTCGACCATCCTCATCCTCATTATATTTAACATCTGGGTTATGGGGGTTGCACCCCTTCAAGCTTTCAACCTTCCGTATTTCCAGAGATTTTCAGGGCATCCGTGTCTTTCCAGGTGCCTCTCCTTCTCTGGGAATGCAAGCAGCATCTTAATCATCAGAATAATTCAGGATATTATTTGGGATTGCTTTGGTGGAGAGCCCTGATGGTGCCAGGCTAGTCAGCCCAAATTCTGAATTATTGCAGGCATGACCTTGCTGGGATGAGTGACCAGACGGCCAAGGATGCTCACTTCCCAAAAAAACCTAGGAGAGACTTGATGCAGGGTCTCCTGACGAAATCAGTGCTTCCCAACTTTAATTAGGCGCCCCTCATTAAGCACAAAGCTCATATAACTGTGGCCCAAACTTCCCCAGTGCTGGACTGTGACTTTACGGCACTTAAATATGTGGAAAAAGAGGCCGGAGTGGTTGCAGAGCATCACATCTCACCCTGTCAGAGCTGCATCCTTGTCAAAGCAATTAGAAAACCATTTTGCAATTAATTAATTAATACCTTTTTAGGATGCAGCATCGAATGGGGCTTTAGCAACACTTAGGTCTTAATTTATCTTCATCCCAGGGCAGAAAAATGCTGTGATGTGACTTCTTTGTCTTCAGAGCTGAACAGAGGAATTATTTGCTGTCCAGTTTGGAAGCTGGGTGTGATTTGGGTGGGTGGTTGGGGACTGGGTTTTTCCTCCAGCTGTTGCATTGCTATTAGGTTTGCAGGAAATTCACATTTTTTTTCAGCTTTCTCTTTGCTCGTGTTGCTTCTGAGGGTTAAATCCAGGCAGGTGTGCCAGGGGAGCGGTGAAAAATTTTATGTTTCTAGGAAAAATCACCTGTTTTTTAAAATACTAAAAAAAAAAAAAAAGGCATTAAAAAAAAAAGCAGTGAACTGAATTTCAAAGCGTGAGGCTTTTTAAAAATTCTGTTTTTGAAGTTGGGTAAAGACTGGATTACTCTGAACTTCAGACATCTGATTTGCCAGTACAGACGGGTGTCAAAAAAACCCCCAAGCCTCAAAAACCACCCAAATCTTGAGGTTTTCTGATGAGCTCAGGAACTAAACATAGAGTTTTAGAAAGGGTTCAGTTAGTTTGGGGTTGCTGGAAGCCTTAGTTAAAAGCTGAATATCCCTTGAAAAGGAGCATCACCATTTAACAACCAAACCCTTGGTGCAGAAGTTACCAGCAGTGTGTTTTGCAAGGAATTTTCGATAAAAAGCACTTTTTGAGCAGAATATCACTGAATTGATGTGCTCGACCTGTGTCATGAGTTAAATGGAAGCAACGAATGAATTTTTCAGGAAAAGCACACCATGGGTAGGAGTAGCCCTTGGGCTTTTGGGGAGCTGAGCTGACTTCCAGGCATGCCTGTGCCGTGCAGGCAGCGGGGTGCAGACAGCCCCAGGCTGCCCTTAGCTCTGGAGCCAGGAGCTGGCTGGACCTTTTGTGATCCAAACTGCGCCAGAAAATGTCTTTGTTTTTCCCAGCTAGTTCAGTCAGGTTAATAAAAAAACCCATTGCTGCCTCGCCAGAGGGGCTATGGAGTGGTGCAGGACCGTGCCAGGCTGTTGGCAGCCTGGGAGACATCAAAATCAGCATTTTTTAAGAAGTTGGATGAAAATGGGGAGTTGCTGAGCTTTGCCTTCAGCCAGTGTCTTTGCTTTGGTCCTGGTTAACATCTTCAGCCTGCTCTGCTTGTGGCCTTGGCTGGTTGCAAGGCAGCACCCCTGGATTGATCCCAGCTGACATCCCTGGTTTGAGCCCAGCCAGGATCTCTGGTTTAATTTTAACTCTCACAGAATCCCAGAATGGTGTGGGTTGGAAGGAACCTTAAAGATCATCCAGTTCCACCTCCTTGCCATGGGCAGGGACACCTTCCACCATCCCAGGCTGCTCCAAGCCCCGTCCAGCCTGGCCTTGGGCACTGTCAGGGATCCAGGGGCAGCCACGGCTGCTCTGGGCACCCTGTGCCAGGGCCTGCCCACCCTCCCAGGGAACAATTCCTTCCCAATATCCCATCCATCCCTGCCCTCTGGCACTGGGAAGCCATTCCCTGTGTCCTGTCCCTCCAGCCCTTGTCCCCAGTTTCTCTCCAGCTCTCCTGGAGCCCCTTTAGGCCCTGCAAGGGGCTCTGAGCTCTCCATAGAGCCTTCTCTTCTCCAGGTGAACACCTCCAGCTCTCCCAGCCTGGCTCCAGAGCAGAGGGGCTCCCGCCCTTGGTGCATCTCCGTGGCCTCCTCTGGCCTGGCTCCAGCAGCTCCAGGTCCTTCCTGTGCTGGGCCCCAGGGCTGGGGCAGCTCTGCAGCTCTCTGGGGTCTCACCTGAGAGGGGCAGAGGGGCAGAATCCCCCCCTCCCTGCTGCCCACACTGGGGGCTCAGCCCAGCACAGGGTGGGTTCTGGGCCTGTCCAGCTCTCACCCACCAGCGCCCCAAGTTCTCTGGTTATATTCCCCCTTTTCCATTCAGTGGGAACTTCATCAGACTGCCATTTCTCAAATGCAAGGGATAGTGGCTCGACCACCTTCTCTGCCATTTCCGTCAGGAACTGCATCCAGTTGGTGCATCTTACCAGCTTCCATGGATTTAGGCATCTTCAGGTTCCTTGGATGTTCTTCAACCTCATCTACAGCAGGCAGTGAGCGTCCTTGGTGTGATCTTATCCAGATCCTTGCTCTGGCCCTTGTGGGCATCATCATTTTGTATTTAGCTGGAAGTTTTAGTTTGATAAGAGCCAACATCCGTGGATTGATTCTTGCATCCTTGAACTAATCCTGCTCAGCATCCTTGATTTGGTCCTTTCCAGCTTCCATGGCTTGATCCCATTCGCATGCTTTGATTTCAAACATCACTTTGCTCCTCATCAGCACCCTCAGTTTTAATTAACACAATTTCCAGTTTATATATGTAAAAAAAAAATATATACGTACATATATATAAAAATAGACTTTTTTTCTGGCCATTCCTGTTTTTTTGCAGCAGTTTTTCATGGGACAGCATCCCGGTGAGAGAGTGGTAGCAGTGTCCCAGCTGGTGTTAATGCAGGGGGTGTGGTGGTCGTGTTTGCAGTGAGACCTAACAAGGTCAAGCTAAGACTTTGTGTTTCTTAAAAAAAAAGAGCAAAAAATCACCAGCAAGTTGTGCTTTACCTAGCTGAATAAGAAGTCAGGATGACTATCCCCAATCCCACATCATCTGTGCTGTTTTCAGCTCTTGACTGAAAATTCAAGCAAAACTTTGCAAAAAGAGGCTTTTTTTCCTGGCTTTTTGGGGATGCTCCAGCTTCAGCCTGGGGATGCCGGCACCTCTCTGCTCCCACATCCATGGAAAACTGCGGCAGCCGCTTGCATAGTCGGGTTGTAAAGATAATTAAGTTGCATTTCTGTGCGTTGTTTACTGTTCCTCTGATCCAACTGTTCCCCCGAGACTTCAGCTCGGGGCTCGTTTTTGTTTTGCAAACCTCCTCGCGAGTGTGCCCTTCACTCTGCTTCGGGAACGATTTTAATTTTACTATTATTAAACCATCCCAGACGTTGCCTTATTATGTGCCTCGGAGCTGAAATTCCTGGAGGAGGGGGGAAACACAGCTCGCATCTGGGCTTGTTCTGCAGATGTTTGCTCTGCTCTAGAATGGAGCAGACATTAAAGCCTGACACGTTGCAGTGATTTTGCCCCGGGATGGGTTTGCACAGGTCGGTGCGGGATGGAAATGGCTTTGGCACCGAGAGGAACCCTAAAACTTAATTCGTCCTGGGCAGGAGGAGATGGGTGTGAAAAGATCTTGTCTTGGCTTCTTTGGAAAGAAATTTAATAATTTTTATCCTGAAAGAAATAATTTCAAAAAAGAATGATAATTAAAAATTAATTAAATAGGTGAAATGAATAGGAAGGATCTGCACCTCTCACCTGGGGAGCCAAAAACCGGAATTTTGGCACGGCTTCACTATCAAACCCTATTCTGCACTTTTTAAACTCTGAAGTGGGATCCCAAGATCCCCCAAACACCCAGGAGTGCAGTGCAGGGCCTGGACAGCCTGGGCTGCAGGAAGGATGGATGTTGCCGTGTGGCTGAGGGTGTGTTGGCACGTGCAGCTCCAGCTTTGCGGGTGTGTTTGCACATCCCTGTCCCAGTGTGTTGGCACATCCCTGTCCCAGTGTGTTTGCATTTTCCTGTGCGTGTTTCTCAGGTGTTTTTGTGTTCATGTCCACATTGCCACATGCCCTGGCCTGTCGCTGTTGTAACGCAGATGCGTAGAAAAACTACACAAGTCCAGGGTCAGTAGAAATGGTGGCAAGGCCAGTTTAATGGCATAAAGTAATTGGTTCTCTGGCCATCCACCCCTTAGGGGGGGTTGGCCCAACTCTGGCACGTCCATTCCCAAGTGTTTTTCTATTTGAAGCCGTAACAATCTGGGAAAAACAACTGCAGGTGTGGATATTGATAACCACTGGTAACTTTGTTTTAGTTAGCATGCATGGGAAAGACAGAGCTCTCACAGAATGCTAGAGAGCTGAAGAAATTCACTGCTGAAGCTCTGTCAGCATCTACACTGGCCTGTTTGCAGGTGTGCATTGGCCTCCTTGGCTCTGGCTTGGCGTGTTTGCACGTGCGTGTGCCCGTCTCCACGTGCCTTCCCAGGTGCACGTCTACGCGCCGCACACACTTCCCGGTTTTCCCCGTGCCGTTGCACATTTGCAGTGCACAGACATTTGCATATATGCAAACGCATCGGCACATAAATCTGCATAGCAAAACACGTCCCTTTTTGCCCGCTCAGAGCCGGCGAAGCAGAGCCGTGTGCGCTGAGCTGTCCGCACGCGTGGCCATCCCCACATGCAGCTCTCCTGATTTACACACCCTCAATAACTTTCTTCCCATTATCCCTAACCCATAGACTCTGGCAAGTTTAATTTCTTCTCTCTAGTAATCACCATTAAATAGAAATTGTCTTTTTCTGTGTAAACACGTCATTAGCGAAGCTGCTTTCTGCAGGGTCCAGATTTCATTTTTATTAAAATGAAACATTTTTGCGGCTCCTCACTGTGTCCAGAGATGAAGAGGATAATTTTAACCCGTTGGGTTGGCCACAGATAATTGCACCAGCGTTTGATTGGGGCGATTAGGGAAATATCTTCTTTTCATGCAGAATTTGCATTTCTCTCTCTTCCTTCTCTGGAGCAGAATTGTGCTTTCCTACCCAGCCAGTTTTAATGATTATTATCAATCCTAATAAATAGCTTTTCATCTTCACTTTATTGACTTCTTTTTTAGCTGGGATGGGCTGAAAACCATGTCCAGGTAAAAACTCAGAGTGGGGAAAGGCACCAAATCTCAGCTCCTTTTTGTGAGATTGATGCTCAGTAAGGGGATTTTTTTTTTTTTTTGCCACTAAAAGCATCCCTGAAATGGTACAATTGAGTTTTGTGGGGGGTGAGAGGTGGGTTCAGTGCCAGGGGTTGCAAACATCTGTCAACATCTTCCCTACTGCTGTTGTGCAAGGTCCACATCCCCCCCATAATCCGTGTTCTGCAGTGCTTTTCCAGTGGTCCCAGTGGGCTGCCTCTGCCTCTCAGCAGGTACTGCTGGGAAAAGACCTTTTCCCCACTAAATAGCCGAGAAAACGCTGAAGCTCACACATAAATAAATCCATCTATTTGATACATCTCACATCAGACATGTAATATATGGGAATGATAGATAATATACATTCGAATAATACATAATATGTGTTATTCCCATCACATCATAGATCTATAACCATGTAAAGAAATAATAGAGACTAAATAATTTATTGTTCCCATATTTTACAGTAAGTGTCAAATCATACGATAGAAAATAGATGAATGGATAATCTATTACTGAAATATAACTAATACATGGTATTCTAATATATTATGTAACCTGTAATATATTTAACATATAACATTCATAACATATAATGGTAGAGGACATCTGAACTTCTTTAATTTTAGCTGTAATATAAATCATATATTACATGATAGATGATATAAAATATATCATATAAGATAAATAGTGGCTTTAGGTGATGTGGTGGCCTCCCCCCTCTCCCTCTGCCATAATCATACCTTGAATTCCAGCCTGGATTACTAAAAAACCCCAAATTAATTCTGAATAGACATATATATACACCGCACACAATCCATTCACTCCCTTTGCCTTTGAAAACCAAGTTTACCCTTCCTGCACTATCTGGAAAATCGCATTTCTCACACATGCAGGCGAAACAGATTCCCCCAAATCCACCTCTCAGCATCCTCCAAGCGCGGATTCCCTGCCGGGACGGGGGTGCAGCCTCTCCCCCTGCCCTGCCTGCTGCTCCTTTCCCTTATTTATTTAAAACCCCAGCCCGGAGAGCGTGGCCAGCGCCGGCCGCTCGCCGCTCGGTGCTGTTTGCTCAAGCCCACTGGGGGCCAGCGAGGGATTCTGGGGCGCTGGGAAAGCTGCTCGGCAAGCCTCATTCCAACCTCTTTTTCCCAAACTGCACCAACCAGCCTGCTTTTTGCTCGCTTTTTTGCCACCTTACCTCGCTTTTCCTTGCTCCCCCCCTACATCTTTTCCTTGCTTTTTTTTTTGTTTGTTTTGCTTTTCCTCCCCTTTTTCTTGCTTTTCTTTTCTTTTGCTTTTTCATGCCTTTTTTTTTTTTTTTTTTAAGTGTGGAGGCATGCCAACAGCCAGGCCTCCTCTCCCAGCTAGGAATTCAAGGTGAAAAACGCCCTTTTTGGGCCCAGAGGCTTGTTTTTCCCCCGGTTTGTGGGGGTTTGGGGGGATATTGCTGCCAAAGGAAAGCATCACCTGGGTAAGTAAATCCCCGCGGTTGCTTCTACACCCAACTCAGTGTCCCACTAACATCCACAACGCCCCAAACCAGAGATTTTCTCAAAATGCAGCAGGATTGTGGCTTGGTCCTCTAGAGAAATGAAAGTCAGCAGCACGTCCTTGTTTTGGGAGAAAAGACAGTGGAAACGGTTATTTGTTGTCTCTGTCACCTGAAGTTTTGCACTTCTGGGGCTGGGGGGAGTCCAAAGCATCAGCGTGACTTGTGCAGGAAACTTAACCCTTGTTTTGGAGATGGTTGAACAGATTCATTGCTTCCAAAGCTCCCTACTCATGGGATCGTGGTGGAAAAGCATCAAACCAACCCATGGCAGCCCATGGCAAACCCTGCCAGCCCTCAGCGCTCCTCTGGTGCCCGTGTGGAGTGAGTTTGTTGTTGTTGTTGTTGCAGTAACTCTGTGTTTTCCTGATCCTGGGAATGGATTCCTTCTTCCATTTTCCCTTTGGAAACTCAAGTTTAATGGTTGGAATCTTCCTTTGTGATGGGGAATATTGATGTCCTCTTCTAATTCATGATCCTTTAATTACCACTCAGCTTTGCCAAGGTGACCAATCCCTGTGCTTGTGATCCCGAATTTACTCCTTATTCATAAGTGAAACATTATTTATTTTCCTTTGAGTGTGGTTTTTCTCTATTTGGGCTGAGCAATTTCACTCAACACCAACTCCAAAAGTTGCTTTAAACCTGTTTGAAGCTCTTGCTGCCGCTGAACAGGGGATTCTCTGCCTGAACATCGTTAGGACTGGGGCCTGATTATTATAATTTAATATTTCTTAACTGGTTGCAGAATATTTTGAGCAAATAAAATTATATCTCAGAAACTATTTTTTTAAAAAAAAAAAAGCAGAGATGGATATTGTGTCTGTTTGCCCTGGATGATCAACTCATCCCCAATGCCAGGAAATATCCGTGGGGCAGATTCCAAAGCTGGATGGTGAAAGGTGATTCCACAAGCTGGGACTAATCTTTGTTTTTAATTTAAAAGTTACTTAGATTGTTGAATTAGAAAATAATTTATATTTTAAATTTAATCCTGAATTTAAATTTTTAAATTTGTAAATTTATTCCTGGCTTGGGGAATCTTCCAGCTGTGAGAAAATACCTGTAAGTATGTTAAACCCTGGCAGAGGTCTTGAAATTGAGGTTTTTTTGCTCCAAAACCCTCAAACCCACCAAAACACAGATGCAAAACTGGGGATTTAAGGATTGAAATTAGTGTAAGGTTTAATTCTCGTATTTTCGAACTCCAGAGTTTATGTTCCCATGGCAACTGGTATTTTTATCCTCTTGGTTCAGCGCTTGTGAGATGGATCTGTTGGGAAATGTTTTCCCTCGTGGGACCCATGAAGATGTTGGGGTTGGGTCATAAGAAAAACAGAAATAAATCCCCACCATCCAATAAGAAGAATATGCAGGGATCTGGAGGTTGTCCCTCTCTCAGTAAGCCAGACAAAAACAATTTTGGGGATGCTTCAACCCAGCAGTCAATGGATTCTGGTGCCACTCTCCAAAATACACCAAAAACCCAAAACTTGAGCTGGAAAAATCTCATTTTCCTTTCTCTGTATTGTTGTCAGATGCTCTGCTTTGGGATGAGCTTTATGGGCTGAGAGTTGGAATTCCGGGAACTGCAAAAAGTGAGGGAAAATGTCCCAAATTTTAAATGCAGCAACATTGTCTAGACCCAAAAGAGTCTTTTTCTCTGGAAAATTATTTATATTGAGCTGCTTTTGCTTGGTCAAATCTCATAACCACTTATTACCTGACATTGTTCGCTGGCCTGGTGTGTATTGTAACAATTTCTCAAGCTTTTTGGATCTGTTACGCATTGTAATTTTATTTTTTTTTCCACTGGAGATGAACTACTTGGTGGAATTCCCCAAAACACAGTAAAAATGGAAAAAAAATTGAGATTTTCTGACTTTACCAAAATTGGACTTGTTGATAAGAGCCAGTACCTGTGGATTGTGTTGGCAAGATGAGATGGAACAGGAGAGAGAAATGCAGATTTGAAGATGGAAAGGACCTTAAAACTGTAGGATTTTGCTCTTAAACTCCCAAGTGAGGGGAATTTCACTGAAAAAACAATTCCAGAAGTTTAGTCAAAATCTAAATTTGCCCAAGGTTACTGTGCTCTTCCTTTAATATTTAAATCCTATATATTAATTAATTTTTAGTATTTTTTTTCCTGTGACCAGGGTGTTTCCAGCACCAACTGGCTCCTAACCGTGGGTGAAAACACTGAATTAAGGAAAAATTACAGATTATTGTGCCGTGTTTTTTCTCTTGCCTGACTCAAACAATGCTGTTGGCATAGAAACAGCCTTTTGTGGAAAGGTCACCTGTGAGGAGGGTGGCTGAGGTGTAATTCAAGGAGATTACAGGGGATTAGGCTACACTTATTTATATATATTTTTATAGAGATAGGGTGCGGGCATATCCTGGTGTCCGTATATTCATGGGCTCCTGCATAGCTACATATATAGATATTTATATTTTTTTATTTTTAAGGAAATGTGATAAAGGAGCAATATCCAGGAAGGTTTGCTAAATTAAAAAGTCGACAATGAAGGGGGTGGGTTTTTCTGTTTTTTTCCTGTTTTTTTCCCGTCCTTTTTCCCGTTTGTTTTTCCCATTTTTTTTCCCTATGTTGTTTTTCCCCCCCCATTTTTCCCCCTCTCCCCGCCGCATGTGGTGGGGCGATATCAGAACCCAGTGCTACTCCTCTGTGTTTTTCACTTGGCTTTAATTAAACCTCAGGCAGAGCTGGAAAAATGTGGCGAGACGAGATAATTGCGCTTATTCCCCGCGCGGGGCCGTAGCCCAGGCTCAGAAAAAAAAAAATGAGAAAAATAGAAATTTGGAGGAGATGTAAAGGTGATGGAGGGTGGCCGAGCTGTGCTGTCGAGGATGATGGAGCTGTGAGATTTGGAGCAAGAAACTTGGCCAATAATGGTTCCAAAACTACCAGTTTTCATCCCATTTTACAACACTGTGTGTTTACACCATGCCCCTGGAACCAGAAAAATAAGTAATATTCTATTTTTTTTTTTTACTGTGACTGCCCTGGATTGCTTGGCTTCTATTTGCTTTCTTTTCCTATTTTTTTTTTTCATTTGGTGTTTTTTTTTTTTTTTGGTAACACATGGGCATGACAGGAATTTAAAAAGGTTAGATCACTGGATAATTGCATTTATGTTGGGTAAAACCCCTACACTCTGTGCACATGCTCCCTGCAGCATAGCAAAAACCTCCCAGTTCCATTTCTTCCCCAGTTCCCCCAAACTGATGGGGTAAGGTGTCATCAGTGAAAAATACCAGGAAAATTGCCCCAAAAATCAAATTCCCCCCACCCCCAATTCTCCTTTTCTAGAGGAGAAAAATTATCTTTTTTGAGGCTATTTTCCCCAATATTAAGGAAAATCAGTGCATTGGAAATNTCCATGGTAAAATTCCAAAAGCATTTTTTGTTTGGACACATGGAAGCAAAAAACTATCGGCACCGTCTGCAGACGTGAAATGTTTTGACATTTTAAAATGTTAGTTTCCAATTGACATTTCAGCATAAAATAGCATTAAAATGGCACTGAGTGAAGCTGTTGATTCAAACCAAAAATTAAATTTCATTGAGGCATTTCAAAACTGAATGTTTTTCTCCATTCTGAACTAGCACTTTGGGAAAAGGAGCATTTATTGCTGAAGAAATACAGTATTTCTCCCCAGTTTTTGGTATTAAATAGTCCTGACCCACTTTGCTGTAGGATGGTGGTCACCACACTGGACCACTCGCAGCTGCCCACTTAGGCAGGGATGAGACAGCAAAGAGGGGATTTTTCCATCTAAATACAGTTTTGGATAAATCACCACGTATTCCTTAGCCAGAAATAAAAAAATTGCCAAATAATTCACATCAACAGAAAAAAAAAACCAACCCCAAACTTGCGTTTATTCCCGCATTGGTTGATGGCCAACAGCACTGAAGGTGGGATGTGTCTATTCAGCAGGGAGCAGCTGTGTAGGAGATCAGCCAATAACATCACATCAGAGAGCTGAAAAGCTGCAGCAACCCTCAAAATTACTCTTATTTCTCTCAGTCTTTGCAGCTCCCATTTCATGGAAAACCAGTGGGGGAAAACACGGAGCACTGGTAAAGCAGCTGTGTC
>VXAC01004981.1:62492-77591 GCA_013399225.1 Rhipidura dahli
GGTGGAAGGAGCTTCCTGCACCCTGGAAATAAGTGGCAAAAAAAGGGTTCAGAGAGCCTAAAATATCAGAAATCTCTTTCTGTTCCCTTTCCATCGAGCTATAACAGACCATGGTAGCAAACATTTGGCTCAGATTGCTTTTTAGTGATTACAGCTTGTCAGAAAATATTGTTTGCATCCTAGAGGAAATATTATATTTGAACTTTGTTTTCATTCCAAGAAGTCAAAATATTGATTTATATATATATATATAATACATATATATATAAAATTTTTTTTCTTTCCATGGTAAAATTCCAAAAGCATTTTTTGTTTGGACACATGGAAGCAAAAAACTATCGGCACCGTCTGCAGACGTGAAATGTTTTGACATTTTAAAATGTTAGTTTCCAATTGACATTTCAGCATAAAATAGCATTAAAATGGCACTGAGTGAAGCTGTTGATTCAAACCAAAAATTAAATTTCATTGAGGCATTTCAAAACTGAATGTTTTTCTCCATTCTGAACTAGCACTTTGGGAAAAGGAGCATTTATTGCTGAAGAAATACAGTATTTCTCCCCAGTTTTTGGTATTAAATAGTCCTGACCCACTTTGCTGTAGGATGGTGGTCACCACACTGGACCACTCGCAGCTGCCCACTTAGGCAGGGATGAGACAGCAAAGAGGGGATTTTTCCATCTAAATACAGTTTTGGATAAATCACCACGTATTCCTTAGCCAGAAATAAAAAAATTGCCAAATAATTCACATCAACAGAAAAAAAAAACCAACCCCAAACTTGCGTTTATTCCCGCATTGGTTGATGGCCAACAGCACTGAAGGTGGGATGTGTCTATTCAGCAGGGAGCAGCTGTGTAGGAGATCAGCCAATAACATCACATCAGAGAGCTGAAAAGCTGCAGCAACCCTCAAAATTACTCTTATTTCTCTCAGTCTTTGCAGCTCCCATTTCATGGAAAACCAGTGGGGGAAAACACGGAGCACTGGTAAAGCAGCTGTGTCTGGCACGGGTGGCCTGTGGCGAGTTGATTGTGCGGAGCGTTGACTTCCAGTAGTTCTCAATTTATTAATTAACTCAATTCCTTGTTTGATTTAAGTTCTTTATTTGGCAGGTCATGATTTTGAGCAGATTTTGGACATCTTGGAGGATCCTCTGGGGAAAGCAGCCGTTGGGAAGGGGAAAGGCAGGGAGGGATTTGCAAGATTGGAGGAAGGCACTCTCCTTTCACTCACCTGTCTTGGAAGTGGTGGGGAAGAGTCTTGTGGTAGATTGTCAGGGTTTGGCTTGGAATGCCCAAAAGGTGGTGACCATCTGCAGCTGGAGGAGGTGTTACTGCTCCTCATGGTTCTTCTTTTGTCACCCCAATAAAGAAAAACAAACCCCTCCTGCTTTAGGGTTTATCTTTGTGTCCTCTGGTGGTGCCAATCAGCATCTCGAGTGGAAATCCTCACTTTTTTTCCCTGAGAAGTTTTTACCCTCTTGACTTTTTCTCACAGACTACTCCTCCTGGAATAGACCTTGCAGCCTCTCTCCACAAGTTAGAACTAAGAAATATTTAATAAAGAGGCGATTTAAGCTTTGGGAAAAATTCCATATGAAAAATTGCCATTTCCACTGGGTCACACAATGGCTCTTTAGAAAGATCTCAAGTTTGACCAGAATTGATGGCCAAGGCTACAACTGCAGAGTGTGCTTTCCACCCAAATTGCCAAACGAGGTTATAATTAGTCTCTGGGGATTTCTTGCAATATCTGAAATCACTTAATAGTAGCATTTGATTTTTATGGCAGTCTTTAGGCAGTTGGCTTGAGTCCTGCTTCTACACAGGTAGTCATCAATGCAGGGCTGGGTCTTCTCTGTAGCATCAACATTTTACTCCTTGCCCATTGTAGTCATTAACTCAGGGCTGGGTCTTTGAAGGGTTAATGAGTTACCTGCTGCTGTTGTAGTCATCAGTGCAGAGCTGGGGCTTCTCTGAAGGGTCAGTGGCTCTTGTTGATGTTGTTTAATAACAGCTGAAAATGTGTCAGTAAAGGCTTTATATCCACAGCTGCCGGGGGGAGTAGAACATCTATTTTCAAAATCTTTCCGCAACTTGCCCTTTTCTTGCTAGGAATTTGACTAAAAATAAGGAAATTCTCAAATTGCATTGGAAAGAAAGTATCATGAAATGATGATCTGGGAATGTCTTAATGTTGAGTTCTTGGGCACGAACTTTATGGCTTCCGTTCATTTTCTCTCAGTATTAATCAGCACAAATTAGCGTGTCAGTGGTGTGGGTTGACACCGCACCTGACGCTCCACAGAGTAAATGCCACATCCATGCTTGCTCTTAAACTGCCAGCTTTCACTTTGATGGAAAAAATCCTGAAAACATGCATCTTTCCACGAGAAACATCAGATTTCCTGGAACTGCATTTTTCAAGGGAGACCTCTGATTTTTTTCAGTGTGTGCCGAGCACGGACATTGGTAGTAACGCCTTGTACCAAGGGGCACTGATCACATGCAGCTCGAATCTATCACAGCCTTGCTGCAGGCTATTAATAGTTTATTAACTCCATTTAAACTCTGCCTTAATGCTCCTGGTGTGACAAGTGTCTCTGCATTGAAATTATTAAGAAAAGACGGTTTTTAATCGAATTATGGAGTGGTCCTGGGACACGTATGCAACCCACACTGTGCCCTGTGTAGCCACGTTTCTGCAAATATTCTGTGTACGTTTGCATGCAATGTAGTATTGATTCTGGGGGGATATGGTCCCTTGTTACATAGGGATCAAGCTATCACTGGAAAATAAGTGCTTCTCGGGAGGTCTTTTCCAGCTGAGCCAACCCAAAGCCTGGGGTTTTGCATGAGCAACCAAAAGAGGACGGAATTTTGCAGAGGTGAACATTTGAAGCCGATTGTCTTAGAGGAGCTGGTTAGGGGGAGGCCCTGCGTTTTAGAAATCTATTCCCATCACAAGAAAAGAAGAGGTTTTTTGGCCTGTTCCTACCTGTGGGGAAACTCAAAGTTTGAGGAAAGGCATACGGATGGTGAAAAATGTTGCGCTGCTGGAAGGTTTTTGCCTCAGAGATGGGAACTTATATTTGCTCTTACCACTGCTCCCCTCATTTAATCTCAAGCACTCCCTTCCTGCCCAAATGCTGAAAAATACTTTTAAAATTCATTTCCTGCCCCTCTTTTCACTGTGCTGTGATGTGTTTTTGGTGTCTCCTTGGTCCCTGCATATGGAGAGTCAAGCCGGGACATTAATATTGATGCCGACCTCGGTTATTAGGAGCTGCATTTCCGAGTGTGCCGGCAGCATATAAATACTATTACTGGATAATTAGCCAGCCTCAAACTGAGGTTGGATTGAGGAGGGCTTGGTGTCCTACTTTTGGGATTGGGCTTTAGGGTTTTTTTGTATTGGACTGTTGGGGTTTTGCCCCGAGAAGGAGCCAGAGAAATGGAAATCCCAGCTCAGGAGCACCTGGATGCTCAGCGAAACAGAAAGAAGGAAAACAGAGAGGAAAAAAATGGAAGAAAAAATGTCTTCCAAGGCTTTTTCTTTTTGAAAACCTCCTGTATTTGAAATACAAAATAATAATTATTGAGTTTCCTGTAAATTTTTATTTTTTGGTTGTTTCTATCCCTTCTTGCTGGATTTCTTGGTTAGCATTTTCTCTTCCCATGCCCCACTTTAATTTTACTCTTCTGGTGCTGTAAAAGTTTGGAAAAGCTTCAGTGTTGCCAAATGGCAAATGCAACCAGGATTCTCTGGTTGGATGCACCTGAAAAATGGATACTCCTTGCATTCCTCACTCTCCAGCCCTTTCTGGATACAGGAAACCCTTTTATTTTTTTCTCTCCCCCATATGTTTCTCCCCAATAAATACAAGAAGGGTTTTTCTATCTAGACAGGGATGGGGAGACATCCCCAGGGTCACCAGATCCTTCCCTTTATCCTATAGTGCGGCTTTGATTGAAACACCATGTGAATAATTTAGGGGTGTTTTGCATCTTTTATACCTCTGAACTTCCACTAAAAGGGGTTTTGAGTTGCTGCTGCTGGCAAAATAGCGTCTGAAGGTGAAAAACCCCTCAATTTTGCATGAGCTAAAAGGGCTGTGAATGGGGAGTTGGGCTTTGCCTCTGAAGTCAGGTAGGTTTAATGCATGAATTTCATGAATTAACACGGGAGGAAAGCAGTGGCTCTGTGCTTTGGGGGGTAAATCACTGCAGCTCACTGGGCCTTGGGGATCACTGCAGGTTTTGGCACCTCATTGCACCCAGGGCTGCAACCCTAACTTCTTGCCCAGTGTTACTGTCCCCCTTTCTTTTTTAATTGCAGCTCAGTTGCTAGCTTTCCCTCAGCATGGGGACGTTTTGGGTCAATTCATCCCATTTTCAGACCTCCTCATGGGTTGAGGCTTTTAATAGTTTTGCTAGGAGGGGACACAGCCTCGTTAGTGGCTTGCCAGCAGGAACACGCCTGTATCCCCCTGCTTTTGGATGCTCGCAGAGGACTTTAATGGCACTGGACTGAAAGAAAGGAGGTTTAGAAATCAGAAAGAAATTGTTCCCTGTGAGGGTGCTGAGGCCCTGGCACAGGGTGTCCAGAGAAGCTGTGGCTGCCCCATCCCTGGAAGTGTCCAAGGCCAGGCTGGACAGGGCTGGGAGCAGCCTGGGACAGTGGGAGGTGTCCTTGCTGATCGCAGGGAATTGGGATGAGTGATCTCTAAGATGCCTTCCAACCCAGACCATTCCAGGACTCTCTGATTCTCTGACTTTTCCTTTCATAGCTGACTGCCTCCCAGGGCTGCGTGAGCATCAACATGTGGGCTTGACAGGGTGTCTGTGTCAAGCTGCTGGAAAAGATTTTAAATTCCCGGATAATTTCTTTTCTGCGAAACAAATGAATCTTCAGAAGGGCCTTTCCTCACAGTTGCTAAGCCATTTAATTTATCTGAGTCATTTACAATTTGTGATGGGCCTGTTAATAGCCTGATGTGGGGGATCAACATCACTTAGATGTGGGGGTTGTTTTCTTTCATTTTTCTTTTTCTTTTTCCTTTTTTTTTTGGCCTTTTGGGTTTTAATTTCTTGTCGGATTTGCCCCCAGAGGCACAAAGCTGTTTGGAAAACGTCAGCTCTGTCTCCCCAGCCCCTTTGTCATGCTGGTGCAGCTCGGGCTGAAAACGTAAACCGCAGCCCACCCATGGGGACGTGCTGCCCTGCTACTACTTAACTGCTTCAAAGTACCTGTCTGTGATATGAAACATGCCATAAAATGAATATATTCCAGATGTCCCAGCAAATTCCCCTCAGCTCCACAATCCACCTGAAGGCAGTCAACACAGCGAGGTTCCCTGGTCCCTGCTGCCTCACTCTCTGCCAAAGGGTCACAGTGGTGGCTCGTTTGGGGTTGCAGTTTGGGAGGTGGCCATTACCAGACCAGGGTAGTGCCCCCAGGTCCTACTCTGTGCAGCATGGGGTGAAGACTTCAGCCGCTGATGTCCCAGGGGGTGACTGCCCTCCATGGGACTGGAGAACCTGGGATTTGCATCCTTAAATTTGGGAATTCTTTGTCCTGGAGGGGATTTCTCTCTCCTTGCAAGTTCTCCATTCTTGGGGGATCTCCATCCTTGGAGTCTGCAGAATCTCCATCCTTGGGGTTGTGAGGGTCCTTGGGTTTTGAGGATCTGCATCGTCAGGGTTGGTGAATCCCCATACTCAGGGTTAGGAGCTCTGTCCTTGAAGTTTGTGAGTCTCCATCCTTGGGTTTTGGAGATCTCCACTTGCAGGCTTGGGAAGCCACTTCCTTGTGGCTGGGGGAATTCCTAGCCTTGGGGTTAGGTGGATTCTTGCTTGTGTTTTGTGGAGCTCCATCCCTGAGGCTTCGGCATCTTCACCTTCAGAGTTGGGAGTGTATCTCCATCTCTGGGATATGGGGATCTTCTTCCTTGGGTTTGGAGGAGAATCTTCATCCTTGGGGCTGGCAGAATCATCTGGGGTCAGCAGACCTCCATCCTTGAAGGTTCTCCATCTTCAGGGCTGGGCGATCTCCACCCATGTCCGTCCTCCCTCCTGGATGAAGCCACAACCCACAGCCTCCTCCGTACCACAACACCCTCGTTGCTCAGGGGCTGTGGGTGGGGGGGTGTTTAGCCAGGCTCACATCCTTTGGCAGCCGCCCTTTTGGGATGATTGTAACCTCTGTGAGCAGAGCAGGTTCCCAACCTTCCAGCCAGCTCAGCAAATAGAACCTTAATTTATTTAAAAACTTCAGAGAGTACATGTTGGGGTATGTGTTTGCTGTTGGATTGGGTATTTCCCGGAGACACAGCCAATAATTTCCTTGGTATGCTCTGTATAGGTCCTGGTTGGCTGGGAGGACCATGGAAAAGATGGAATAACAACCATATAGAAGGCAATGAAGTAGGTACAAAAGCTAAAATTACTATTCGTCGCTAATACGTTGCATGGCACTAATTAATTTTTAAACAGCCTCGCTGGGGACCTCATTGCTAAAACATGATGTTTTCTTCTCCGGAACTATAACTGTTAACTCCAAACAAAGCAGAAGAAAGCCAGGAAGGACGAGGAACCGCAGGCCCATTAGACTGCACCTGAGTTGCCTGCTCTGATGGACAAATCTGATGGCCACTGTGCCTGGGGGGATGCTCTACTACACCTCTCTGAAGGGATTTTTTTGGGCTGGGGAGTCAAATCCAGCTCCCTGGGAGTGCAGAAGTGTTGTCTGAGCTGCAAACATGCTGGGAGGAAAGGGGAAACTATTTCTGATTCTCCTCTCACCTGTCTCACTTTACCTGAGCTTGGCTTTCCCTGAATATTTTTAACCGTATTTTATTACTGGTCTCAAAAGCCTCAGGCTGGGGGATTGTTGTCATTGCACTCACTCACAAGTAAGTTATTTAATTCAGTCTTTGTGAGTGTTGAGAAAAGACTTTCCTCAACACTTTCATTGCTGCTGACATCTAGATCAACACCCAAATGTATTTATTTGACATTTCCCATTTCCAATTAATCTGTGAAATATTCCTCCTGAAATGGTCTGAGCTGGTAATGCTTTATCTTCCTTTTAATGTTCAATTATTCTTTAATTATTTGGACACTTTTCTCGTCACCACTTTAAGTCCACCTATGAATTCCAGCCTTTTGAGTTTCCCCATCTCCAAAAGAAGGGAAATCCAGCAAGCTTCTGCTAAATGTATTTTTTAAAATGTATCAAGTTCAGTAGTTTTACTTACACCTCTCTGTTTACCTTCTTTATTTTAAAATTAGGAAATGTAGTGGCTTGGGGTGAATTTTTTTTTCTCTTCTCTGGGTCTGATGGTACCAGGATCTGGCCTGAGCCAGGCTGAGTGTAAAAAAATGACAAATGCACCACTGAAATCATGTTTTTTTTCTGTTGGAGAGAGGCTTTGCTGTGTGCCAGTAGCTGCCCTGGGGTCACGGAGGGCTGCGACCGAGGGGAGCACAGGACCCCCCCAGACGGGGCGATTTCTGTTTCCATATGGAAAAGGGATGTGGCATCTGGTTTCACTCCCAGCAGCTGGCAGCTTGAAGCCTGTGTTTTGCATGGTGTGGAGTAAAGAGAAAATAAAGTGTTGAATTGTTTGGCATTATCAAGGATTTCTGCTCCCCAGGACTCCTGCATAAAGAGATGGAAATTTTAGCTGTTGGAGCCAAGAAACACACAGAAGTATATGAATTTATTACATTTTATCTCATTCCCTTGCAAACAGCGCTGGAAATGTCAAAAGATCATCTATTGTTTCATCGTTTAGAAAGAATTTTTGTTTTCTAGTTGTAATTTCCTTGATGCCTGGCTGTGGGGAAGGAAGAGAAATTGGAGCAGGAGCTGGCAGGGCTGCGGCAGGTTGAACATGCAGGTTTGTCTGGCCATGGAGCTACATGCATTTAAATTTCTCACATCCCAGGTTTTTAATTTAACAAATGTAATTAAGGCTGGGGTAGGTACTCGGATTATTCATTTACTCCAGATGGAAAAAATTAAATTGAATGCAAATTCTGTAATCAGACATGAAGTTGAGGATGTCGGACGTGATGGGGAAGTGTCAGCACATTAATCGGGCCGCTTTCCCTAAACAGCACCCAAATCTAAGAGCCAGGGATTATTTGAATAATTGAGGTGGCATTTGATAAGATATCTGATTGCTGATATCTCCTTAAGACAGAGCCCTAATTGTAATTCTCCATCAGGAGGATTAATGTGCGCAGCAGAATGCACTGGGGGTAGTGTGGTGTCAGACTCCCTCCCTCGAGTTTTGGGTTTTTATCAAGGGCTGCCATGCCCAGGGAAGGTGCCAAAGTGATTTGTCGCTTCTCCTGTTACTTTATCCATGTGCCAGGAGGTCATCAGGTAGCACAGCTTGGCACTGGGGATCTGGGCATCCAAGGCTGCCTGAGTCCCATAGCCCCAGAGTTGGGTCTGTAATTTAGAGGTGCCTCCCATCACTGGAGACAGACGGATGCATCATTGCATCTTAATGGCCCTTCTTCATTTCTTCAGGGCACAGTTAAACCCCCTTTTCCCCTGGAAAAAGGAGGCAAAATGGAGACAAACTGTCCCAACTTCAGCAGAGGACTGTGTTGGAGGACCATGACCCCATGCACGACCCCAGTTATCTGATGCTCTTGGAAAACTGCTGGGGGTTGATGGACATTGACTCCCAACTCAGTCTTGGCAGGGGTAAGTCGTGGTTTAGGAACGGTGCCCCCCAATTTAGTGCTTCTGCTGAGACTCTGCAAACCACTCTGCCACTCACTCGATCCCCTCTCCTCTTCTCCTCCTGGAGAAGAGAATTGGAGGCACAAAAGGCAAAGATCATCATCAGAAAGGTGGGTTGAGATAAGAACAACTTACTGAAAACAGGAATGAGAAAAGAAAACAAACTGTAACAGCAGCAATGTTAATAACAAAAGTGTACAAAAAAAGAGACAAAAATGCTCACCTTGAAGCTAGAGCTGCTCCCCTTGGCTGGGAAGAGAGTCCCTTTCCTGCCCCTCCCCCAAAATGATGTGAAGTGGTATAGAATAACCAGGTCCTGGCCATGACCCCTCCCAGCTACTGCAAAAATTAACCCTCTCCTGGCTGGAACCAGGACAGGTAGCAAGAGGAGTTTCCTCTCAATCATAATCATAGAAATCTTTTCCTGTGGAGTCTGTTTCACTGCCAGCACCATTGGCTCCTCTTAAAACCAGGCATAGAAGGGTGGGAAGAGAGGGGTGGGCTTTCCTCCTTGAATCCCACACCCTGAGTGAGATTAGAAAGGATTTAAATTGCTGAAATGACAATTAAAAGAAATATTGATATATCCATTTTGAAGATCCAGTCTTGTAAACAAATAATCATCATGGTCTTTCCTTCTCTATCTAGCAGCAAACGAAAAAAAGAAAAGGGAAAAAGATGAAAGAGGGCAAAAGAATAAAGCTTGAAAGAGTTTTCTGAGGGTTTTTTTTGGTCTATTTGAGAGCTTGAATATTTTGAAACAAACTGTAAATGGAAATTCTTCCCTATGAAGGTGGGGAGGCCCTGGCACAGGTTTCCCAGAGAAGCTGTGGCTGCCCTGTCTCTGGAAATATCCAAGGCCAGGTTGGATGGGGCTTGGAGCAACCTGGGATAGGGGAAGGTGTTCCTGCCTGTGGCAGGGAGTTGAAGCAAGATGAGTTTTAAGGTCCCTTAGAACCCAAACCGTTCTGAGATTCTCTGATTCTATGTAATAAAAAAAAAGAGTTGTTGGGGAGAAAATAATCCTTAGCCCTTCTGCAGTCAGTGGTTTGCCCAGCAGGGATGAGGATATATTATATTTTTCCTGTCTCTGAAGTAAAATGAAATGCAGAGATTTTTCATTTTTGCTCTTTGTCCTACAATCCCACCTCTTCATTTGGCCATCTGCCAATGGCCACCCCGGGTAGACTGGGTGCACTGAGTGATTCTAGCCAAGCTCTGGGCAGTGCATTCACAACCAGAAAGGAGCTATTTCCCCTCAGAAAAAAAACAAACCCCAAACCCCCCAAAAACCACTAAACCCCCCCAACCAGCCAACCAAAAAAAAAAAAAGTCCCAACTTAAATCACTTGAGATAAGTTGGGTGTTATCTTAAGGTTGCAAATTGCTTGTTTGCTTCTCCAGCTGGAGCTGTTAATTCAGAACAATTAACACACCGTTTAAAACCCAGACAAAGCATATGGAGGCGGTCCTTGGGAAAAGAGCCTGTTTGGGATGGAGTTCCTCAATGTGAAACAGGAAGGATAACTCCAGTTTGTCTTTCCTCTGAGATCCTGGCAGGTGTTGTGGGAAATGGCACAAATACCGGGGAGTTGAGCCCCTCCAAACCCCTGTTGGATGCAAGGTTGAGTGATGCTCAAAGCAAGAGCCAACTGGGTCGATAGACCCAAGAAGGAATGAAGTGTTGTTAGGATGAATTTACCGCTGAGGCAGTGCCTTCAGCCTCTTGTTCATCCTTCAAATATTTCTTCTTGATGAAGAATTAATGAATCCTAGAGTGAATCCTAAAATAATGCCTATATTTTTTTATTAGCCCCTTTGCAATGCCATAAAACACCTCCCTGGCTCCATACTTGAGGCCTTTTGTGGCATCATTTTGGACACCTGCCATTTATTTGCTCAGGTTCCCTTCTGATTTTTGATGCAGGTGAAGAACAATAGCCTAAATCTGGAAAGAAACCCCGAAACACAGCAGTTCCACCTTCTTAAAATACTGATGTGAGCTCAACCTGCTTAAAATATCCCTGGGTCAAGGAGCAAGGAGGTGAGCTCACTGCTTTTCCGCAAGGACATAAACCACTGTTAGAGTTTTATGGGATGCTGTAGAAAATACTGCAGCAGTTGTTGCATTTTTGCAGCCCAGTGGTGACTTTTCCAGGATGATGCATCCTTTCTTCCACACTTGCCTCCCTGGATCCATGTATCTTTTCACCGTGTATGTTCATCCATGCATTTGTGCATCTCTTATTTTTGGTCACAGACTTCTCACCACAACTCCACACAAATTTTATTAAGGCCACCCAAGAATTTTTTTTTTTTTCCTGTCGAAAAAATCCCACAAATCCAAGTATTTTCCTCACAAACTTCACAGGAATTGGCTGAACGTGCAGCGGCTTTTTGCATCCCCTACAAATGAAGGGAAAATATGCTTTTCCATCCCAAAGCTGGCAGTGGGATTCTGGGGTTGGGGACCCCTATAACGTGAGCCCCCCCAAAACCTCCCTCTGCCTGAGCTGTGAAAGCCAAGCAGGTCATCTCTAAGAGCTTTTTCTGCAAACCCTTTCCTGTTATTCCGCCATCCGAGGATGGATGCAGGCAGCATCGGCAAATCTGAATAACTAATCAGAGTCCTCATTAACCCCCCGCTGAGATGCTCAAACATTCACTTTGCTGTTTGTGAAGCAGGATTAAAAAAAAAAAAAAAAAGGAAAAAGGAAAAAACCGTACAAGCCACCCTGCATTAAAATTGATGTGTTATTAATCCCACTGTTCCAGACCTCATGGGTACCAAATTTTCCTCCGTCTCGCCCGAGGCTGAACAGTGTGGTGCTGCTTCTGCAGGGCACTTTGCCTTTCCATTATTTATCAGCGCAGTGTGGAGAGGCCGCTTTTGTTCCCTGGATCCAGATGTGTTCACATGTGCATGTCTGGGGTGGGGATGTCCAGTGTTTCTCTACATGCCCCGTTTGGATAATGTGAGTCACCTACAGCAGTGCTCCACCAACTGACTTGTCTCTCCCAGCCGTGTTTTGCCTCAAAGCAGCTTTGCTTTTGCAAAAATACGAAAATATTTGGGTGTGTGGGCACGTCTCAAATCTTTCACTCTCTCTGAGAAAGGGTGGGGTTTGTGCATCACCAGTTTTACTTCTGAAATGAAAATACCATATTCCTCTTTTCTCCTTTGAGCATCCCCAACACCTGGCCCCAGCCCTTACCCAGAGGCTGGACATGCTACAGAAATTGCACTGTGGGGAGAAAACCCCAACACACCCAAGGTTTTTATCACAAAGGTCCTCATGGCAGATGGTAGCAGGTGTTGCAAAGGTATTTGGAGAGTCATGATCATCCCTTGGAGCTCCTCAAAGGGTTAACTAAAATTTGAGCTTTGATTTCTGCATTTAGACTGGTTTTCTCAAGTGCAGGGTTTCTTTGGTTGTCCCCATGGGTGTGGAGTTTGGGGCTAGTAGAGCTTGCTGCTGGGCACAGTGTGAGGTATAAAAATAATTTACCAAAACTCAGCATTATTGGGGATTTCACCATTTGTGGTTTCTCCCTAAGTCAGAGAAACTGGCATTAAATTTATTAAAATGTGATAGTCACAATTAAACAGCGTTGAAATTATGAGGTTGGAAGCATCACACTGGAAGAAGCAAAGTGACATGCTGGGAAAAGCCTTCTCTGTTTAAAATCCTACACTTTTTGCAGAAATCCTGAATTTTGTTTTGCTAAATGCCAGCTTTATTAGCATTCCCATACACTTCATTAAATCTTTATTAACGGGGATGCCCTTGGCTTTTTGCAGCCGGGGTACAGGCTGCCGTCCCAGGATACTGGGCTCCCATCTCTGCTGTTGGATGCTATTCAGGTCAACTAGATCAGGATTTAGGGCATTTGGGGGTGGATTGATGACTTGTCAAAAGTGGTGCCTCATTTCTGACCCTCGGGCAGATGCTGAATACGACCATGAGCACCTGGGACACTGTGGATCTCTCTGCCTTGCACTGCCTGTGGTGGAGCATCTTGAAGGAGGCCTCTCCTCCATTCCCTTTCGCATCGGGGGGACTTCAAAGGCCTTTGCTAAACTTCAAAGGATGCCTTTTGAAGTTGCTAAAAGTGTGCGCCAGCTCAAAAAGACTTCTCTGTCTCTGCAAGGGTGTTCAGGGAGATGTCCCTGGTGGGGGTTGGCTCTTGGTGTTCTTCATGATGGGGACAAAAATGGCTTCATTTCTGCAGAAGTTGCAAATGTTTTTGTCCTACATGCATGCAGCATCCAAGACTTCAGGCCTGACTACTTCCAAGGATGAAAATCAGCCTACCAGTCTATCAGAGCTCTTTTAAGTGACAGAGCCTTATTTCTGCCTCTTTTCCCCCAGTCCTCATGTTTTGCTCACACAGCAAGCCCAGGTGACGGAAGTCTTTCCTGTGGGATAGAAAAAAGTCTTTATGGGGATGAAGGACGGGTGCAGAACTTGGGATTTTTCACCATGATGCCAGGACAAATCCAATGAAAATCAAGTCCCAGGTTCGCTGTATGTATTTGGCATCAGCCCATTCATGTTCCTCCGAGGCATGAGCATTAATTCTTTACCATAAATAACCACTGATATTTTACCTGCTGTTGTGGTAGAAAAGTTCTGGACTCAGGCCCTTCTGAGCTCTTTGTGTAACCCAGATGAGGTCTCTAAATCTCTCGGCAGGATCTGCACTGGCCTGAGAAGTCAAGAAGCACCTTCCACCAAGTTTTCCATGTTGGGAGGTTTCTGCTGTGTTTCGCCCTGAAATGACCCCGTTCTTCCCATCTCTCTCCTTGGGCAATGACCTTAGGCCAGGTTTCCAGGAACTTCCTCTGCAAGATCCCCCATATAAATGTTTTGGACCCATGTTCCTGGCTGAGATGATGGATGCCTGCAGTGAAGGCCCAGAACTGCAGGTGTTGTTGTTGCCTGGGGTTTGGGATGGAATTAAAACCTGGGAAACAGTTCTTGTGGATCTCCTACGTGGCCTCCCCACACGAGACTCAGGTAGCTCCTTGCTGGTGATGTACATCAGAGGTGCATCCCTGAGGTGTGTCGTGGGGATCTGAGGAGTGTCTCTGTTGTAATGTGGATGAGTAGAAAAACCACATGAGTCCAGGTCAGTAGAAAAGGTGGCAAAGCCCCATTTAATGGCTTTTTCCCAAGGTTTTTATATGTTGGTTCACAAAGTGAGCTGGATGACATAAAGTAATTGGTTCTCTGGCCATCCACCCCTCGAGGGGGTTGGCCCAACTCTGGCACGTCCGTTCCCAAGTCTTTTTCTATTTGAAGTCGTAACAATCTGGGAAAAACAAGTGCAGGTGTGGATATTGATAACCACTGGTAACTTTGTTTTAGTTAACTTGCATGGGAAAGACAGAGCTCTCACAAAATGCTGGAGAGCTGAAGAAATTCACTGCTGAAGCTCTATCAACATGAACAGAGGAGCTCTCTGGAGGTGCAGTGCATGTTGGTGGGTATCTCAGATATACATTGGGCATCTGAGGAGCTCCTTGGAGGTGGTGTGTAACCATATATCAGACGTCCATTCAAATCAGCAGCTCAGCACATCGAGGTGTACTTACATGTGTGTGTATCAGACATAGATCAGCAATCCCAGGAGCTCTCTAACAGGTTATATATATCAGGGTAGGTATACTGGATATGTATTGAAATCTGAGGGGCTCTTTGGAGGTGATGTACATCAAGTGACATCTATCAGAGCTCTGAGGAGCTCCCTGAAGATGATGTGTGCCATGTCAGATGTGTCGCGTGTGGAATGGAGATTTGAGGAGCTCCAGCCTGGTGCCATTTATCAGAGCTGTGTGTGTCAGGTGTACATTGGTAAGGAGCTGTCGCTGTTGTAACGTGGATGCGTAGAAAAACCACACGAGTCCAGGTCAGTAGAAAAGGTGGCAAAGCCCCATTTAATGGCTTTTTCCCAAGGTTTTTATATGTTGGTTCACAAAGTGAGCTGGATGACATAAAGTAATTGGTTCTCTGGCCATCCACCCCTCGAGGGGGTTGGCCCAACTCTGGCACATCCGTTCCCAAGTGTTTTTCTATTTGAAGCCGTAACAATCTGGGAAAAACAAGTGCAGGTGTGGCTATTGATAACCACTGGTAACTTTGTTTTAGTTAACTTGCATGGGAAAGACAGAGCTCTCACAAAATGCTGGAGAGCTGAAGAAATTCACTGCTGAAGCTCTGTCAGCATCAACAAGGAGCTGTCAAGGGTTGGTGGGTATCAAGGTGATACATCAGTGGGAGCCTGGAGATCAGAGGAGCTTGGCAGAGGTTGTGTGTATCCAGGGATGTA
>VXAC01004986.1:0-28889 GCA_013399225.1 Rhipidura dahli
GGTAGCCACAGGGAGCAGGAGCTTGGTGATGCTGGTTCTTGTTTTGCTGCAGCCGCAGTGGGAGGTTAGGGAAAGACTGCTTCCAAGTGCAGTTGTCAGTGAGTAGAGACACATGAAAGATTCATGCCGACTGAGTTGTGAGCATTCTACCCAAACCGCAGGTGTACTTTTATCCTGATAACTGTGCTCCTGACATTGCAAGCCACACAACTTCACCACTTTTAAATGCCTGTGTATGTTCTAAGTCTGTTCCTAAGTGTTTCATAACGCTCAGTTAGCCGATGGCTTTGCAGAAAACTTATCAGACTTTATATTCTTCTCCCTTTGTCTTCTTTGGGACCTGTGGAGAGTCTTTAATGGAAGTTGGAGGGGTAAACTTGCCTCTGCCCATGGCCCAGGGTGCGAAACTGCCGTGATTCAGCCATCTCTTGGGGAAACCTTGGCAGATCATCAGGGTCATGAAGTTTGTTATTTGAATCTATATCGAGAGCTGCTCCTCATCCTGACAGACGGTGAGCCTCTTCCCTGTTCATGTTCTTGTGGGGAGTGGCATCCTTTGTGTCTTGCCTACCTCCGAGTCAATCTCACAGGTAGAGATGGCAGGGAAAGGAGGGAGCTGCTTCGCTGTTGCTCCTGGTTGCCCAAGGTGGCCTGCTACCCTCAGCACAGCTTCTCTTTAGTCTTGGATGAACCCCAGCTGTCTGCAATGGGACACCCTGAGATTGCAGGGCTGCTGCCACCCTCCAATGCAGAGCTGGGGGGCAGCAAGAGAGCTCCTGCCTCCATCTATGAAAATGTGGGTGAGATTTTTTCTTTTTTTTAATTTTTAAAATTTTTTGGTGGTTTCTACTTCCTCTTGCCCAAGATTTCTTAGCCAGCACTCAGGGAGAATTTGCCTTAAACGGGAAGTGTAACCAGATCCATTGCAAATTAGCAGTTAAACTGACAGAAGGACGTTGGAGTTTTTAGTTGTTGAGTTTTAAAGTTGGCCAAGTCATGCTGTGGATATAAAAGGATTCTTCTTCACACTCTGGCATGCTGGGTGTGGAGGCTACTGTGGTGTGTCCACACAACATGGCTGAACGTGGCATAATCTGGTTTGAAATAAACTTAGTGACTTTCTTCTCCTCTGTGTGAATTAATATTGGGGGTTTATGAGAACAGAGAGCAAAATGCATCATGTCCTCATTTTTCCTACAGCTGACACATAGAGATGCTGTTGTTTAGGAGAAGGCCACTCACCAATCCGTCCCCAGCCATGTGGAAAATGTTAGCGGTGCTGTATCTTGGATACAGTACCTCTATTTTCCAAAGAGATGAACACTGTTAAGTGTATCTTTCTGCAGGAGCTGAGCCTCTGTTTAGGATTCTGCGATCTCTTTTTCTGATCTTTTCTTTCCTGCTGAGTGCTGACTGAGGCATTTCTGGGGTAGGTGCAAGGGTTGTTCTCTCACTAATGATTCATGTGCCCCTCGCATGTTGCACTGCAAAATGACATGTAACAGCATGTACCCAGTATTTACGTTGCATTGGCTTGGCTCTCCAAACACATCCTTTTGCTTTCATCTCGGAAGTTGTGCCGCTCCAAAAGATTGGTGCTGCCGTTGGCAGAAGTTATTTGAACATTAATTTTTGGAGTATTTGAGGCTACCAGTGAAGTTCCCAGTGCTTAGCTGTATCATGGTTTCTGATGGCACGTGATGCTGCTGGATCTGTGGTGCTCTGCCAAGGGACGCTAGTGCTTAGTACGTGGGATTGTTGGGCACTTGGCTCTGAGTTCTCATGCTGCACAGTAGGTCCTCTGCTATTCCTACCCTGTCAAAAAGGGCTGATGAACCAAAATGTGAGAACTCTAGGTATCAGGCTCCGTGCAAATAAAACCCCTCCTAAATTCAGATCTCAGTGTAAGTCAGCAGTGAGCAGCCGAGAGGACACAGGTGGGGGTTGCAGAGCTCTGGCTGGGGTTCAGCCCTGAGCTGCTGCTCAGCTCTGTGCCAGGGATCCCCCTTGACCACAGATTGCCCAATATGCTCCTAATAGAGTTGTGGCTTTTCTGGAGTGGATAGGACATGTGAAGGGAGACCACTGATTTAATTCCTGGAGACCACTAGAGACCATTAGCTGGTAATGGCTTTCAAAATGTCCTGGGGTGGTGGTGGTGGTGGTGGAGCACATCTCCCTCACCTTTGTGTGTAACACTTTCGAGTTTATAACGTTTTTCTAAATGAGTCAGTCGCGTGTGCTAGGCTTTGGGTGGCCCACTTGAAACGATCTTAGAAGGGTTTGCTTTTCAGAAAGAGCTAGGTGTTATCCTTAGAAATCTGGGCTCTTTTACAGGGTAGTATTGCACCTTTAGTCTGTGTGTTTAATATACGACGTGTGCCGGTTGGTCCATTTGCCTCCTCCAGGATTGCAATTCTGCATTGCTGCAGAGGCATTAGAAAAATACACAACTGGAAATATGGTATACATATGTAGCCGAAGTACACTCCTTAGCTGTGCTAGATCAGGAGCTAAAATGAGGAATAAAGGTTGATTCTGGAAAGCACCATTCAACTTTTCTTACTCTTTGTGTTTTTACATCCAGATCATTCAGAGATACATACAGTCCTTATGGAATTACAGAGTTCATAGTAAGGAATCAGTTCCAGCAATATAATCTAGGAAAAAGAGACACTTTTCTTCTTAACCTGTTATTTGTCTAGTCCAAGTTTCTGTTCTAGAAAACTTCTTTATCCTAGGAGAAACAAAATCACTTCAGAGCCTCCCTTTGTCCACAGAATTTGTGTCCAGAGTGATCCAGACAGTAAAACTCCATGAAGATCTATATGTTATTTGAGAAGTACTATTAAAAATTAATCCAATTTTTTATTCTTCTGGTGTAAATAAATGACAAAAAAACCAGCTTGAAACCAAAATGGCCATTTTCTGAGTTTTATGCAGAATAAAAGGCTGTTTATCCTTTCTGCTTTACTTTAAGCCATGGTTTTACTATTCAAGAAACAAATTCTAATCAGCCGCTGTATCAGACAAATGGGAGCTTTAGTGAGAGGTTCGTATGTTGGGAGGGAGCACTAAGATTCTCATTATAGTGCATGTCTGAATAATTAGTAGGATCACTTTGCACTTTTTTTTGGCAAAAAGAAGAAACTCTCCTTTCAGTGCAGCGACAGACTGACAGGAGCATCGAGCAGTGCAGTCATTAGTGTGTGTCTGCCATCAATGTCATGTTACGGTGTCAAATTAGTTAGTGCCCCCTCCGGAGCCAAGCTGGACCTGCAAATTATCCTCCTACATCCCAGGAAACCGTGTTTGCTAAACCTCAGATCAAATGGGAACAAATGATTAACATGGCTCATAAATTAACTACTTTACAGGCTTATAACTTTTTACAAGTAGATAATAAAGACAGAATTTTTAGGACTGTGTTGTATTTACTTCAAAGCTGTGATGTAGTCTGGTTTTGGGTTTTTTTTTTTCCCTTTGCCTATTTGTCGTAGATAGGTTTGCTTTTCTCTTAGGGGATGAAAAAATTGTATACAGCCAAGGAAATAATGTTTAGAAAATCAAGTGTCCTAAAGGAAGCAAATGTAAATCCACTGAAAACAATATAATTAAGTTTGTTATCTCATTGCCCGATAAGTCGCTGACAATAGTCTTTCTTCTTGTAGTGGCAGTTGTTCGTTAATGAGTTCACCAATTAAGTTTGAAAGATTACAGCCTTTGCCAAGAGGATTTATCTGTTTAAAAGCATTATATTTTTTGTGATACATTCTTACCATATTGTAAGCCTCTTTGTTAAAGAGGTATAAGACTACCTCTTAAACACATTAAATCCTATTACAGGCCCAAAAATAATTTTACAATCTGTTTACACATTAGCATCTACAAAACTGTAACAAATCTGTCCAGAGATGTCTGTTTTGAGAATAGGATGCTAACAGATAGTGCACTCTCTTGAAGCTGGATTGCCCTTGTGAAACGAGTGCTTTTTTGCTGCAGAATAATTGTTTTATAATGATTTATGACTATGCAAATAATATTCTTTTTATATCTCCCCCTTTTTAAATCTCTCCTCAGCTGCGTTTTTTAACTGATGCAGAAATAGTACTGAATTTTTAGTGCTCTTTTACAGCTTTTGAATCTAAAATAAACTGAAAAGAGTAAGTTTTGTACTTTCTATATATTAAAGTCTCATTCCCTCACATGCAAGCTACTGTTACCTTTCTTTTGTACCTTTGAGGGGGTGAGTAAGCCTTGATGTCAGAGATCAAATCAGCATTTTGCAAAGGGCCTAGCATGCAAAAACGTGCAAAATATATCTATTCATAAGAAAATGTCTGAAAATGCCAGAGGTTATGCTCAGTTTATCTGTCAGCAAGTTTAACTTAAAGTAGGTGTAGTCAATTTAGTAAATACTTTACTAATATTGTAACTATAAAGAACCATGAGTGCAGTCTCAGCATCCTGACCCGTGCACGTTTTAATGACTCTGCTAGGGAAACACGCTGTACTGCAGATTAGCAATAACATTTGAAACACAAGTAATTTCTGCAGGAGGGTTTGCTTGTGTACAGTCATAGTGAAAACATGAGAGAAAATCGTGCTCTTTAGTTAATCCTGGGAAAGAAAACTTGTTGTTGTTGTTGCTTATGTATCCAGTGCACTTGGGCACATCCTGCTCCGAGTAATACTCGTGTAGATCTGGGGGCTTTATCGGGGATAATCCTATGGCTTTATTTTTTCTGAAGTTTCAGTGCCTCTTTCCTGGGTCTTCCTTCTCTCCCTCCAGCGTGCTCATTGCAGTTCTTTACATGCAACTGAAGGAAGAGGCAAGAGTGATTTCACACATCAGAGCTGCCCTAAAGCTGGTTCCTCTGAATGCCTTGTTGCCACACGCCTGCAGACCTCCTCCTGGCACAGAGCCCTCTCCCTCCAGCCTGTCCCATTCCCCAGTGATGCCCCAGCCTCCAGAAGCAGCAGTGCTGTAGCAGAGCCCCACAGGCAGGATGGCAACAGCTTGGGGTTTTTTTAAGCCTGATATTTCCCTGTCACTTTGCCTTTCTCTGTGAAGTCAGGCCCTGGGCAATGCATTTCCCCTGGACGGTTTCCCAACCCCTCTTAGGAAACGACAAGGATATTTGCTAATATGATAAACCAGCTGGGAACCACATCCCCAGTTCAATCCTGCCTTAATGATTCTCATCACTTTCTTACATATAAAGTGCCTGCCGTGAGCTGGTAGCTCATAGCTGAGCAGTTAATAAATGTGATATATCCCCAAAGCATTGCACCAGATGCCCAGCAGCAGCTCTAAATCAGCAGGGCTGCCCCAGATCTGCCACTGGTGGGGGGCTCTGGTTCATATCACCTTGAAAAGTTAAAACCTATGAGGTTCTAGAAGCAGAGTTAAAGGTGGGACTTTGTGTTTGACTAGTCACCTTATTGAGGTTTAAATATTACTTCATTGGAAATAAGACCACCCACTGCCTCACACATGCTGTGTATGCTGCTGTCCTACACGAGGCATTTAGGGAAATAATGAAATTATACCTGTGGGATAGTGCTTACTTGATGCCTGGTTAGCAAGATAAAATTACACTCCTGCTTGTGGAAAAAAAAAATTGTAAAGTAAATATACTGTGAGTTGCCTAATTGTTGAGAAAAACATGGGAGGCTTTTTCACATCTTTGGCCATTGTCAAGATCAAAGTCATGGTACTTCTCAAAATACTGAGTGCTTTCCTTTGCCCCCCTCAGCACAGTTGGTACCTGGCGAGAAACACTGCTGGATGCTTCTGTGGATCTGTGATAACTGGGTTGCTCTGGAGCGCAGTGGGGTTGCCTCCATCACATCGTGGCTGTTGAACTGTCCCAAGCAGCCCTCTTTAGTCTGCAATTTCTGAGGAAGCTGCTGCAGTCCCAAATCAGACTTTTTCTTCAGTTCCAGCCCCACTTAACTTCTTGTGTCTTTGCTCCCTTCCTTACCTTCACCCAACCACATAATTGCTTTATATTGCTTTAACACGCCAATCTGTGAAACTGCTCCATTTTCTCAGTTATTGAGCTATTTTCCTTGTTCTTTTGCGATAGAAATCTTAAGAGATTGTGCCTTTTGCACAATAGCAGATTTATGTTTAAGGAGACTGGCAGTCCTTGGAAAATGGGAAGTCTCATGTCTTTATCCTTGGATGATGATACTGAAGAGAGGATTTCTAGTACCAGTAGGCTTGGATGTTGGCATGAGGAAATGATGCCAAAAGCCTATTTGATCTAAATACATGTATTCACAAGTGTGGGGGGAAAAATGCTGATTCTGATATTGAATACTGCAGTCTGCTTTGTGTTCTAACCTAAGTGGAGCAAGCTGGCTTAAATCATCAAATATTTTTGAACTCTGCATGGAGGCGGCTGTTGTCTTACAGAGTGAAGGCAAAGCTGACATGTACTGGCATGCTCGGAGCAGACTTCATAGCACTGAATAAGGATCACATCGTATTTAAATCACAACAGGACAAACCACCCAACCTTGCCTACCCTTGGGAGTGGGGAACACCCCTGGCACTTCCTTTTGGGGTGGGAAAGCTCCCTTCCAGATATGTCCCAGGTACTGATAAGGAACTTGGAAGCTTTAGTTAAACTGAGTTAATCACGGTTGTTTTCATTTTTAGGGAAAATGTTGATGTGTTTGCAGTGACACCCTCTACTATTTTTTCGTTCGTGCTGTTTAAAAAGAAAAATGAAGAAAACAATGTCCTGTTTGCAGTGAACAAGTGCTTGAGGGTACAGCATGGAAAATGAGTTAGAATTTCTGTCTTGGGAAAAACATATGAATTTTGTGCTGAGTTTTTGATACTGAATGATCAGGTTCTGTTTTTATTAAAGCAAAACATATATATTGTACAAGGATAAGTGTTATATTTATAAACACTTCCCTGGCTCTATGGGCTCTTGTTTCCTTTACAAAAAAAGCTGTTCATGCTGCAATAAAAATACATACATTTAATTCTTAAGGAGAGAGTTTATGCATTTTATTCCTGGTTCACAAGGAAAGTTTTGCTTAGCAGAAACCTGCAGTTCCTTTCAAGGCAGCTGCATTAATTTACATAGAAAATACAAACTGGCACAAAGAATAAACTCCTTAAACCTGGAAAAGTCTCTGGTGAGAATCCCTGTTCAGGGATATCTCATTCAGAGATGTTACGGTGTGAGCACTGGGCATTTTCCTGTGCTGTCCTTTTGGTTTTCTTAGACAAGTTCTAACTCTGTTTTTGTGAAGTTTAAGTGCACATGTTGGGACTGTAAAGCCTGCTAGTTATGTAGTGGTCAATTAGAATTATCAAGTCATAGAATGGTTTAAGTTGGAAGCTCAGCTTGTTCCAACCCCTTGCCAGGGGCAGGGACACCTTCCAGGTGATCAGGTTTCCCCAAGCCCCATCCAACATGGGCTTGAATACTTCTAGGAATGGGGCATGATTCATCCACTTGTTTGAAAATAGTATTTCTATGTGAATAGCCATGGGCAGGGTTAAGGGAAGCTCAGCAGTGCTTCAGGTTTGATGGCTCCTGTGCTGCTGCTGGGGTGGGGAGCCCTGTGCAGAGACTCTGTCTCTGCTGCAGTGGCACGGCACATCCAGGTCACAGTCGGGGCTGGCTGGGACCAGCTGCTCTTTCATGGGTGAGGGAAGGGCACATTCTGGGCTGAAGCCTTTCTCCCCACTCTCCAGCTGTGTTTGGATGGGGCAGCAGCAAGGCTGCAGGCGGGCACCAGGGCAGTGCTTAGTGGTATCCCCAGGGAGTGGGCTGGATCCAAGGTGCCCGAGCAGCCCCTGCCCAGCTCCCGATGCTGACAGTTACACATTTTCCAGAAAGCTGGGGCAAACCTTCAGCTGCTGGTGAGCTTATGTGCTGCCTTCACCACTGGCTTTGGTCTGACCACAGGCATGAAGAAAATGGGCGTCGGGCATGAGCAAATGGCTGGAGGTGCCTTGGGTAATCTTGCTGTAACCATGGGCAGGAGCGTGCTGCCCATGATTTGTGAGTTCCTCTCCTTTGAAAGCACTCTGAGTGTGACTGTACCTACATTAACACGGGGAATGGGTTTTCCAAGCCAAAGAGTCAGTGTGACCTTTGATGGGCTCCACAAAATGAGTACAGAGATTATGAAGAAGAAAATCCTGTGCTGAACTGAATGTCTCAACTGAATGATCCTTTAGTGGGCATACAGGACCCAGACAGCCAGCAGGGAGGCAGCCTGCATGAAATGTTTCAGGCTAACTTACTTTGGGTTAACTGGTATGACAGAATGATGAATGCTGAGGTTTTGTGATGCAGCAATTGCACAAATGTTGAAATGTTAATTGTGTGGGCTCAGCTGCCTTGGGCTGGATGTGCCGTCCCTCAGACAGTGGCGGCCCCGGTAGCTGCTGACCCAGGGACTGGAGCTTGGCAAAGGCAGCGTGGCTGCTGGGGAAGAGCTGAAGTGTGTGCTCAAGGCTATCTTGACCCCTGGTAGAAATGGTTTCTAGCTTGCTTTTCTTTTCTTATGGTGCAAATGTAGCCCAGAGCAAACTGTCCTACTTGTTTGTGGGCTCCCTGTCTGCCTTCGTGCATTTTGTGGATGTGAAGAAACAGGGTCAGGTAGTCCCATGTTTTGACCCAAATACCTTGACTTTGCAGACAACTATACTGGGCTGTGCAGTGGTGCTGGGAACAGAGCTCACTTTCTGCAGCTCTG
Source organism: Rhipidura dahli (assembly GCA_013399225.1). Classification (NCBI taxonomy): domain Eukaryota; kingdom Metazoa; phylum Chordata; class Aves; order Passeriformes; family Rhipiduridae; genus Rhipidura; species Rhipidura dahli. The sequence goes on from VXAC01004986.1 coordinate 8,737, forward strand.
CAGTGGAAATTGTGTTCTGAACAGAGGTTAGAGGCCATCTGTGCAGGAGGCAAGTGCAGTTTAATGTCAGCTGTGTGGGATGGCAGGACTTCTCTTCATGCTCTTGACTATTCCGGGCTTTAAAAATCAAGTCCTTTGTAATTTGCCGAAAGAGATGGAAGGGTAGAAGTAGACCTCAGGCCTCCTGTTTCTCTGAGTTTACTTCAACCACAATATAGTGTTTGCCACCAATTTCACACATATGAATGTATGAGCTTGAACGCACACAAAATCAGAGATACAAACTCAGATGCTGTCTTGAGGCACCTTTGGTCCTTTCTTCTGTTGTTTCCTCCATTTGGGGCCTTAGGGGAGGTATGATGAGATCTGATTAGCAGTAAGTCTGTTAATTATAACTCCTAAATTAGAGCATCAGTGCAGAAACATCACTTTCTGATTTGGATTAAAAAGCCCTTCATCTCAACAAAGCACAGCCAGTTGCAGATGATAGCAGAGTGCACTGAGATGCATCAGATCAAAGTGATGCACTTTGTGTGATGCCAAAATGTCTAATGAATTACTTAGACTGAGATTTATTACCCCCTACTTACTGATGCTCTTGAAAGGTACTGTCCAAAGTTATGAGTTCATGTTTAAGCTCACCTGTTGGTTTATCTTTCTGTTCCACCAAGAAGCTCCCCTGTGAGGTGTCTGACTTAAACTTAGTGCAGCCTGGTGTGGTCCTTCCTTAAAATCTGGACTTGGTAGAAGTTTATTCTTGGGGTGGGACTGAACATGGGGACTTTGATCCAGAGGGCCTGTAGTTCCCTGGCTGTGTCCAGAGCTGCTGGCCCCATGTATGTTTGCACAGAAAGGTAACAGATAATGTCTCACTCTCACCTTACACTCTCCTCCCCCTGCTTTGCCCTTCTTCAGCCACCCTCCTTCTCAGCTTCCCACATCAAGGACCTCTCCCAAAATACCTCTGATTCATTTTTGTTTGTCCAAAGGTCTCCATGTGTCCTCGGGATAATGAGAAGGCACTGAGGATCATTACACAGAGCTTGCTGAACAGCTTCTGACTCTTTCTATGCTTTAGAAAAGAGGTTTTGGGGACTGCAGGCCATAATATGAACTAAGCTGTGGGTAGGATGACTTTTTGCTGCTTTTGTTGCTCCTGTGCCAGGGTTATATTATGCATGAACAAATCCAGGCTTCTGGAAAATGTTTAGGCTGTAGATTTAAGGGCAGGAGATGTTAAGAGAATCCACCTGGCTTGACATGGAGCCATAAAAAATAGGAGGGCCCTGTGAGAACTGAGTTACCGGAACTTCCCGTTTCCAACTTCCTTTATACCAGGATTCAACAGCCAGTGGTGTGGCCATGTACATAACATAAGTTGTCTTTAGTTGCAATTTGTCTGAAAATAGGGTAAGACAAAGCACCTATGTCTGTTGGGGTGGAAGTTTGACACAAGTAGATGAAATGGCCTGGCTGTGTACAAAGATACAGGAACAACTATTTTTGCCTTCAGGACTTGTTGGGCAGAAAATAACTCGGTCCTACCAAAGCTGGGACATCTGGTACATGAAAGTGTTTTGTAATGAATTGGAAATGGCATTACTGCAATATATATAATAACATGGAGATGGTGCAGTATGGTGTGGGGAACTTGTGTAGAAGATAGAAAATGTCATGGTTTTCACATACATTGTGGAAAAGAGAAAATAACTTCAAGTGTAAAGGATATGGAAATTCAGTGAATAAACATCAGTGCATTCGAGGATTTTTCATGCAACAAGCTAGATTTATCTTTCACAGAAAAAATGTATAAACATCAATGACTGCAGTTAGATGAGAAATTCTGGGCGTGCAAAAAAACCTACTTTTCAATAGATCTCAATTTCCTTAAATTTAAACAATCAAACATTAGAAGTTCTAAGATCTGAGTCATTTCTCATTTGTATCAGTTTCATCCAGGACACCTCCTGAGATTTGAAAAAAGCTGTGCTGTTTAACACCTGAGTAAGCGAAAACCAGCTTCATTTTTCTGTTTGAGCTCAACAACATTTCAACAGCTTGTTTCTTAACAGGCAAAATGGGCTAGAACTGTGAAAACACTCAGTTCACTTTGGGCAATAATTCACCAGGGCTGGGCAATTTGTAAACACATTGAGAAACTGTTCCTTCCAGGTTTAACCAGGGGCTGGTTGGGAGCAGGAAAGAAATCCAGCATTATTTGAAAAGCTGGGATTTCTGTTCTTGTATTGTTTTGAACCAGAAAAAGTCTCATGAAATGCAGTTGCAGCTGTCACTTCCACCTAGGTAACGAATAACTCGACAGAGAACATTATCTCCTTGTTTAGAAGCAGACGTGGTGCCCTTACCTATTCCATTGCATGGGAGAAGACATAGGAACCTGGAAGTGCAAGACCACCTTCATGGAATATCACATATTCCAGTATTTTTGTTAGCTCATGTGTTCACAAACTATATCCACATGGTGTAATACCCCAGAGACATGTAGTATAACATGATGCAGTTTACTTCTAAGTCAGGCCTCTGTTGTATGGCCTAAAAGCTTTGTAAGAGTTCAGCACCAATATCAAGAAAAACTAATGTAAGTGGTCCATTAATGAATAGGTCCTTGAGTGTCAGGAAGCAGACGTTGTTGGAAACTTGTGTAATATTACTGTTGGGTTTTATTAATTAAATATAGCTATTAATATGACCTTGGATTTAAACACAATGACCTCTTTTGTGAGTATGATTAGCAGATGTTTACCATAATTCTTCACTCTCTGAAAAATGCTTGTTGCACCCAATAAAAACAACCATATTTACTTTGCTAAATCAAATATTTGAAACTTGGGTTTTACTTTATATATCGTGGCTCCAGTGTCTTAGACTTTCCAAGTTTAAGAATTGAGAGCCCTTGGAGTAACATATGTGGTAGCTCTGGGAGTACAATGACCTATTGTGTCAGGGAGTGCTTTCCCCCTTCTCTTTGGCATTGTATCTACTACAGTGGAACCAGTGTGCTTCTCCAGCCTCTGAATTTTATTTTTACAGAAGGGTGAGGAGAGCATTTTTGAATCCACAAGGTTTTCTGTATTTTATCCATTACTTGTGGGCAACTTCCTTTCCAGAAGAACTGCAGGAATGGAAGCAGGAAGCACAATTCCAGTTCTTAAAATAAAGCTGGAAGTTATTTTCCTTTTCAATAGCATCTCACCTAATTTTAGACTTTAAAAAGTCTGAAGTTTACTAATAATTTTCCTCTTCTCCTACAAAATCCAGAATTTAGAGGTGACAAATCTCATTAACGTTCCCCCAAATGCCACCTGCTGCCCTCAAACTATTTTCTGTGTATATTGAGCGTTGGTTCGTAACTGCTGGGGTCAGTTTTAGTAGCAGGTCTGCTGCCTGCTTGTCTGCAGTGCTGAAAGGAAATAGCAAGGGAACAAAACTATGCTTTTCTTGGGAAACCACTCCCTTTGGAATGGAGAGATATGGCTTGCCACTTTTATTTTGTTTCCCCCTCCAAAGTAAGCAACAACACTGCAAGGATCAGGGCCAGCAAGAAAAGAATATTATTTAAAAGGCGTCATTTATCTAGCCCAGTGTATTTCAGGAAAAGGAGTCTCCCGCTTCATATTTTAAGGAGCGCAATAAAAATAGCAATTGGTTTAAGAAAGGGTCTGACAGACCGGAGAAAGTGACAGCGGCAGCGCAGGGAAATAGTGCTCCATTTATCTGAGCACGCGAGCACATTGATAACGCTGCTCTCTGCAGTAGGTGCTATCAAATCCCAGACAATTTGTATCCCCGGCGTGGCAGGTTACTTACACGGGAACAAGTCTCCCTGACGTTATTGCAGATCATCATTAACTAGCTGCTGCTGTTTGTTTGCTGTTACCTGCTGCACGGTGTCTCCGAGCTGTGTCGGATCATTTGTACACCTCGCCTACTTTAGGGACCTGCCGCTTCCGAAAACACACCCGCCCTGGCATCTCTTCCCTTGCTTCCTTTTCCACGGGGGAAAAAATTACTGGGTGCAGCTTCCGTCTTGCTTTAACCTAAGCAAAGGTTGTGTAACGAACATTTAACAGGCTGTGAGAAGCAGCTACCGTGGGCATAGACAAAAGGAGGGGCAGAAGTAATAAGGAAGAAGGATGGGCTCCTCTTCTCCATCCTCAGATCTGCTGTTGACAGGGGTGTGGGTGTGTAAGGATCCAGATAAGACTTAACGGCTCTAGGTGGGATATCCTGCTTTCTGAAGATCTTTAATCAGTTGGACTGGCATCCTATAAGCACATTTCTTGATTATCTTTCTTGGCATGTTTCGGTTTCCTTTTCCTTTGTTCAGTAATATTTGTGATTATTGTCTTTATTAAAATGCTAGCTCCTTTGCAGCTTGCAACCTGAAGGCTTTTTTTTTTTTTTTTTTTTTTTTTCTTTTTGTTAGTTTTTAAAGTTTTATTTGGTGATTTTTCCAGCGTGATTAGTTTTCTTTCAGTAGTACTTACTCCTTTACTGAAAATGCAGGGGTAGAGCGTCACTTTACAAGTCTTTGGAAGCCAATTGCAAAATCTCCATTGAAGCCAGTGCATCTCTTGATTTGTAGTTGACAGTTTGCCCCATTATATCTATCCTAAATAGTTACAGGTTAGGTCACTCAGGAGGGAAGGCTATAATTTTGTCTGAAAGCACAGTTTGGTGAAACTATGATATCAGCACAACTGTTATAAAACATGAAGTGCTTTGTCTTCTCCCTTATAAAAATGTGTAATTTCTACCCATTATCAGTATTATTACAAGAGTCCTTGCAGCAAACTTGTCTTTTGATAGGCAGAAACTTGTCTCTTATAGGAATGAGTACAGTGAAGTGTTGCTTCTTTTTTAAAGGAGAATAAATAACACGAGTGAAGTTTACTAGAACACAATAAAGCTGTTTCCAGGAAAGCTGCTGCAGAGTCAGGTAGGACATGCTGAAGATTTATACTTGGGGTGAACATGTGCAAGTACCATAATGATGCTGTAGAGAACATTGGAGTAAAATATTTGATCAACAGATATGCCTAAAGAAAATACATGGTTTGGATTTCTGACTGGCTTTCAGGTTACAGGACAGCTGAATGAAAATTCCTTTAAATATGTGCATGAAAACATTATTGTGGGTGAGGGGGAGATCAGGTCTAGCATGGTTACCTCTTTCCTAGACAGAACAGCCCTTGACTGACCACCAATCCCCTCGACTGTGGACTCAGGGATGAGCTCCAGGAGAAGGAGAAAGCTGCACAATGAAAGGCTGGTCTCAACATCATACAACTCACTGTGCAGCTGCTACCATGAAAAGGGTTTTAAAACCAAATTGTTGCTTATCCTGGCTAGGTGTGCAATTGTTTTGAACTAATTCAATCAAGAATCAGGAGATTTATAGTGAAATAAAGAAAAAAAAAGGAAAAAGATCAATAAAAAGGGTGGAGTAGCAGCTGTGATTAAGGAAAAAGATTACTGTTGATTTATTGATTCGGTCTTCAGCTTACCAGTCAATCAGGGCTTTTTTTTGGTTAGTGTTATTAATATTTATACTTTAGTGTCATGTGCTAATTAGACTAGATTGTAATTAAGTCTCCAGGTCTGAAAATATTAGGCCCCACGTATCACGAAGTGTTAGCATTGCATGTTACTGAAAAGAGAAACTTAAGGCTGGAAAGCTGGTGCTGAGCACAGAAAAAGGCCAGTTCTCTCTGCAGTGCAAGAAGCAGTTTTTGTGGTCACCCTTTCCGGGAATGCCAGAGAAAGATGATTGCAGAAAGCTGTTGTGCCAGGCTTTTGAGTTTTGAGGGAAGTCACTCTGGCCAAGCCCATCTTCCCCTGCATGGAGTGAGAAACGTTCCTCAGGCTCATGTTGTAGGTCTCCTTTTCTCCGCAGAACTCAGTTTTGGGGCACTTCTGTCTTCACACGATGCTGCCTGTTTGCTGGGTGTGGGTTAGCACAGCCCCTTGGCCCAGGGTCTCACTACAGTGGGCACAGATTATAGGAGCTCCCAAGGCCTTCGCTTTGGTTTGAGCTGAGAACAGGATAGCTGAAGACTTATTTTCTTTTTTCCTATGTAGAGGGAAACATGAGAACTCCTTGTTGTGAAGCGGTGGAACTGAGTCACCGAGGGTTTAGTCAAAGAAGAAACACATCAGTGCAAACCAGAATAAAAAAACGTGCTTTCTTCATTACTCATTATACCACAATGGGAATCAAAATCACTCAGAAATTGTTGTAACAGCTATATGTTGCTTAGATAAAATAGTCTGGAAAGGAGAGATTTTGTGGGAATCACTTCTGATTTATGCAATACAATATGTGAAGCCAACTTGCTGTGATTTTTTCCAGTTATGTGCAATTATGTGAGATTTAATCAAAGAACTTTGAATTACTTGCATTGCTCCATAGAGCTTGCACAGTACCTCTGGGTGTCACTGAATGAGTTGTGGCCATTTAAGTGTATTGCTCTTGCAAACAACACAGTGGGAAAATTAATTTAAAATTTCCTTTTATATCTGGATGCTTAATTTTTAGAGCTGCACTATGTTCTGTGTTGGTTTTCTGTATTTGAAGCATAAATCCCATTTGTAAGACAAACTGTAAGCAATTCTATTTTGCCCTTACAGAATAAAGAGATTTACTGTATAATTTACTGGGAATGGAGGCTGAGTTTAACCTATTGTGTCAAATCCAGTCCTTAACCTCCCTTTCCTGCTTCCATATGGAGAGCCATTGTGTGGAGATTTTGTCTCATGTAGAATAACAGACCCCAGCAGATATTCCCCTCTTAAAAATGTGCTGTGCCCCTCAGCCCAGGAGTCAGAGCCACGTCTCCCTTATGGTCCACAAGTGATGGAGTCATCAAACCTGGGCTGGTTGGGATGATGGGGTTGTCAGCTCTAGAGAGCAGATGAACTTTTGAAGTTAGTGGGAGCACATGGGACTATTTGGGTAACGAGTTCTTCATGAACCCACACTCTGCCAGCCTCTGAAGAGGCCTTTCATGCAGAGTGTGTTTGCTCTGTGCAGTCACTCACAGGTGCACTTCACTATCATTAGAGGGAGGGATTTATTAATTTCTCCCATTTAAGAAGGTTTAATTAGTTCCTGTAATATTTCATATATTACCTACAGAAAAGATACAAAATGGCTCCTGAGGAAAACGGAGCCAGCTCGAAGGGAAAAGGCCTTATCCAAGCCCTGACCTTGGGAAGCCTTTGTAAAAGCAAAAATGTAACAGAAAAGTCTTGTCAGTTCTCAGCACCTACTTGATTTATTATTTTTTATAGAGCAGCTGCCTCACAGCAGCTGGAGTGGTATATGAATTTTCTTGGTGTGAACCCACGTGTAGGGCAACAAATATCACATGAAAAGATGTTGGCCAGTTCTTTCTGCAAAAGGCAAAACTGTGTTGTTGTGCTGGGGCCAGCACTGGCAACCTCTTCACTGCTGCTTGGTGCCGTGGTCTAAGCTCTCTTGGCAGGCAGAGCACTGGGGGCTTAGAAGCTTCACAGCCTCCGAGCAGTTAAATAATAGAAATACATTTTGTATTATTTCTCAGAAAGACCCTAACTTTGTTCATCAGCAATTCCACACATTTGGACTTCGGTTAATCTTGTGAGAGAAATGCACTCTTTTTAGTAAATCTATGTCTTATAAAATACAATAATTGCTATTTAGCCATACAAAATAAATAGCTACATAAAAATGAGGTTCTCCCCTAGGAAAAGAAATAGAGCCTATAAAATTTATTATTTTTGTTGATCTTTGCCTGCTCTTTTGCAGCTGCTGGAAAGGTGGCTTTGCATTTGCAAAGCTTGGTGCACGAATAAAGGAGTAAATAAAAGGGTTTGCTGACGCAAGCGTCGCGAGGAACGCGCAGCACGTGAGTGGAAAACCACTCCAATGGGCAAACAAAGCGATGTGCTGCCTTGAGTATCCCGGGCAGACCTGGGAGGAGTGGAAAGCAGTAGTGATTTTTTGTCTTTTTTTAGTGTGAATGTTTTTAAAACACTGCTGACTATCAGTGTCAACAGAGAAGTACAGAGGAAGAAAAGCAGAAATAAAAGCATGACTGGAAAGGTGCATCAGAATACAGTAATTACAGAAGCTTTATTTTTGCTGCCTTTGATGCCAGCATAAGTACATGAAAACTCATGCACTGCAGAGGACAGGTTTGTGGTTGAAATACGCTTGATAGATTTTGACAAATTAAACAGTTGTAAAGATGTTTGGAAGTTTTCCAGATCTTTACTGTTATTTATGTCACTGAACTAAAAAATCAGTGGTTAATTTGCAGTTCTTATAATTTTTATGATACTTATGTTGTTGTAAATTTAGCAGTGTGCGGCATCAACTCAGCGGGATACATTTTATGTTGTCAGCTACCTTTTGATATCATAATAGATTTCAGTTGCCAGATCTTCAGGGAGAGAGAGAAGAAAATGTATGACTGCGCTGTGTGAGCACTTGGATCAGACCCAGGTAGGAGAGGAGTCGGTGCGGGGTGGTCCCCGAAGCCAGGCCTGGTCCTTGGGGGACAGCAGCGATGCTCCGGAGTCCTCTGCCAGTGGTGATAAATGTGTTTTAAATGGTAAGGATGGATAAGATGCTGATAGGATTGGGCCCTGCAGTATTGTTGGTGGGTCTTTGAAGTCTGAGTGGCTGCTTACAGCTGGTAATGGCAGCAGTGCAGAGCTCCTCAGGTCTTGTCCCACCACAAGGACCTTCTCCAGACCCTGCATCCCAGCAGTGCATGGTGTGGGCTGTGCTAACAGGTATCAGGTTGAGATCTGGTCTTCCAGCAGCTGTCAGACTCATGTGTGTCTGTGTGTAACCTGGCTTTGGGGAATTCTCCACCCCCAGTTTACTTCTCCTGGTGACATTCTCCATACACAGTGGTCCACAGTGTGTTTCCTGGGTAAATACAAGCTAAAGAGAGAGCAAGTGAATCTCCAACATGATTCAGTTGGATGTGGGAGTAGCTTCTGTCCTGCGGGATGGCATTGATCAAAAAGGAAAAGTCCTAACTTGTGATTTATAGAGTGCCTCTGATACCTGAATTCACACATTTTTAAAATAGATACTTGTCGCACTATTTTTCTTACTGTGAAGATTCTCTATTCTCTGTATTTATAGACTTTTCTTCTGTTGTCTGCTATCCTGGAAGATGGACTGAGATCTTAAATCTAGGTGACCTAAAGAAGAGATGTAGTTGTTTCCCTCTTGGGAGGCTTTTTTTTAGTGGGTTAAAAATATTGGTTTTAATCTGAGGAGTGAGACCTGCCTCAGGAATATGTCACACATGAAATGGACTTCTTATAAAGCCTAGCCATGCCCTTCCCATCTTCTGCTTCTTTCAACATTTGCCCTTTGCCTTCTAAGCCTGAAAATGGAAGAATTTATTAACGGTTGTTTCCTCAGTGTTTGTGGCATTAGCCACGTTTCTCAAGGGCGTTTCATGTGCTCTTTCCACTCTAACGGGATTGTCCATTGAGTTCAGCTCTGGCACGTTGGGGATCCATTTGCACAGATAGCTGATTAAGCTGAACCTTCCTCATCCGTAGGTAATCCCAAAATACGCAAATTGTTAGCGTGAGATTGGTTTTCAAACATTTTTAGGTTTATAATTAAGTGCTTTGTAGTTGTCCTCCACCTCCCTCCTCATTGGAGTCTTTAGCTGTGCTGACTCCAGCTCTCCCATCCCCTTTTTCTTTCTTGATTATCTACTTCTTTTCTTTTCCCCTGGAGGTGGTTTTATGCCTGGCTCTTTCGCTGGGTACTGCTTCAAAGCTGCATGGCTTGGAGCAGATTTTTGGGCGCAAAGAAGTTTTGCAAAAAGAGCATTCTGCCACTGCTTGGGGTTTTGCTGGGTATTGCTTCCCAAGATGACAATGGCCAGTCCTGGAGTGAGTACAGCCACTGCTCTGAGGGGAAGACACTTATTTACTCTTGATTTGAGGAGAGACTGGAGATGGGACAGCTGAGAGGGGTTTGGAAATTGCCAGCCAAGAAGGAGGTGAGGTGTTGGTGTGAGCAGCGAGGAGCTGATGTTTCCCTGGGCTCCTGCACTGGTGCTCTTCAGGTGGAAGATGCTGCTCTTCTTTGTTGGAAGAACAAGATCCAGTTTCCCTTTTGCCTTGCAGCAGCAGACTCGTATGTTAGTCTGCATTCGCTGGCTAGACTTATTCTGGCTAATGTTTGCCAGATTCTTCTATTACATATTAAAATAAGATCGTATGAGTGGGTTTTCTTTTTGTGCGTGTTTCAAAAAACTAGGCCAGCCCTAACAAGCACATTTTTGTGTTTTTGTTATTTTTTTGCATTTTGTCATTTTACATATTGAAAAATGGAATGCAAAGAGAAAAAAAAAGGAAAAGCTTGCTAACATCAAAAAGAAATAAAGCTTTGCATTATTCTGCATAAGTGTTAAAATCTGACTGATAGTTTGTATATACAGACTTCGTTCTTTATGGTGTTTCCTTTCCCCACCCAAAGATCACAGATGCTATGATAAAAATTAATGCTCTTTTAGTAAATGCTTTTCTTTTCTGAATTTGGCCTAAAGAGGGTCATGCCGTGCTTTTGTTACTAATAAATGTGGCAGAATTTAGGTAAAAATAACAGACAGGTGTTAATTTGTTGGGGCAGGATCTTCTAAAACAAAATGCAGAGCATTTCTACCTCCTTAAATCCAGCTATTTTAATATCATAAAGTTTTTATTTTAGCCATCAGGAGAGTAGCCCTGTTTGAAGAATTCAGCTTTAAAAAATGTCTTTGTAAATTGAGATTTTAGGACTACCTATTTGGAGGATGTTCCGTATGATAAATGACCCTTATAAGACAAAAAAAAAAAAAGTAATTTTGCATGTCTGCTCCCTAGGATGTGTGATAATAATAAATGAACATTTTATATATCATTATATATATGTCACGGCAGAACAAAAATCAGAAGATATATTATTCATTATTCCTGTTACTTTATATTTAAAAGGCAAAGATTTTTGCTTCTTTGCCAAAACAACGGCTACAGAATGTATTTGTAATAATCCCTGCAAATATGAAGGGGAGAAAGATCTTCCAGGTCGTTAGCACTGAAGAAAACAGGGATGCCTTTAATTGTATTCATTTGAACATTAATACATTAATGCTGAGATTTAAGTACTGTTACTATTAAAAATTAAACTGGAAGGGCAGTGTGCAGATCATATGCTTTAGTGTAAGTTGTCAGGTGCAGTGTTTGCATATTTAGCCTGCCATTCCAACACTAAAATGGATGTTTGAGGTCCTTTTTACACCACCCCGCCCCTGTTTAATTTCTGGCAGTAGCATTTCTTTTCATGGATGCAATTGCACCACCTGAGCGAAAGTTGCAGCGTTTAAAATCAGAGGAGGGTAAGGAGTCACTTGTTTGCTGTCCTGAAGTCCTCTTGTTCTTCTGCCTGTCCTCCCCCCGCCGTGTCCACAGCTATTTTGCAATATGCAACCCCCTCTGAGCACTGCCTGCGGAACTGGAGTAGCTCTGGCATGTAGATTTCCCAGTGGGAGAACTTGTGTGGATGGTAATTTTAATGAGACCTGATTTAAGCAGTAGAATAGATCCATAAAACTAATACAAGCAGACTTTCAAGAGCTCTACTATTTGTCAGGGCAGTGAATTTTAGAGGGGCATCCATTGGCTTGGTAAAGAATATTATAATCTCGAAAACTTAGCCTGTATTAATTCAGATTGTTTCTATGCAAAGTACTATCGAGAGTGTCTCGAATCCAGGGCAGGCCAAATATAGACTTATTTATTTTTGAGTCTCAACTTTCGTCCAAAAATCATGCTGGAACCACAGGACCTGAAAGCTGTGCTCTATATGAATGAATGCAAAGTCTGTACGAGTGCACACAGCTGTGCCTCCAAGCTGTGACAAACCCTTAGCTTTGCTTTTTTTCCCCTTCGTTTAAAGCCACCGCTTGGTCCATATGTATTTCAACCTCTCCCAAGTTGTCACACCTAGTTATATATGGCAATAGCATGGGTTTCTTTGGATACTCAGGGTTTTTCTGCAAATACAGGCGTTACACCCATCCCAGAGTCTGAATCCTGCTTCACCTAATACACTTGGTCCATGGCTTTTATTTTTCATCCCAGTGCACTGGAGCATCTCTTGCTGTTGTTGGAAATTGTATAGTTCTGCTTGGCCTTACTAAACTGTTTTCTTTCCCTGCTCTCCTCTCCAGCCTCCTCCCTCTGTCCTGTTTGTTGTGGGTTTTTTCCCAACCAGCTTTTTTCACCTCAGCTGTCTCAGGTGGCAGTGAGAAAGAGAGCAGGTGTAGGAAACTCAGGGCAGGAGCTCGAGATGGGAATGGGGAGAGGGAGCTGGAACACTAATAAACAGCAGAGAACAAGGGGCAGAAGAGCAGCACAGGGTGAAATAGAGGGAAAAGCAAGGAGTAAAGAATGGAGGCAGAGGGCAAGAAGAGAGGGAGTCCAGAGAGTCCGTGTGAAGGTGGAGCAGAGGGGACACATTTTGCCATGGTGGGGACACCAGCTCTGCAACCCCTTCCTGGGCTTGGGCATTGCACTGACTGCAGGGACAAGGGCAGAAAGGAGGTGGCTTCTGCCAGAGCTGGTGATAGTGGGGACATGCATTTAAATAAGGAAAAAGTTTATTTGCTTTTTCTCGCAGGAGATGCTAAGTGATTTTTGCAGTTTGAGTGGAGTGGCATTATTGTACTTAGCTCTGCATTTATTAAATAAATTTGTTCTCCAACTCAAGTGTTAAGTGTGTATTATGAAACCTCGGAGCCAATCTTAGTGGTTGCAGTGTGCAAATATTTTTAAAATTATGTAATTAAACAGGGCTTGGGCTGCAATGTCCACTGAAGTGATTTATTAATTGAATGGTTTGATTAAATTTAATGTTATTTTAGTTTATACAGAAAGGGTTGGTATCTGTTTCACAGACAGGGACATCTTGTGGGGCTGTCAGTGATGGTTCAGAGGTCCTTAGGAGGAATCTTTAGCACCCAATTAAATATTAACCAAGAAGATGTGACTCGTTCTCTGTCTGTCCCTGAAACTGTGTTTTGACATCTAAGGCTGGTGATAAAAATTTGCTCGGCAGAATCACTTGCAATGCACTCTATTTATCACTAGATTATTTCCAAATTAATCATGCTAAAAATCTTTCCATTGTAATTGTGCTGGGGCTCAGTGCCGCACGATGTGTGTAAATAAAAAATGCCCTTTTAATTTCACGTTAACTGTGTCTTGCTGCTGTTGCAGCCAAACTGTATCTGTTTCGGTGGAATGTCATTTTAAAGGTATTGTGGTTACTGAGCGGCAGCTGTGATTGAAAAGTATGTAAACTAATCTTTAGTTGCTCATGTCATTTTTATATTCTTATGTCAGAACACAAGAAAGCTGCTTTAAATTTGTCTTTCACTGTGTATTAATTTTCAAGTCTAATTTTTCTTGGGTTAGAGCATATACTGCGTTCTCTTCTACACATTAGCATTTGGTGCCAAAGTAAATGGCTACTTGTGAAAAAGTACAAAATTAGTTCCTGCTTGATTACTCTAAAATACATATTTATTTTCATAGGGAGAGTTTTATTGCCAGTGCATAAAGGACAATTGTCCTTTACGGTATCGGTGACTTAAAAGACAAAGTAATCAAGCACCATATATTTATTACTATGAAGAGCAGAGCTGTGCATTGCTTTCCCAAAACCAAGAAGGAAGGTACAAGGGGTTTTGGTTTTTTGTGGGGATTTTTTTTTCTTCTAGGCTTGCACTATGTGTTGTTCTGCTCTTTAAATGCAGACCATTCGAAATGAAATCCTCAGCTAGTGTGTCTGCATAAGAACTTCTTTGTCTCTTGATGCCCAACCACTGAAAATTAAATGTGTTTGCGGATAAGTATTTATTCATACCATACCTCACACCTGATCTTGTGTCAGTATGACATCATCTTTGCCACAAAGACTTCTGGTGGTTTAAAAATGTTCCGTTGTGAAATAAGTGAGAGAGGTAGAAAAGGGGCAAGGAAGGCAACAAAAATAAACTGCTAGTGGGATTTGATGTTTTGCCAATTAAAAACAAAATATAAAAAATCATGTTCTGAGGTCCACATGCTGCCTTTGATCCGTACACAGGACTTCCATTTGTGCCGGTGGCTGTTCAGCCTGTGGAGGGAAGGCTATACATGACTTAATTTGTATGTTGTGGGAAGTACATTTTCCTAGCATGTGGTCTAGCTTACTTGAAGAATCTGAAATGCGTTATAAATGTAAATGCTGTGTCTAAGTAAAACTTCATTATGTTTTGGTGGTTTCCAAAAATGCACAGGATTTGACCTTAAAGTGTTATTTCAAGGTGTTATGATGTATGAGCTAGACTTTGTAGTCTTCTAAATTAAATCTTTGAACATGTTATTATTGTATTTTGGCATCGGCAAGATGTAGTTCTCAGCTATTTTTTGTCACAGCCTTCATTTTTCTAACAAGAGTAACGAGACAGGGCCAGATTCTTCTGTAAGAGGCGTGTGCAGGATGGGGATTACCCTGCGTGGTGTAACCAAGGACGGGTCTGCCCTTCGCATCCAAGTCCAAGGGCATGGCGACTCCTCATCCATGGCTGCCATCAGCGCAGCCACCACCCACCACCGCTCCCTCTGACCATTGCAGAGCCCACATAGGATGTGGTGAAGGGTTTAGCATTTGGATCCAAATCTGGTTCATATATAAAAGGGGTTGTGTTTCTGTTTGGAAAATATGAGCCCCTTTTACGTAGCCCAGGTGTGGATTAGCTCTCTAAACCCTCTGCCCATTTGTGTGTTTGTGGGAGACTGTTTTCAATTCTTACAAAGAGGCTGTACAAGTCAAGCCATAGAAACAGCAGAAGCAATCCAAAAGTGGATTAAAAAAAAAAAAAATTAACAAAGTGTTTGTGATCTCAGGTTGGTAGTCTGGATGAGGGAGCAGACATAACCGCTGTACGTATGCTTATTTCCAAAGAAAATAACTGCAAAACATTTCCACCTATGCCATGAGTGCTCGGGGCTTGTATTTCTCGTGCTCTATGTAACAGCCATCTGTTCTTGTTACAGCAGGGCCGTGGGGCACCATCCCCGTCGTGCCGTGTACCCTGGGCAGCACCAGGCACGGGGAGTGTGCCAGCCAGCCACGGGGAGAGGCAGGGCTTGGGCCGGGGTATGTTGTTGTAGAAAAGTCGATTAAGAAGAAGAGCTCTGAGTCAGCCCCCGGGGCCTTGGCCGTCGGTCGGTGAAGCACCAGAGAGAGACCGTCTTTGTAGTGTTGCTTTTGGTACCGATTTCATGTTGCGCGCTCGTGGTATGAATCATGATGGTTATGAGGGTGATTTTCCCTCAAGAAAACAATCCCTCCCCCAAACAGTCGTGGAAGCCACCCTTTTGGACACTTTGCATGGATGGCTTTCTGTCTGTCTTGGGGTGGTCTTCCACTGCAGGCTTGGGGTGGGAAGGGAGAGTGGTGCTCAGCCAAAGCACAGCGGAGCCTTGTCCTCCATCTGTGGCCGGGAGTTTCCCATTTTCCTCCTTCATGTGCAGGCTGGTTCCTGGATGGGAGAGGCCTGAAAAATTTGTGCAAATCTTCAAAATAAAGGACACATAGGATACCCCTCTTTCCCTCTGTCACTCCTTCCCTGCATCCCAAATAGGGTAATGCTTAGAAATGCATCCAACCTCGAGTTCAAAACGGATCGGCTTACCCGTGTTTCTTGAACAGCTAATTTTGCTGGCACGTTATTATTCACCCTCTGCTATTTTCACACTGTGACACAAAACTAGAGAGAGGAAGAGATTGAAATTTTGACCGGTACGTTATCCTGATACCTGAGATGCTGTGTTGATATGAGAGTATCTTTACCACAAGGACTTTCTTGGTGGTTTTAGAGATCCCGGTGTGAATAAGTAGAAAAAAGCAGAACTAATAGCTAAAGAAGCAAAAATATTTTTTTTTAAAAGAAATTGATTAACATGCAAATATGTACTGTATGCATATTAAATATCATTT
Organism: Rhipidura dahli; assembly: GCA_013399225.1. Classification (NCBI taxonomy): domain Eukaryota; kingdom Metazoa; phylum Chordata; class Aves; order Passeriformes; family Rhipiduridae; genus Rhipidura; species Rhipidura dahli. The sequence continues at coordinate 24,809 of VXAC01004986.1, forward strand.
CAAAATGTGATGGGCAGGAAGCATAAGTGATGCCATTTGGTTTTGTGGCATCAGTGTGGGTTGATTAAGGGGGTGGGGATAAATTTTGGGGATTATTGATATAGCATGAGTAGAGCCAGATGGTTGTATTACACATCTTTTGTGTTCTTGTTTGCTTCTTAAAGCAGTTGCAGAATTTTGCCCTGGGCAAAATTTACTCTTTGCTCGTATGTTCCCCTGTGAATTTACTTTTGACAAAGTAGTTCACAAAGAGGGGAAACGCTGTGCCCACAAACTCATCTCTTCCCTTCACGTTTGTGAAGCCAAAAGCCCCCTACTTCAGAAATATTTTGTAACTTGTGAAATAAATTAACAGTAGGTGCAAGTTCAGAGTGTGTGTGTGTCGTGTATCGCTCCCCCTTGGTGTGCGGTATTGATTTACAGAGCGTGCAGTTTTTTAGATTTTCCTTGCGGTGTTTTGAAGAAGAAACTGTGGAAATGGCAACCAGTTCAGTTTAATGTGCTACTTATGTAGTATTCTTCCATTAAAGAAATGTTGTCTTAAAGATTAATGAGCTAATTTTTCCACTACTCATTTTTTAAGTTTTGAGATTGTGGCGTACCTGATTCATGTGATCAAAAACACATACATTGTGGTATTCAGGTTGAGTGGGAGAAGGTTGTGCTGGGTAGGTGTTTGTGACATTTGTTGGAACTGCTTATCACCGGAACCACCAAAATTTACATGTGTTTGTTATTTCCCTTTGAAAGCAATTTTTTATTTCCCATAAAAAGATGGGTTTTTGTAAAGGGTTTGTAAGAAAGAATTTATGTCTTTCTTGTGCCTCGCACCAGTTTTTGTGGGTGTGTAACTCCATTGACTCGGATGAGGTTACTCCCAGCTTACATTGCTGTAGGCTCCTGAGTGATGAGTTCCCTCTGCATTTGGCAATTATAGTGGAAACAGTCCTGCCTGTAAACATGTTTTGTCCTCTGCCTCTGTCCCCGTGTGAAACGTATGTTTGCATAAGGTGAGGGGGCTCACCTTGCTCCTGGTAGTGGGACTTTTATTGGGGACCAATTCATGCTGACACTGATTCTGTGGTCCCCTGTCTGCATCCCCTCTCCACACACAGCTGAGCCCCATGCTTTGCCCAGACTGGGAGCAGCAGCTTTGGGGCCATTTTTTAGAACCAGTGCTTCATGTAGAAATGGGGATAGGCAGCTCTGACCCCATCGAAATCTCTGAGTAGCCCAGTCACAAGTCTGAGACCGGAGCAACTGACTCCTCATAATGCTGCCATTGTGCTCATCCAATCTGATCAGTTCTGGAAATGTTTTAGTAAGTCTATCTTACAACATTATAAGGAGATAATCAGCTGCCTTAGAAGGTCCCCATCTGGAGTATAGAGTTCTTTTACTGAAAGATGTTTTGCCTTTCCGAGATAGCTCTCGCATTTCATCATCTGTTGTGCAGAGATGAAGTGCATATGAAAAGTCAGTGACTCTGAATCCATCTGTTGTTATTATTTTCCACTGATAATTGGCTTGAACAATGAAATGTCTGTGTCTGTAGCCTTTGAAACTGTACACCCTGTTTATTTTCTGGAGGTCTTGCTCCACTCTCCACCCTGCTTTTTTTTTTTTTGTTTTGTTTTGTTTTGTTTGTTTTATTTTGGATTTTTTTTTTTGTTTCATTTTTCTCTCAAGCTCATAACTAGTGGAGCTTGTATGAAGATGACATCTTTGACTCTGTGCATCAGTATGTGTCACTCAGCATCTAAAGCTTGCCTGCCAATTTTTGTCAGGGTTCTGTGTCTGTGCTGTGTGAGTGTAGAGCAGCTTACAGCAGGAAGACTGGCAGATCCAGAGTTCATAGATATCTTACCTGAAATGTAGTATTTATATCACTTTCTCTATTAAAATATTAATTTAGAGACCAGTATCTAATACCTGTGGAATTAGATACTACCTGTAATTGTGTAATATATTCAGTTGCATCCAGTTTTGCACGATGCAGGGTATTAATACTGGATTCCACTAACAGCAGTTCCATTAGCTTGCTCAACCAGTATGAGATATATATGAGCAGGGAGGCATAACTACCAGCCAGAACTGCCAAAACAGTCATTAGAAGCTCCATTGGGATGGACAAAGGCTTTTACACAGTGATATACTGATTAAATTTTGTTCTATGGTTTATTTGCATCAAGGTTAGATCGGTATCATCTATGTGAACTGTATTATCTGACACCTTATTTGGAAGGTCATTTCAATGCAAAAATGGTGAACAACACAGGGGCTCTAAAATTTCTCAGAAGATTCTTTCTTGGAGGATTTTTATCCTGTTAGGCTTGACTAGCTTACGTTATCAGTGTTTTTGTGCTTTAACCTGATGAGTTTATCCAAGGAAAAGTAAAAACTCCCTCCATACTGTACGAGTGCTCAGTAGAACTGAGCACACTCAATCCCCATTAAAACTGTGAGTTATATCCAGTATCCTTTGAAATAATCTGTGACACATGCTTGAGAATCCAGTAAATGCATGTTGCATCTTTTAAAGGCTGAATTTTCCTGTGTCTGCCTGTGTCTAAGTGCTCTTTCAGAATGAAATTTCGGGGCCGGACGCAGTCGTGTCGTCCATGTTACGCTGTAGTCTGGAGCACCAGAGAGTAAGGCAGAGGAGTATAATCTTATTTGTGTTTCAATGGCAATCATTTAATACTGCAAGTTATTAAAAAATAATTAAATTACCAAAACCAACATGTAGCTAGGACTTACAATAAAAGGTCAATGTGATTTGACTCCTTAAGTTAGGAAGGGACACTGGTGAATTCCAATTGCTTTAAAATTGGGCTGCTTCGTTCTATTTCTGGACTGGAAGGATAAACGAGACTGAAAAATAATTTATTTCTCTAGAAGGAAGAGTAAATCACAGTATATAATTATGTATATTCAATTATAATAATAAATGTTTAGATGTGTTTGGTGGTTATCACAGTCTCTAATTTAGTTGTTTTTTGAATTAAATATAGTTTGGAGGGGTCGTTTCATGAGAGCAGTATTTTGAAAATAATGTTTTTAAAGAACACTTCAGAAATTTCTTCCTCTTCCCCAAATAAACTAGTAAATAGGTGTGTATTATGTAGTGATTCATAACAGCAAAAATAGGTCTGCATCTGAAATGTCTTTTACATAGTAAACAAAACAGGGACAGTAAAAGCAAATGCAAGTTTAATCTGTTGACTCAACCAAAAGTCTCTGTATTAATTTTAAGTCCTTGTGAAGAAAAGGCCGGGCCAGGAATGTATTGGATTTCAGTACAGTTAGTGAAAATTAATTTTACAGGTGGTGTTTGGTTGTGTTTCTTCTGCTCTGGTGAGATGCGTGGCTGAGCCAAAGCAGGCACAGCACACGATTCAGCTCTGTGCCAGAGCAATGCTTAGATTAGAAATGAATGTTTGGCGTGGAGTTGTTGGTGCTGTTGTTATTTACTATCAGAGGAGCAGAGCATTTAGCGCTATGATTTGGTTTGATTTTGCAGCTCCTATCCCCTTAAACAAGCTGTGTAGCTTGTCAGAGACCAGGACAGGTAGAATGCACAGCAGGCGTCTGATTTGAGCCAGTTACTCATTTGCTGAGTGTTTGTGTTTATGCAAAGGGGCCTCTTCCTGCATATTTAATCTAGAGTAAGGCAGTGGCTTTTGTTGTGTTTAGACCACATACCTTCAGTCCTTCCTTACACTGCAGCCAGTGTTGAAGCACAGAAAGGCTGGATAGTCAAAAGTGCTTTAGTGTTTTCAAACTCTCAACTTTCTGCAGTTGGTTGGGAATTACTGTACAGCTCTAAGCCTTTTTCTTCCTCATTAATGGGTAAGTTTGCACTCGGTAGAATAAGATACTTTTGTTTCTATTCCGTTTTAAAAATGCACAAAATATTTGTTTGTTTGTAGTTGTCCAAACCTCTTTGAGCAAAACTAGTCTGCTGAGGGAGTTTGTTGCAGGGAATTAGATCGAGAATACAGGTGTTTCTGGAATATACTTCTGAATCGAGTACTATATGCCATATTGCAATAGGCAGGTATTTGTGGGGTGGGGAAGT
>VXAC01004986.1:29162-44614 GCA_013399225.1 Rhipidura dahli
AGGAAAAAAAAGCAACCCTCTGGTCTTTATTGTTTCCTTTGCAAGGGTCCTCACTCGAATGTCTGCGCTGTAATAGGGAGGTTTTTCTTATGTGGAAATTGAATCGTCTCTTCATTGATATTAATAGCACACTAGAGATGTTAGCCATGATGCAGAGTACCAGAGCTGTGGAGTAGGAAACCTGATATTGCAGGGGGAAAAAATGACAGTCCTATTGCTCCTCAGTGTGGGAGACATCCCTCCCCGAGAGTGGAGTTTGCATAATGGCATCTTGCCTCAACTATTTACTTATAGGTATTTTAATCTCGGGCTCTTTCTCTTAGTACAGGCGTAATTACTGTCACTCGCTCCTGCACTTATTAACTGCGCAGCTCGGTTTCTGATTCTGTCTGGACAAATTAGTTTTAAAAATGACTTTGGAGAGAATCCGTGCGGTGTGCCTGCACAATGTACACAGTGTATACGTAATGTGCGCCGGGTTGGGAGACCATCGGGATCCGACGGGAGGGAATTGGCATCAAAAATTAAAGAAAAGACGACAAAGGGCACGTCTTGGAGGCTGAGGGTTGAAGCACAGGCAGCGCTTGGAGAAATGTGGAAAATGTGCGGCGAGGCCAGAAGTAGTAGTTTTGGTTCCCAATTAACTATTTCCTTCATTTGAGTAACTCCTCTCAAACAGAAGAGTGTGCTGTTCCACCACATGTTGGAAAGTGTGAGAATCTGAATAAAATTTCATCAACCTTATTAAAATATGTAGGGACTTTGGTCTTCTTGGGTACGAATCAGCCTACAGACTCAGAGGCATTTATTAACAATAAGACTGCTGAGGTTTTTTAATAACAAAATTACAAATACCGTGTCTAATTGTAAGTGTATTACTTTTATGCACCAGTTTAAAAAAAAAAAAAAAAACTTTTTATGAGGAAAAGTACCTCAGTCAAAGCACCTCGTGTGATTAGTGCTATTGTATTCTTAAATTTTGATTGATAGAGATAATAGTTTTCACTTAAAAATACAGACAGGTACTTTAACTTTCCATGACAATAGCTATTTGCATTTCTTTTATCTTTTTGTTTAACATTTGTGGGGGTTGGGACGGATTTGATTATTAACTCTTATTGCACACCGAGGTAAATGCTAAAACAAAGCTTTTGTTAAAGCTTCAAAAGGTAAAACAGCAAATATTGTTTTTAGGCTTCAATATTTAAAGGCTGTTAAAGGATACCTCGAAAATATTTTCACATGACCACGACCAGGAGTGTCACTCGCCTGCCAGGTAAGGGACGGGACAGGGGTGTCTGGGGGGGGCTGTGGCTGGGAAGTGCCCCCGAGCAGCGCCGGGGTCACGGCACAGGGGGGGAAATGTGTCCCCTCGCTCTGTGCGTGTGTGGAAAGTGGCGCTCTGGGGAAGCGCCGGCCTTGCCCGAGGCCCCGGGGTGGGTCCCGGGCGGGCAGCAGCGGGGCCGGCGCTGCGGGACTGGCCCCGGTGCGCGCAGGCACGGCAGCCCCGCGGCCGCCGCTCGGAACGGGCATCCCTTCCTCCGCTGCTGCCGCCGGCACAGGTCAAGCTTCAGAAGGAGAGTTGTAGCACAGGCATAAAATAGTTAAGGCTGGCACTGAGGCACGGGGAGTTATTTTAAGAAACGGGGAAGATCTGGCGATACGAGCCAGGCGGCGGCGTTTGATGGCTGGCTCTGGCTCCGGGAGATGGTGGCCCCTGGCTCGGGGAGGTGGGATCTGGCTGAGGGAGATGGGATCTGGCTCGGGGATGTCCTCTCCTCACCTGACAGGCTGGGTGGCTCCTGGGAGTGCGTTCCCTTCACCTGGGATGGATTCGGTGAGGGCCAGCGCTGTCACACATGAGAGGCAAACAAGCAATCCATCAGGCAGAGATGCGGGACTGAGCGATCGCGGTGCAGATCCCGTGTTGGAAGCGAGCTGTTCCCAACTTGCCTGCGAACTGCACCCTTGTGTTCCCTGTAAGAGCTGTTAAAAAGCGGGGGAGGAACGGATCGTGATTAGTTTTTTAGATTTGGCTTACACCGAGCTATTATTTTCCAAGGTTACGGTGGACTTGAAAGGTAATGTTATTTTAAAAGAGCAAATGTGCTGTGCATAGCTTTGTCCTCGTGCTGCTATTTATTTTTATTTTATTTTATTTTATTTTATTTCTGTTTGGAATAAATAATAAGCACCAGCCAGAAATTCTGAACGGTCTGCTAATGACTGAAAATGAAAATACAGTCTGATTTGCTCCCTCCTTCCACTGAGAAGCAACAAGGTAGCGGGCATTGATACCCCTGTGTTTTGGCCTGTACCAAATCCACTTCCCCCTCTTCAAAGTGAGGTGGAAGAAGTGCACTTAGTCTCTCACACTTTTACTGTTCACCTGCATTTCACTTTCTGGAGAGGTGGTAATGACTCCTGGTATAGAAAACCTCCTGTGCCTTGCCTCCTGAGATTTAATATATATTGCACAATAAAAAGTGGCCACCTTGACGGTGGTCAGAAAAAATATTTCTCGCTCAGATTATTTGGAGTATTTAGTTTAATATATTTTTGTCAGGTATCTAGATAGCTCTTTAAAAATAAAATAGGTTACAACAAAACTGAAGAGACAACTACTGGCCGTCCTCAAAGCCGTTCTGCACATGATTTGTGTGTGTTAGTGCAAGTAACCCAGCTGAGTGCACTGGGAGAGGAAAGTAATGCGTGTGCAGGACTGGCCCACAAGTCTGCCTGGTATCAGATGTTGTTCTCCACAACCAGTGTACATCCTGTATTTTCAGAATTAGCAAAATACCAAATAAAAAACATTTATGTTTTTCTCTTACAAATGTACGGTTGATAAAATCACAGACTGCGTCTTTTCCTGCATAGGACAAGAAAATTATGATTATGAGAATAGTAGGACATATTTCATATTTCAGCCTGTGTGCAGTTGAATGTGACTCAGGGAGTTTTGAGGGGAAAGAACAGCTGTATTAGGTGGTTACGGTTCACTTTATTTAGAAGAAATTACTGCACAGAAGTGCTTATTTTGGTGATCAGGTTTTGGTATTTTAAAACTTTCAGGAAGCTTTTCAGTAAATATTTTATTCAGACACATTAAATACATTTCAGCTGGTCTTATATAAAAAAATAAATCAAAATCTAATTTTAAAACCAATTTTTTCTTGTGCTATCAGGTGCATGTATCTGTTTTATCTTTTTTTTTTTTTTTTTTTTTAATAAAAGTGTGCTTTCTAGGTAGTGAAGGGGAGATTCCTTTCCTGCTTTAGGTTTCCTATAATAAATTTTAGGCTTCTCAGGGCTGGGACACTGACAAAAATACTGTACATGCGTAATTCTGAGCAGAGGAGCAGCTCAACTGGTGTTCTACTTTCCTGTGTAAAATTACTCAGAGCCAGTTTGTGTGGGATCAAGGTCCTTGTTAATCTATTTTTGGATATACCCAAGGCTGTTCTCATTTAGATATTAGTAAAAATGCTAGTTTTAAGTAGACTTTCATTCTGCTGTGGTCTCTGTTTCTGAGTATTCTCTGTTTTATTGGTTAAATTTGGCTTTGCAGTGATCTCTTAGAGTTAGGGCTCCATCCTGCAGCCTCCCTGGCATGACCTCGCTGCCCTGAAGGAGAAGATCGCTAAATCAAATAAACGTTGTGGGATCAGAAGAGTGACAAGGTCCAGCCCAACAGCAGGTGTAATGGCAAAGCCTCTGATCTTTGGCTGGTCCCTTGGTACCTGGTGAATAGGTAGGACCTGATCCAGCACAGTAGTGGGGCTTTCTGTTGGAAGAGCTTATGGCCCTGGTTCAGGTCATGATCTTGTTAGGATTATTGTTGTCTTTCCAAAATCCTGCTGAAAACACTGTTTTAAAAAGTATTTTTATATCCAGTATATTTTACAATTACCTGTCTCACTGGTGGGTAAACTGAGGCACGTGGTGAACAAACCTGACATTTTCAGGAACATCAGGTAAAATCTGTGCAGGGCGCGGAGTTTTGCGTGGACTGTTCCTCGTGTGCGGGATCAGTTGAGCCTTGGAGGTGGCGCTGGGGGTGCTTGGAGACCTTCTCTCTGCTCGTGAGGCAGAGGACCACTGCTGCTTGCTTGCAAAGTGGATTTTTGTTTGTGGTTTGGTTTTCTATTTTAATCATCTCCTTGGGGGGAAAATATGAATGTAGTGAAATGTCTTGCTTTGGTAGGATGGGATTTTTTCTTTGTTTGCTCCACACACACACTTACAGTGTTGATGGTACTTTGTGTTTATCTTAAAGACAGCATGATGGAAGGAATGTGTGTTGCCTACATCAATTCGCTCACCCGTATAAACATTTTCAGGAGGAAAGTCTGTATTTGTGTTTCTACATTTTGAGATACTCAACTTTTAGACTATTAATGAGAAATTTTCACAGGTGGGAACAGCTGTTTCTGCTGCTCATTTTAACTTTAATGGTAGATTATCCATATTTTTGAAAGCCAGGTAACATATAGCAGGTGTTTGATAACCAGAAATTAAAGCATTCTGGATTTCAATCAGGGAGTAATTTCTGAGGAGAGCTGAGTCCTCCTCAGCCCTCTGTAGACCCTACTGGTCTCCCACCAGCTGGTTGTTGGGCCAGGTTTCCTTGGAGTGTGTTTGGGTCATGCATGACAAATGTGTTGAGAAAAATGATTCCTGCCTTTTCCAGCACTGCCCAAAGAGATACTGAATGCACATGTTATGCAAACATATAATTTTCAGCAGCTTCCTTAAAAAGTACATTTTGAGATGGTTCATTTGCTATCGTGAAGACTCGGGGTAGAAATGAAGTCTGCTTGCCAAAATACTGCCAAAATAAGGATCTGACTGCCAAATACCCAGAAAATTTATAAAACAGATAAATATGAAAAGAGGTTTAAAGTGTCAAACCCAAGATAACCCCTGCAGCAAAGCAGGATAAAAGCCTTTATTGTTGCTAATCTAAGAGCACATCACATGTCGGAGGTCATGTATTTTACATAAAAGATGTATTGTTTTACATTCTCTCAGGAAGGTGAGCCCTGACCTATTATGATGGAGTGGTGTTATGTCCTTTACAGTGCAGAATCAGAAATGTCTTATGTGTGCATCTCAGCAAGGCACACAGGGCTTCCTATACAGCAAACATGTACAGATTTTGGCCCCTGATGTTCTGGTACTGCATTACAAGAACTGTGAAGAGCTTCTCACTCAGCAGATAAAAAATATAAATGAAATAAAATGCCAGTGAGCAACAGATAAAACCAATATTCATTTCATCTCAAGGTAACCTTTTTCTCTCCCAGCTAAAAATAATCAGGTTTCAATGGTAAAGAAATAATGCCACGGCAAATGAGTTCATATTCTTTTGAAAGAACTTAGTGAAGATTCTGATTTTTCCCAGAGGTTGGTATTTTACTGCTTCAGTAAAAAGCTTCACCTAGTGATGTAAATAGCACAACTTACCATTTGGTGAGTTTCACAAACACCCCCAAAACTCCACATCACTGTGTGAATTTTATGAAATGGAGTTTCACGTAGCTCTGTCTTACACATCCACATGCCACTGACTTTCCGTTTCGCATGAAGTCATCTGTGTCACCAAATTATCTCATATTTCTTTCTGTCTGTATTACATATTACTCTCTACCCCTGCGGCAGAAGATCAACATTTTAGTGAAATTATGTTATCATTTTACTTTGTTAAAGTATTTGGTCAATTGATGTGGAATTAATTCTGAATGCTGTTAGTGGTTTGAGTTAGTAACTTGATCTAAATTAATAAACAAATGTTTTTCTTTTCTCTTGTACCATATGTTGATCCCAATTACATGAACAGAAAGTGGCAGATTGTCATGTTTCTTAAAAGATTACATACTCTTTTGCATAAGAGAGAGTACACAAGATGCAGTAATATACAGGGTAAAAAAAACCTACACGTGCTGTTTTCTCCCTCCTACTTTTTATAAAGATACACTTTAATTATTCCTCCTTTTAATACCCACTGCTCTCACCACCTTGGCATGCTTGGCGTGCTTTTGGTAATGCTTAATGAGAAGATATCCCAAGACAGTAAACAACTTCTTGAATTAGGAAGATGCAGCTAGTTCTAAAATCTCATCTAGGACCTTGTCTCTATGGAAAAGGATGAGAAAAAAGAAAGGATCCAGAAGATAAAATAGCAGCAATTACAAATGGTCTTAAAATGCCTTAAGTAAGGAGAACCCATGCAGACAATAGTCAGATTTTTGAAACAAAGAACTGAACTCATTTATTATTCAAACTGAAAATAGATTGATAGACATCAAGATTAAGAAAGTTTGTTAGAGAACAAAGATGTCTCATTTCCATGGGGTTTTTTGCTTCTCTTTTTCTCCTCCCAAAGACCAAGTTGTTTGTGCTGAACTGAAGAACCTCGCACAAGCTGGTACTGATAAGCAGCAGTCCTGTGACTTGATTGTTTTTATTAACTCGCTCTGAAAGTCATTCACCATTAAACACGATTAGATTCATTTGTTGCTTTATTTATGTTTGTACTTGCAAATGTGGTGCCAATGAAAATGCTTTGGGTGTTGCTGCTGACGCTGACCCAGAGTCACGTGTGTTACCTCCTTTCTCTGCAGGGTAAGAAGAAGAGTGACCTTTTTGGGTGGCTGTAACTGAAGATTGCTTTACAGGAGCAACTGAAGAAGGTAAATACAAATATACTGGTTTTCACACGATTTTTGAAGTATGTCTGAACAAAGGATCTGATCCTGCAAACCCCAGGACCATACCTTAGCTGCACAAGTAAAGGCTTTTCTGGCAACATGGATAAAGTTCTCAACATTGGGCTTGGAGCTTTCCCAGTAAATGCTGTACCTTAAAACACATATTTTGCCTGGGAAGCCAACGGTTTAGGTGTCCAGCTGCATTTGAGGAGCAAGGCCAAAAAGATTCACATTTTGGCTTTCAGCCATGTTCTGAGAAGGCTGTTTGGTAACTGGGCAGAGCCTGTGTGGGAATGGGAAGACCCTGCTCTGTCTTTGAGGCAGCTCCATGGTCCATGGGTGCTGGGCTGGAGATGCAGCAGCACAGCCCGTGGCAAGGTCCCCTTACTGAGGCAAATCTCTGGGGAGTGGTCAAGTCAGTTTCTGTGCTGCTTCATCCCAGGCTGAGACACTCCTGGATTTACAGCAGCACGAGCAGAGCAGGAGAGGAAAATTTAGCTGTTAATTTGATTGCTTATTATCACTGCAAAAGTTAAAACACATGCTTTTTAGTCTTTTGGAGCGCAGCAAAAAGGGAAAGAAATATCACTCTCTGCAAAATGATTTTTATTTAAAGCAGCGTGAAAGTCCCTTGCTTCTAAATTAACTCCTTGCCTCTCCTCTGGTCCAAAGTTTCAAGTTGGGAAGGAATATTAACATCACAAAAGTGGTGATTCACAAAATTAACTTGCAGAAGAGAAAAGTAACGCAGATCAGTGTTTGGTACTGAAGGGTGTCATCTGACTGAGGTTCATATGGCTGCTTTATAATCACCTTCTTTCAGAAATTAATAGTCGGTTAAGCACCATAGCAACAAGCAACACTGATGTAAGCGCTGAGCAGTGGCTGCTGTTCGCTGTGATGTCAGTGCTCGTTAGTGCTGTTCTCTTGACCTTGTTTGAATATAAAATGGTGATTTCATTTTAAACTTAGAATTTTACGGAATGACTAAATGCATTGGAGTGAATTAGAGCTATTTTTATTTTTAATTTTATTAAAATGTACTTGAAGGGGGAAGAAATGTCCCTGTTCTCTTCTGATTTAAATGAAAATAGATCTGAGGATGATCTGGGATTTTTTTTTTCAGTTCTTTGTTGCCAAAAATATCTACTTAGTTAGGATGAAATTCATAAAGTTCAAGTGAATATTGCAGTCCTTGGCCATGCCAGTGGTGTATGTCAGCTATATGATATATGCCTCTCTCCAAGACTTGAATCTTACTGGTTTGTTTTTCATTTATGGTGGAGCCCATGAAGTATCAGATGTATTTCAGCTATTGGAGAAGAAGCAGATCCTGCAGTTTAAGGCAATAGTGGTTCCTTGTACTGCAGTGTTGTTCCTCCTTTGAGTTTTTGTGAAGAAGGGAAGAACTTGAAGTCCCAGATGCATCAGAGGGTGTCAACATTAATGGGACTCTTGTTCCTAGTTCCTGTGTGACTGTGCCCTATGTGACCCAGGAAAACTAGGAGTTTTGGAGGTGTTAAGTGCAGGATATTGCCTTTAGACTCACCTGAAGCCTGTAGGCCATGTCTCCAAAAGCAAATCTGTTTTATACTACTACCATCAGTGCACCACTCAGGCACACACCCCTTCTTTCACTCATCCTTCAGCAGAAAGCAGTTTGGGTGATTCACAGAATATGTCACTGGAAAAGACCATTAGATTTTTCAGTCTGACCTCCTGTGCATCATAGGTTATTGATTCTCCCCTCTGAGCAGAGCTGGTAAGCAGAGTTCAGCCAAACTGTGTTTCCTAGAAGCTGATCCAGGCTCAGGGGGAAGACACTAAGGACTGGAGAACCATGGGGCAGCTGTGGTGTGTGCAGGTAGATCTGTGTTCAAGGATATGTTTTCAAACTGCTCAACAAAATTTAGAACTTAATAGAAAACAAGCTGTTCAACGTGTCCTTTAATATCACGACTTGTTTCTCAGAGAAGGTTTGGCTCTGTCCTGCTTGCACTAAAGTGAGGGGTGCAGTTTTCAATGAAAACCTATTTATTGCGAGATCGGTCTGTAATCTTGCAACATATTTCATAAAATAAAGCCATAATGAATGATATGTGGTCCAAGAAACTGGATGTCAAATTTAAACTGGGCAAGAATTGAAACCGCTGAGATAATAAACCATGAGAATAGGAGATAGTAATGGAAATAGTGATAGAGTCCTAATTAGAGCAGTGCCACTGAAACAGGGGAGGTTAAGGGTTTGGTTGATTGAGTTTGAGCTCAATTGCTTGATAGCTTAATTTCAGGTGAAATCCCATCTCCTGAGTTAGCAGTTAAGCCGCTCAGAGCAGTTGCGGAGCAGGACTCTACTCCTCGAGGAGCAGCCGCGTGGCCCCGGGCGTCCCAGCCCTGCGTGCGAGCCTGGCCTCGGGCAGGCAGGTTGGGAGGCAGCTCAGAGCTGGCAAAATAGATTTTTATTCTACGTGTTTTGTTTGCTTGCTTTTTTTTTCCCTGTGAGCTCCAAGGAGTTCTGAACAGAAACACAAGTAACAGAACAGATACAGCAAGGGGCTTTGATGGTTAAACCATCAGAATTAAGATGTTTACATTCTCCTTTATTTAGTACTGTTAGGCATAGTGCCTAATTATATGCCAGTGTTTTCTCAAAGTAAGAATTCAAAATGTGTGATTAGGGGAGAAAGGAGGGGAAATGTATTTTTACAGAATTATGGACAATAGTGTTAGTTCTCCAGGAGCAGTCACTTGTTTAAATGTAGTGAAAGCATTTTCAATAATCAAACAGCATTCAGTGAGCATTGTAAATCAGGGATAGCTTGCATGCTGAAAAATTGAAAAGTACAAAACATGCTACTAAAATTGTACATTATTGATAACAAAAGGCACATGTAGACTTTTAAGATAGCAAAGATAGAATCATTTAGAAAACCTTTAACAGCAAAAAAATCAACACAAAAGATTTAGCAAAGTTGCACTTAGTTTCAAATTTCAAATCTCAATGCTTATCAGAGTTAAATGCTGATTAAATATTGATAATAAACCAGAAGCTGCCTGCTGTAACTCAGAGCTGAATGCGATGATCAACAGATAAATCTGTGAGTTTGAGTTTTGTTATATAGGTATATTTTCTCCTCCCTTCCCTTTAAGCCAGGAGAAAGGTCAGAAGGTCTTTTTCTCCTAAGCCCAATACAAAAAATGGATTGCATAGTTGGTCTATGTGAAAAACAAAGTAAACAAAAAAAAAAATTACTTTTTTCCAACTTTGTTCCATCAGGAAGAGAAATGGTTCTCAAGCCATGCTATCAAGTTGCTGTGCCACATCTTTGCTGGCCATTGCAGGCAAAAGTCAAAACCCTGACACAAAGTGTTTCAGACACATTTCTGCTTATGAAAGGCTCAGCAGCATGTGCAGTTTCTCCCCAGCACTCTTCCTTGCTGGTGACTTCCAGAAGATGTGTTGGTGATGTCCTTGGTCCTGTTTTATTGCACTGGCTTGGGTGGCAGGAGTGTTTGCACATCAGGCAGTGGGAAGTTGGTAGGATGATGTTTTCCTGAGTGAATTTGGTACCTTGACTCTTACTGCTTTTGACCTAAAGGTCTTACAGCATGTTAGAGAGCAGAAACAGCTCCTGTCCCTGGAACATGTGGTGGGCAGCTACTTCTGAAATGGGGTGTTACTCACAAGGAAGTCTGGAACAGAGCAGACAACCTGGCTCTTGGACATTTTCTCCAGTGTTTTCTCTGCAGTAGACCCAAACTGGTACTGGAAACATTTTGTATGAGTCCTTGTGTCACCCTCAGCAGGAAATAGGGACTGGGGAGACAGACCCCACTGATTCCTGCTGCTGCCTTGCTGGTGGGGTGGTAGTCCTGTAGCTGGAGTGATCAGTGTCTGTCAAGACACATCTAAGACTGGATTTATTTACTTTTGGATTGTTGAGAGAAGCTGTAATATCCTAATTGTTAAGAACTGTGTTGCTGGAAAGTCTTAAGGTCAGACCTTTTCTTAAGGTTCAAAGGTACAGTGTGGTGCAAAGTGTTTCTGTAATCATTAGTAACAGAAATTACAACATTACCTGCATGTTTTGGGGTAAACCCTGAAAAGTCTGTGGGTGGGTCATTGGAAACACAAAGTGTTTGAAGACCTTACCTATTTGAACAAAAAGTTCAGTTCAGAGATGTGTGAAGCTGTGACTTTTCTGAAGCAATTGGGTCAAGAAGATGTAGAAAATAGATTAAGACATTTTGGGATAATTTAAGAAGTATCTGAGCCAATCTCATTAACATGGCCCACTAGCTTGCTGTATTGAACACTTGAAAGATCTGTCAGAGGAGTTCTTTCTGTGCTATTGTCTGCCAGCATTAGCAGTCTCAAGAGAACATGTTTCTTTTGTTTTCTTTTGGCCCATTTAGCTTTTCTTCTTTTTCTTCTTCTTAATATTCCTTAATATCTTAAAAATCTTCAAGTGGGTTGATAGAAAAATATGTTTCTCTGTTTTAAGATAGACAGTAGGAGGTTTTGATCCTCTTATCTGATGCTTTTGGACCAAATCTTTCTGGTCGTCATGAAGACTGTTAAAGTGAGCAGGATTTGGCCAGTATTTTCCATAATCTCACAGTGTTTCTCCTATTTGTTTATGTGGATGTTCAGTATGATCTTCAGTGAAATGCAAGGGCTGAGTTCTATGACTTGAATTGCATTCAAAGTACCATCACCCATTCTGAATCCCTGAAGAACATGGAGCACGAGGCTGAGAGGTTCATGCACACCTCTGGATCAGCCTCATCTGCACCCCCAGATCAAACAGCTGCAGACAGTGAAACAAATGCATGTATTGAAAATTGCCCAAAGTGTAGAAGTTGTGACTGCAGACTGAGCAGCCAAAAAGGGTGCACTGATGTTTGCCAGTACAGCTACACCAAGGAAACAGCTCATCATACACCATGTGATGCAGACCCTGCAATCTCTGGCCTGGTTCTTCAGAACCAAGGCGGGTGATATGTCAGGATGTGCTACATTTTATCACAGCTTGGCTGGGGAAATAATTGGGAATGGCACAGGCAGGATCAGCATTGGTCTGTTACTCCAGAACCAAGGCATGACCTACAGTTCAGATAGCCTGAACTCATGCTCGGTCTCAAACACAGGATGTGATGGAAATATCCAGTTTCAAAGTTCCCTTTGGGAGCAGGCAGTGAGCTCTGAATTCAGAGCTGTAGTAACACTTTGTGCAAGTAATGCTGCTGGGCCAGTGGATCCAGTGATGCTTTTCACTTGCTGAATAGGCTTGGTGGGCTTCCAAACACACCAGTGCTGTCTGCTGGGACCTCATGGCCATGTCTGTCTCTCAGCACAAGGGCAAGAGCCACTTGCAGGCGTGTAACCTGCCTTTGGAAAACTCATATTGCAGATGGTGCACGTTCCCATCTTATAAAATCTAGAGATGTGAGAAAACGACTCCAGAAATAGATTCTTATTGCATATTTTATTTGGTCATCTGTAAGGTCACTGCCTGTTGCCTTCTCCCACGCCAGAAGTATATCTTCCATGATATTTCAGTTATTGTTGTACTGCGATGGCAGCCATGCTTTACAAGTGTTACAAGACCAGTGATGTCAGTGGGCACTGTGGGAGGCCACCCTTTTTATCTTGTAGCTCATTGTAGAGCTAGGGCACTAAAAAAAAAAAAAGTTATTTTTTTGGTCCTGATTGCCTGCCTGTATTTCTCACTGCAATATATGAAAGCATTTTTCACTCAGATAATGTCAGGGACTTCAGACACCTCTGAGATGTTTAATTGTTCAGTGTTTCTCCCAGTGCAATCTGTGAATTTTAATTTGTGGCTCTCCCACCTCTGCTGGCCCTATACTTTTCAGTGTGTTTTGCGTAATATTGCTTAATTGCTCAAATGGGTCATTTCTGACTCTGAGCTCACTGTTTATTTTTTTAGTAGGGTAGCACAAACATTTGGACATTTGTAACTAAGACTCTGACGTCATTTCCATTGCAAACCATTAATATCCATAGTTTATAATATGGCTTTTCAGAATAGATTTTTGTTGAAATATGTTAATATATCTTTTTTTTTAAAGGGTAGAATTATTACTGCCACCTCCTTAAAATAAAAATTGGCATCTTTTGTGTAATAGGTCTGTTTCCTTCTCCTGTCATACCCTTTTTGTTAGTTTTGCTAGCCCCTGTGTTTATCTCTATTAGTTGTAATACAAGTGTTTCATCTAATCCTCTGAGTTATTAAGGGTTAGTGGATCCCAGCATTAGAAGGAAATGTCTGTGGAAGGGCACAGCATTTCCTGCTCCTGGGGCACTTCCACCAATGGAACAGGGCCACAGAGTTGTGACATTAGTAATTGTCTGTAAAGATCTTAGAAATAGAAAGTGCTACATTTCAAAGCCAACAACAGCAAAAATCAATAATATGGGCAATGAGACCATTTCCTTTTTTTGGGTGGTGGGGGACTTTTTAACCCCTTTTTAGTTGGTTTTTGTTTGTTTTATTGCTGTCATCCTTCTCCATTTAAATTTTATCCCAGTAATTGGGAAAGGGAATTTTATTGGGAAAATTTTGCTTCTAAAGATTTACTGAATGCAAAATGAAAATTATTAAAAATGGTATTATTGAAAAGGAACAGAAAAATTATCTCTGTAAAGTGCAAATTCATTTACATCTTTGTTCCTCTTTAAGATCCAATATCCAGTGAGAAAAATGTGGCTTTATCATTTGTTTCCTTTTGTTTTAGGAGGGAAAGATGATTGCTTTTGGTGTTAGTTGCTTAGAGAGTCCAAGGCTTTGAGCTCAGTTTTGGAGAATGTTAAAATAAGCCCACAGGAGGTCTTGTAAAAGTTGTAAGAAATTGTAAGCATGTCTGCTGAGTCAATTATATGAGACAAATTGCCAGGGTAAGGCTGCAAGGTTCCAAACTTTTTATTTACTCTCTGCTATCTTTAAACCAATTCATTTCTGACTTTGATTTCACAGCAGATAAATACATGTTTTGTGAGAAAAAAAAAAAGATACTAATTAGACAAAATATTAGTTAAAACTGAAAGGATTACCTGGATTTTTTATTCATGTAATTAAAAGGAGAGTCTGGCCTGTTCTTCTTTGGAACGGTGAATACCTGAGAGAACATAGTTTAAAAATTCAGACTGGCTTTTTCATTTCTCCTCAATGAGACTCAAGTGCACAAGACAGTTTTTTAAAAGATAACTTGAATTTTACTAATAAAGTTACTAGTTTTTAAAAAATTCCACATCTCAAATCTCTGAGACCATTCACGATTCTTTCCTGTTTCTTAACCCTGCAATAAGTTGGAGAAAACTGCATGAAGAACAGTGTAAATTGAACATGTGCATGGTGTGAATTCCATGTGTATGGTGTGTGCATGCTGAATCTCCCCAGAATTTATGTCCTGTGTTCATGATCTGCAGGCCAACTGGAGCAATGCTGCTCCATGAGCTGCCATGGTTAACTGGCCTTGAAACAGATCCAGACCAGCCGCTGGATTTTCTAGATACTAAGGTGAAAAAGTCCAGTAAAGTCCTTTTCCTCCTTTCCAAGCACAGTTAAGGTGAAAAGCTCAGAGGAGCTGGGTAAATAGTTTGGTTTATGAGACCTGGCTGTGTTTGAAGCTGGTGCTGAATTCCTGCAGTGATTCCTGGGTGAGCAGGACTGTGCTGTGGTGCTGTGCTACATCCCCTGCATCCCATTGTCACTGGTACTCCATCACTTGAGGAACCAGAAGCTCTGCAAGAAGCTAGCAGCTGCCCTCTCAATAAGAGAGCAGGGCTGTTGCAGCTGTAGGATGAGATAGATACCAGGTATCTGCAGAGGGTAGGTCCTGGAGTATCTCCTCAGCTGTCTGGGGCTGCAGCTGTCCCAGATGTCCTGCTCCCCTGCCGCTGCCATTGCAGGGCAGCACATAGTTGGCCAGGTGTGAAGTCCCCCAAGAACAAGTGTGACTGTGCCCAACTGCAGAGAGGATTGGCTTCCAAAAGAAGGAGCATGGAGTTACAGGTGTTCACTGTGAAGCACAGCAGTGGGTGGGCTGCTGGTGCCATGGGAGGAGGTTGTGTGGGAACCTGTGATGTGTAAGAGAAAACATCAGTGGGACAGTAAGTTCTTCCCCAAGGAGGAGGGAAGGGAAAAGGTCCCAACAACCTTTGTGGCCATTTGAGGAAACCTCTTTAGAAACAACTGTAAAAGAGACTCGTCCTCTGACGTTGACATCCTGCCTGGTCACCGCCCATGAAGAGTGATCTGTGGCATCATCTGGGCACGACCTTAGAGTATCTCTGCAGGAGAACTAGAGTTTGTCATAGTTTTATATTGGGTTTCCCTCAGCGTGTAACTGGATGCATTAACAGTGACATGATCCCGGTGTGACCTGGACTTTAATGGGTTTGAACTTGGAACTGTTCAAACATTAAGAAAAAGCCCTCGCTCCCTGCGTGCATTCAGCAGCTGCTTTTTATATGCAGAACCCAGAGCCGCAAAGGTTCACCGGTGGTGCATTTTCAACTTTCAGATGAAAAGGACTAAATAACTGCCAAAATAACTGGGCTAGTTCTCTCCCGATGCAGATGTGTGGCTGCCAGGACATGCATACATCAAAAAGACAATGTGCCTCTGAGCAGTTAAAAACCTACTGCTTTGTTTTGTTTTGCTTGAGGCAAACAAAATGTCAACCCCCCCCCCCCCCCCCAACCCTCGGGGG
>VXAC01004986.1:44628-58736 GCA_013399225.1 Rhipidura dahli
CCCCCCCCCCCCCACCAATCTTGGGGTGAGGGTTTTTGCTGTTAATGTGTCCTTTGCACAGAGCTTGAGCCCATGAGACAGGATTTGGGGTTCGTTTCCTACCCCTGCAGCTGACTCACTCCATGGCATGGGGACTGTTTGTTCTGGACAAAGCTTTCTTGGGATTTTTTTTTTTTACTTTGCACTCTGCCAGCTGTGCATGATGTACCATCCAGAATATGCTCTTTATCCTATGTCAGACCTTAACTGTGGCAACAAAGCAGTGATTTGATTTTCCTGTCTGCAACGAGAGCCAGATTTGCCCCTTGCCCTCCAGAGGGACATTGCAGGTTAGGTTATCTGGCTGTGTGCTCAGGCAGCTCAGAAAGGTACAAATTGTTCCTTTCAAAAAAAAACCCCTCCAAACCCAAAGCAAAAAACTGCCCCAAATGCCAGCAACAAACCCTGCAAGGCCTGTTTTTTTTCCAGTTTTGGAAAGGTGTCCCATTCCTTTCCTGCTCAGCCACACACCTGAAGCAGTTTCTTTACCAAGTTTCCGCTTGAAAGGAATTCCATTTACAAAGTTATCAGCTACCTGCAAACAGATGGGCATAAGGGAAGGCCTCATCCCAGCTTGGGCTCGTGTTTCACATGGAGCTCTGCAGTAATGATGGAGAAGTTAGTCACCTGCCAGCAGAGTCATTCCCATGGAATGATGATAGAGCAACCCGGAGTAAAAATGTCTCTTTGGAGAGCTGTTGACAGATTTACTGACCACCAGGTCAGGCTGCATTGCCCTTTCTTTTTGGTATTATGAATTACTATGCATCGAGTTTACTTATTAAATTGTTAGCAAGTTGTGTTGTACCGTGTCCCTGTAGTGTCACCAAAGTCACCCTGCCTCACCCCTTCTCCCTGCTCCCCCGCTCTGCTCCAGGAAATCCCTCTCCTGGTCTTCCACACAGTCACAACAGTGTTATCTCTCCTACATAATACTTTTCTTTAACTAGGGATGTAAATCCTTGGTCTACAGATCTTTGGTTCAGTTTTTTCCTTAAAACATTAATGAGCTTTTTAGGTTTTTTTGGGAAAAAAAATGCCATTAATCATGACATGGTATAAAATGTAGCAGCTAAAGCATATGTTCTGTTGGTTTGCCTTGTCTTATAGGAACATCATTTTTGCACATCACTATTAACAATGCAAACACCCTGAAATGCTAATAGCACTAGTAAGCTTTTAATTCCATGGAATTTATTGCTTGCTGTATTTCCATGAATTTATAACGCTTTGATTCTTAAGAGCCCCATTTAATCAGTTTTGCCTGGCACAGAACATAATAAACAACTTGCTGGTGCTAAAGTGCCACATGGGGGAGGCTGCTAACAAGAAAGTTAAATGCTTCTGCCACTAGCAGTTTCTTCGCTGTATTTTTCATGAGCTGTTACTACCAGTAATGTACTTTGCTGGCTTTAGAGCAGTGGTTAAACACAGTGACAAACCAAACAGTGCTCCAGCGCTGTAAACACCCAAAGCAATGCCATTTTTGTTCAGAGCTACAGTTTAAACCAGACTTGAGACTCAGTGGCATTTTATAGTGATCAGGCTTTTTTTTTTTTCCAAAGGTCTCACTTTTCTTGATAATATGGGGCTTTTTGGAATAACTAGTGAGTGGTGTTGATCAAGAAAAACAGCATGGGGAGAGAGGGAGAGAAAAAAGAGTTGAAATACCTTAAAAACAATTCTTGTTTGTTTATGCTGTTTGACCATCAAAGTACAGAAAGACTGTCATAGTAAAAAAATACCAGATTATCGAGAGCTTTAAAGCAGAAAATGTCATTTGAGTCTCAAAACTGCACCAACTTTGTATAATTACCCTTTTAATTATCCCCAGTGGCCCATGAAATTTGTAAAATAGAGCATTGAGAGTTTGATTTACTTACATGTTGCACTTTAGTGTTATGCTCTTAATGAATATTGTTTAGTACTAATGTCAAGCAGAGATTGCTGAGTGCTATAGAGAGGTGCACACTGCAGAGCTGAGTATTCAGCAGGGAATTGTGGAAACTCCACCTTAAATGAAGAGTATCTATGTATCTAAAGCAATATGCTATAATTTTTATTGCCTGAATGGAAACTATATTGATTTTATCCTCTGCATGCAAAGTAGTTTACTATATTTTCTTTATTTAACCATGCCAGAGAATGAACCATTTTTAGGCAATTATTTGCTTTTGTGTCAGCATCTTCCTTCTTATGGAGAATAGTTGCATCCTTCCTCTAAAGGACCAGAACTTGGAAGTAAGCTCTTTAATTTGCCCCTAGGACCTAACTGCTTTAGCCTCTGGTAATGGAAATAACAGTAATCAATATTTGATGTGGGGTTTCTGTGGGGTATCCAAATATCATTTATTGCCGAGAAATTGCTGGAATAAGCTTGTGGGAAATGTAATCCAAAATGTGGTTGGAAAACCCAGCTAAATTAAACAGGCATCTTCAAAGGTGAGTGGAAACATCCGTGATCAGTAAGAGTAAAAAGAAAGAAAGCAGCATCTGAAGGGTTAGATAACAAGATGTAATAGCTGGTGACCTCTAAATTACTGGTACAAATCTGAGTGAGGTGGAAACTCAGCAGAAAGTATTTGCATTTGAAAATAGTCATAAAATGCTTTCAAGCAATGTCTGATCCTTAGGATCTATTTGCTGACAAGTTGGGACAGCTGGATGCTGTGGGTGAATGGCTCTTGGAAGGATGGGCTGCCTTCCTCTTGCCTCACTTTCTTCTTTCACCTTTTAAATTCAGCGTCATGAGCACTGTCAAATGCTGGTACCGGAGAGTGGACCAGGGGTGCAACTACTTTGGCATCTCTAAGAAAGTACATGGCCAGATACCTTCAGAGAAAGTGGAAAGTCTGAGGTTTTACTTTTCCTTCACAAATTTTGTTAGTGTTTTCCTGCATTTACTTCTGTGACAGTGTTGGTACTCCTCTTGCCTAGCTACGAGCTGGTTTCATTATTCTGCTGAATTTAGGAGAATGCAGCATGGCTTCAAATTTCACAGATCAGTTTTTATTAAGTAAAAACTCAGCTCTTAATTTGTTTTTCCAATTTATGAATATTCCTGTACATTTGTCATTTATGTTGTTGATATATAAATACTGTGGTTGGAGGAAACACCAGAAAACCAATGCAACTTTCGCATAGTTCAGAAAAATTTTGAGCTTAAATCCAGCCTTTAAATGAAAGAAAAAATCTGTTTACATCCCAAGGACCAGTATTTTAGAATATAATTTTTTCTTAAAGTAAACAACAGAGTGAAGTGATTGTTGTATAGCTGAAATATGGGAAGAAAAAATTTGCATTAATTGTTTACGGATGCAAATTTCAGGGAACTGATTTCTGGAATTCTGAAATTTGAATTTATTTATATTCAAAAATATCTTGTTTAAAAGAAGCTGAAGGGAACAACCTATGAAGAGGCTAATTAAGCATTTCTGTAGTACGCTGAGCACAATGGGGCTCCTTCTTTGTTTGTCCTGAGGCCCCGCAATAATAAACAAAATAACCGCTAATAACTGGGAGCCTTGGTTTGAAGCTGTGCTGACTGCAGGATATGGGCAGTGTCAGTTTTCAGTCAGTGCATCAAGGCTGACCTTGAACTCGTGTGTGCTGATAAGAGAAGTGCAATAACCCGGTCATACCCGGAGCCAGTCGTATGCTCAGCACTGCTGGTTGGCTTTGATGGTGCTTCTTTTTAACTTGTCTTGTGCTCTTCTTTGGCCAAAGATTGGAGGCTCCAGGCTCTCCTGATTCAGAGAGTCACCTCAGCAGCAGCAGTACCACAGATCAGTCACCCAGGTGCTCCTTGTGCCAGGGAAGCCGTGCCCAGTTTGGCAGGGGAATAGAAGAAGATAATTTCACATAACAGAAATGGTTGTTTTGGCTCTGTTTGATTCCATGCAGTATGTTTGCTGTCTCCTCTACCATCGTGCATGGGTGCATCGCTCCCTTCTGCTTGTACAGCTCTTTAAATGTGTGTGGCATCGTGTCACAGTCTGGCCTTAATACACCAGGAGATGGTAGAAGACAGTGTATTTGTCTGGTTTTTTGCTATTGAAAGGGTTGGAAGTTTGCCTGCAAGCCAAATTGCATGGCAGGAGATTACAAAGCGTTTAGTTTCCAAATCTGATTTTCTCCCTTGTGAATTTTTCTTGCTTGCTCAAGGGCAAGATTCATCTTGACCAGCCCAGACTGAGGTGGAACTCATAACCACACTGGAAAGCATCCTGGAAGAGCAGCTGGCTGGAAGGAGAACAGTTGTTCAGGAGCAGCCAGGGTGCTTTTGGTTCTCACTCCCTCTCTCTTCATACTCAGGAGCGTTAGTGGGACATGGTGACAGCCTGGTCTTGTCACTGGGTGTTCAATGAAGGTAATAATTAGTCACGATCCCACCCCACCACAACGGATGGTTGTAAGTTGCCATCGCAAATCTTGCATCCCAGAGATCACCTCTGTGTTTCATTTTGTGTCTAGGCAGCAAAATTTGGGCAAGAGCTTACAGCACTTTCAGAGCCACTGAGCTGCTCTTGTAATAGTTCTGAAAAATAAATAAAAAATCCAAGGAGAAGTGGAAAAAGGCTGAACCCCAGTATATTAACTCAGTGTTGTGCTTCTGCAGTAGTCTGGCATCACAGATAGGGACTGAAAAGTAAACTCTCACCTTAGAAGTAATGAAGAATAAGGGAAATTTCTGAAAGGCAGTTTCACTGCAGTCTAAGCTTGCAAACATGAAGTGGAAGATTAAGAAGAACACAACTCCCTAAACCTCATGGTCAGACTCACATTTGGCCGTGCAGCTGAGGAGGGGCAAGGGAGCCAAGCCAAAACTATCACAGAGAGCCCAAATCACTGTAGGCATTCTTGTTTTCAAAGTTGGTAGGAAATAGTTTTCTTAGAAAAAAAATGGAATTGGTTTTCTTTTTTTTCTTACTTTAGGAGCCAGTTTTCTGATCTCCAGAAGAGATCATCTTATGATCTTGTACTGGCCTCAAATTTTGGGTCTCCATTTCACTATTTTTCATGAGCTGTACTTTGTACATTTGTTGGCAAATTATGTGTTTTTGCAATCCTGCACTCCTCTTGCTTTTAAGGAAAGAAGGGAATAAGGAAGAAAACCGTATTATGTTGAAATGCTCTTTAGATCCCTTTGCATATGCTTTTGCATATTCTTGACCAATCTTCCTTTGGTTTAGGTGTTTGTAGCATTTTTCTTACACTTTGTACAATCATTAGCATTAACAGGGTAACAAGAGTGTAACAAGGAGAACGTACTCCACAATGTATCCCTTAATTTCCCTCTGAAGTGGAAGGAAGTTGTCCAGTTGGCTGTGTGCTGTGATTTTCCATCATTAGGACCAGTTTTTGATTCCTTGTAGGGTAGGTTAACCTGTCCTGGGGAGCCTACAATGAATCACATTGGATTATATACACCACAGATAGGTAGGTGCCACCTTTAAAAGTGCCAGTAGGATTCTGAGGCACCTTTTCCAGCCAAGAGCAAGAGGTGCACGAGATAAAAGAACCATTTGCCCCTGCAGGAATTGTGCATTCACATGATTAGTGAGGCGTGGTATTAAATTATTTGAGCTTTGTGCATAAATATATACTGAGAGAAGCTTTCTAACTGGTGACTGTGGCTGTAGTTTTCTTCTTCAGGGGCCAAATGCTCTGCTGCTGATAGGGCTAAGTGTATTTTGGTGGAGCAGCTGAAGGGCTGCTCATCCTTGTGTGCGTGTTGCACTGTCCCACACCCAAAGAAATGCCTCCTCATGTTTTATGGGTGGACTTTGCAGCTTGATTGGAAATAGAAACACAGTAAACAGCAACTGTGTCTCAGAAATATCCCCAGCAACACAAACTGTCACTATTTCAGCTTCTCTCCAAGGCTGCTTCTCAGGGGGCTGATCTGCAGCTATATAAAAGCATGGTAACATAAGCTGCAGCACCAGCCCTGGAAAATCTTGTAGTACAGCTAACAAATATCTGCAAAACCTTGTTTGTATGTATGTGCGCTTACGTTTAAGATGCAAACTTGTATCTGAGTGTGCTCGGCTCCCCGCAGTATGTAGCTGCAAAGCTATTTTGAACATCTTGGAAAAGATGGGTTTGTAGTCTGATTTTCTTTTTTTACTGTGTTTTTCTCCCCCCGATGATGTTTATTAACATCTTCCCTGATGTCCAGCTACAAGGGATGGACGCATAAAAGTTTACATGAAAATACATTTCTCTGTAAGTGCTCTCTCCCTGTGATTCTTTTACAGCTTTAACCAAAACCAGTTTCATCCTGTTTCATCCTTTACCCCTCAGAGCTGATAGAGGGATATTTCACTTTCATCTACAATTCACCTTGTCCTTTCCATTTTTCACTTTGGTTTGCTTGTTGATTTGAAGTAGCGGGTGTGACCAGCCATCAAAGGGCTCTGTTGGGAGCCCACTGCCAGGGAGAGCAGCCTGGCTCCCCCTCGGGATAGCAGGGGGCACAGCCCTGACTCCTGCTTTTCATTCCAGCTTTTTCCATTTGAGCACACCAGCACATCCAAAAGTCTCCTTGCTGACCACTGGTGACTTGAAGCACTGAAACAGGAGCTGGGAGTCCAGGCTGATGATTATCTTTTCTGCTTCCCTCCCTGAGCTGGGACCTGTAGCCAGGCTCTCCAGACGCGGTTCAGTGCATTTGGGGATATGCTGGACAGGAAGGATTTGCCTGTTTGATAAAAGAGCTGCCAGTGCCTCGGGCAGCCGGCACCTCTTTGGGCTGGTTGTGTGCTGCTCAGCAAAGAGCACAAAGAGGGCAGGTGGGAATATGGAGGGAATCTCGTTAGAGTGAGCCGAGGAAGATGGAAGGGCTGAGCTCCAAGGCTGACTCTGTGTCCCCAGGGAAGAGACGAGTGTGTGGAGAGCAGTGAACGTCCATCTTCCTGCTCCCACCCCTTTTACTTAAGGATTTTATGATGCTCTGTGAGTCTGGAGACACACCTGCCAGCCAGCCATGTAGCAAGGGCTTTGTTGGGCACAGGACTTTGGTCAGGAGTTTATGTTCTTGTCCAACTTACTTTTTAAAGTTCAAGCTAATGAGGTGCTGTAATAATTATTTCAAAGCAGCTTTGGAGGAAAAAATGTTGAATTGGTTTAGTTTTACTGCACATCCATCTCCTGACCTGCCTTATTTTTTCTTCTTTAGCTCTGTCTCCTGCCAGAGCTGGAGTATGTAGGGCAGACCTGCACATCCTTAACCAGGGCAGTGAAAACTTACAGAAGCAGAGATTCCGGGATCAAAAGACGGATTTGGGGCAAAGTCCTTGTTCTCTGTAGCAGATTCTGCTGGTTGGGTTGGATGTGGTCTGGTTTGGTTTGGTTTGGTTTGACTGGGAATATCTTGATCACCATTTCTAAGGATCTTTACCCTGCTTCTGTAAACAGATGTACCAAACAGTGGTAAAAAAAGGCCTGACCCAGTGTTATTTGTCTGGTTCCTTTCCTTGATGGAGTTTTCTCCTCTGCAATACAAGTAGTATCTTTGCAACATTGGATGTCCGAGATTGAATATGAGATGTTTTCAAAAAACAGTTTGATACCATGTCCTCTGGTAGACAAACTCCATTAAAAACCAGGTTGAATGTAGCTATGTGTAAATAGAGCTGAAAGAGTCTTTCCTATCTCTTTCACTTAATGCCAGTAAACTCTGTAGGTTGGAGCTCCAGCAGGTTCCTGGGTAGTTTGGGAAGAAAAATGTGGGAGTTGTGCTAAGCCACCTGAGAAGGAATTGCAGCCAGTACTGCCAACAGCCACATTTAACCTCTGGTACGTCATTGTAACACACATTTTAGGAGTGATAATGATTATTTCTGGTACCCTAAGCAGGGAATGTGTACTGTCGGGTGTTGTGGAAACAAATCAAAAGACGGTCCTTTTCCTAACCAATGTAAAAGGAAATATTTTTTCTGCTTAATTTCTTCTTAAGAGGGAAAAGATTTTGAAGAACTGTATTTTTTTTTTCTATAGTTACATTTTATTTCCCTTCACTCACCTTTCCCAGAATCTTCTGTGTAGCTACATCCAGTAAAATAATGGCAGCTGCAAAGCTATGGGTAAGGCCAGGAATAGGTTCCAAGTGCATATTTACAGCTGCCCTTCTCAAAGCATCCTGTTTTCTTCAACACTGAGTCTGTTCTCCATGAATCAGACCTTTTGGAGATAGAGGAACCTCTCTTAGGTGTTTGGGTGTAAGGAGGTTTTTGTGTTTGTGAGGATAGATGTGTGTTTCTACACAACTGGTCATCACAACTGTGACTTCTGTGATTCTTCTCATTATTAATATTTTGTCTTTCCTGATTATTTTGTACTACTCCTCTCCAGTGATTTATTTCTATAAGGCTTCTGTTGTGAGCCAGTAATGTCGATGGGCTCAGCCACTGCTTCCGTGTGGTGCAGAGGAGTGGGAAGAGGGTATGACTTTGCAGAAACATAGGGTTACCTCCAACCACAGAAATCAGGCTGTAAAAATGATGAATATCTCTCTTCTGTCATCCATAGGTCTGACAGTTTTGTATAACTTATGAATTAAACATCTGGGAGGTGTAGATGTATTTTTTTTCCGTTTAACAGTCACCAAAACCGAGGCCGATAAGCTGTTGAATAATTTTCAGTCACCCAGTAACGTTACAGCAAGTTTTAGGAGCAGATCCCTGCATTTTCTCTCTTAACAGAAATGGCAGAATTGCCATTAGTTAGTGAGATCAAGGTGGCACCTGGTGCTGTCTTAACCATGAGACTTTAACCTTCAGCTCCATGCAGAACAGACAGGACCTTCACTGCAGAGGCCTCATTGAACAGATCCCGACAAAGTAAACAGCGTGACACTTAATTTATCTACCCCAGAAACATGAAGGGCTCAGTCGACCTGATGGGATCTGTGGTTCCAGGGAGTCTAGGTATTTAAAACGTGATGCTCAGCCTGCTAAGCCATCCCCTGCAGCTTTCCTCAGTGCATAAGATATGAAAAAATCTCCTGTCCTGCAAAACAGATATTAAATTGGATACTCTTTCACCCTGCCATGATAAGAAACGCAGCAGAGAGAGGCAGGAAAATGGAATGCTGCTTAGAAAGAAAATATATTTGAATCTAACATAAAAATTGGTGAGATAGGAGGATTTTCAGAGCTAGTAGCGTTCCCCTCCCCAATGAGTTGCTGGAAATTCAACTCTCCCTGTAGTTTTTGCACTGGATTGTGAATAAAAATGGTTGTGATTGATGAAGCATTTGGTGTCGCACTGTAAGTTGGTCAAGAGGGACTTCTAAATCACCCAAATGAAATATTGCATTATCATGAACGGTAACATGTAACTGTTAAGTATTCCATTGCTTATCATAAGCTCAGGCTCCTCCGAGCTCTACCCAGCAAGAAATCTTTGTGAGCATTGGACCAGAGAGTCTCCACATGGCCTGGCAGCACCACAGGCCTTCCTTTTCCTTTTCCTTTTCCTTTTCCTTTTCCTTTTCCTTTTCCTTTTCCTTTTCCTTTTCCTTTTCCTTTTCCTTTTCCTTTTCCTTTTCCTTTTCCTTTTCCTCTGAGGCATCAGGCAGGGGAGTTGATTTTTGGGGGTTGAAAGGAGAAAAAGGCAAGGTGCCTTTGTTTGCTGAAGGCCATGGACCCATTAGTCAGGTTTTGGAAGGCCCTGGAAATGAGTTACCACCTCCTGTATGGGGCTCATTACAGAGCTGTGTTGCATATTGGTGGTTTTTTTTTTTTTTTTGCATAAGGCATTTTTATCAGTGCTGTGCATGGGATGATAGGTGAGAAAACAAAGTTGATGTTTCATGGGAAACCAGCAAAACAGCATTAGGAAAAAAATAATTTCTGCTTTCTTTGCTGGCACAAAGAAGTGGCCAATGTTGTTCCTATTAAAAAGCAAAAAAAAATAGAGACCCACACCTCCCACTGAAAAGCCCTGCACTCACAGTATGACTAAAAGCCAGTCCGGTTGGGCTGAAGTTTTCTATATCCAGAACTTTCCACGAAGGCCTTGGCAGCTGTTTCTCAGAAAAGGATTAGTGAAATAGATGTTGCTTGGCTGCATGAGAGCACAAAATGCCAGTTAGCCAAGCAGCCTTAGGATTTTCCATGTTTTAGGCTAAAATGTGGAAATGGGGAGGGAGGTCACACTGAAGTCCAGGAGTTTGCTTTGGATATCTGCACATCTTGGTCTTGGACTGGCCAAGCAACAGGTCTCCAAAAATACTCCAAACTGAACTAAACTCTGTAGTTCCCTGTAAAAGGTAAGCAATCCTCAATACAAGATAGGTGACATGCTCAGGCAGTCATGGTTCATTTCTCTGGCTTTCTTGTCCCTGTCTGCTTGTTTTCCTGCTTCCTGAGCTGGCCATGTCTCCTCTCTATTCAAATCAGGTGGCTTCCTGTACCCCTGCCTACCGGCTGGGGGGCAGAGAGAAGAGGACGAGGCAGTGGGTGGGGAATGGTGTCATCCACCTGCCTCCCACTGAAGTCTGTTACCTGCCTGTTTTCATGTCTGTGCTCCAGCATGTGGGAGCTTGGTGACTTCTCAGAGAAGTGGTGATCGGGGTTGCTCACTGTGGTAGATCAGTGATGTTATTTTCAGGAGTACCCTCAGGAGTTTTGGATTCATGTTTTTCACCAGAATTTGGACGGTGGCGGGACACTCAGCAAGGGCAGAGTTCAGTGCAAATGGCTAAAATTTGTCAAATTCACTGAAAACAAGGTAATTGGGGTGGGACGTGTTACGTTGGGTGGTGTTAGTGGTCACACTTGTGCAAGTATGCCAGTATCATACTTTAAAATACTAATAGTTTAATCATTGTAAAGTTAGAGGAAAGACTCTGTTCCATGTGTGTCAGAGTCTTGGACCCTGTTGGGGTGAAGTAATACTGCGCAGGGGTTGGAGAAAGGAGAGAGATGAAGCTGGGCCTGCATTGGTCCCCCATCAATAGTAACATCAACTCATTACCCTAAACTGAAACATTTGTTAAAGTTTTATCTGAATAGGAAAGCTTCAGAACAGATTCTGTGGCTACTAATTTATTAGTGCAATTTAAGAAACAGACGTCTGTCTGACATGTGCCATGTAGTTCAGTAGGTCACTAGTGACATCATCCTTAAAATCATTATCTTTGTAAACCGTTCATTTTGCATAAAAGCTTTTATTTATAGTCAGTCATTAAAATTGGGACCTGATATTTACTTTTCTTCTGATTAGGTTAAAGAGTGAATATGAACAAAAAGTACCCTTCAGTTAGCACCAAGCAGTTTGCAAAGTGTGCTGTTCACATCCAGCCTTTCTGAAGGAATTATGTTGAACCATTATGGGCTTAGATGGGGTGTGTTAGTTAATGCATTTGGTTTTTTCACTGCTAAGACTGGATTCATGTCACAAGGGGTATATTTTATTTGGTTTTGGTTCCTTATAGGTTCTTGTCCTCACTGCTGAGCAGGTGGAGCCTGTGGTTTGTACTGGAAGTGTTAGACTTGCAGAGAAGTGCTGTGTTACAGGATGTGGAGACTGCTGGGGGGCATGGTGGGTCTCCTCCTTTGTCCTGAGGTTACAGTAGCAGGAGGACCAAGACAGTCCAGGTTCTTGTCTGTGAGCATTTTGCAGGGCCAAATTCTGAATCATCCCATTGCCCAGCCCCTGATGTGATGAGCAGTTGACCCAAAGCAGCGGGAAGCACTCCTTGGGTGCATCTCTCTGGAGTATGAGACATTGTAAAGGACAAATGAGGTCCCTAAAGGATGCCCTGAGTTGCACTGTAGGGATTTCATCACCCAACAGCCTGTGATCTACTGGCCATGGCTTACAGGGCAACACAGCCCTAAAGGGCCAGACACAATGGCCCCATTCAAGGATCAAGTTCTTGGGGTGTCCATGAACTCTTGTCCCACATTTCCTCATCCTCCTGCCTTACCTTCGATATCAAAGGTCATGCTTAATCTTATACTCTGTGAGTGCTTAAAAATACGAGTGCTGGTACCTTTTCCATCCCAGTTTTCTCCATGGAAGCCCCAAGGTGGTAGGGGGTTGCCCCCAGCCCAGCAGGATGGGCTGGGCAGGATCAGAACCCGCTCTGAGGGAGTCCAGGGGCTTCTTGCCGGGCTGGAGAATGCATGAGGCAAGAGAAGAGCCCTTCAAAATTGAGTGGCGGTTTAATAACTGTAATGAAAATAATTTTTGACCAAAAATTATGTATTACCAGTTGGCTGAACTGCACAGCATACTTTCTTAATATTAGATAGGGCTGGGTTGTTTTCTTTCCCCCAGATCTTACTGCTAAGATCACTGGCCCATTTCAATTTTTATTGAAACAAATAAACCCAATAAAAACACTTATGCTGAGAGCTGAAGCTCCACAATAGAAAAAAATAAAAATTACTCTATATTGAATTTATTGATTTATTTATTTACTCCAACTGGAAAATTGAGTATTGTGTTAATGTATTTTATAAGAATCACGGTGCTCGATGAAATGGCTAATTTATTTTAGCGTATACATAAATAGCTAGCAATTTTCAGTGAGACAGGCTAATGAAAATGATGCCATGAAATTGTCTATACTATGAGGAGTGATGGAGTCAAGTTATTATTGGTTGAGTGCTGCGACGTAGTGAACTGGCCATCGTGTCTTTGAACTTTTGAACTGCTACTTGGTCGTGTGATTTATTGATCTTGGTATCAGCGTGTTAACTTTTTATTTTTGTTGGGGGGGTCGCACACACAGCACAGATGGGTAACACGCTGTGTAATTTCATAGATGTTTAGGTTAAACAAGATGGTTGAAAAATTTAAAGCATGTTAACGGAGCAGCGTTACACCATGTGGAAAGGCAGAGAGATGCTTGTAGGTACCATTAGATGTCAACACTGATGTTCTGATTGCTGCGGATTAGCCGAATACAAGCGAACTTGGCAGGGTAAGTGTGCATCATATTTGTCAGAGAAACGTTGCCTTTGTTCTAAATTAAGTGTGTGATCTCATAGCAACTTTGTTTGCCTATCTACCTTCAACCTCTCCTCGTGCTGTATCTTATCACAGCGGTGCCTGGTACGGGCAGAGCATCCACTGTCAGCCCTTCCCAGAGGCGCGCTCCATTTTGCCGGCTGTTGCTCGATGGAGGATGCTCGCTGGTGGTGTGAACAGCTCAACAGCTCGTGCTGGACTGTTGTACCAGAGAGCTGCCCCCATCTGCTGTCACTGAGATGTGTAAACTTGTTTCATCTTCTAGCTGTGATCCCCTCGCAGGCTGGCTGTAGTGCTGAGCCTCAGCACACAGCACTCACCAGCGGCTGCCTCATCCCTTGGTGCGAGGAGATGCTACACTTGTTGTTCTTGGTGGCTTGCTGAGGACGTGGAATTCAGGCATTAAAATAATATTATTTGACTTACAGTGTTTTCTTGCTGCAGAACTTTTCTCTCGACTGTGCTGGTAGGGGACTCTTTGCATGGCGGCTGCTCTGAGCTCTGTTTCTGATTAAACCGACTAACTTGACACCTGCATTTTACAATTTGCTTAAAGTGCTTTATCCTGTAAAAGCAGCGATTTCAAAGCTTTAAAGCCAGCAGACTTGCAGGGGTTTGCACAACTTAGCTCATCCCACCAGTTCACTGTGATTGTGCAAAACACAACTGGACTTTTCTAATCTAGTTGACCCCTGCTTTCAAAATTGCAGTTTTAGTGTCTGTCCTTCCCGTCCCCACTAACCTCCCTGTTCTGCTGTGAGTCTCGGCAATGCATGCAAGCGTTATTTTATTTTTCTGCCCCAATTATTAAACTGAGATGTCTTTATTTGGGTATTAAATGTGCTCCCCCCNTTTTTTTTGGGTTTTAATGTGCCCCCCCCCCCCCCCCCCTTTCCCCACTGTGACCCAAAGCATTTCTAGCAGCCTCGTGGTGAGCAATTGGGAAGCTGGTACCACTTGCCTCTCCCCCTCACTCCCCTTTGCCTCCCCATTCTTTTTATTTTTTTTTTAAATATATATATATTTTTAATTTTTAAGAGATGGGCTGTTTAAGCCAGAAAACAAAACTGGTGGGAAAAGGC